>JAGTJN010000023.1:0-358196 GCA_020747045.1 Phaeosphaeria sp. MPI-PUGE-AT-0046c
CAGTTTCTATAATTATCAATCGTGCAAGCCTGTCCTGAGGGTACACATTCCTGGCAAATATTGTTGAAGCAGCCTAGGTTGCTACTACAACATTCGAGACTACCGGTAGAACAGCTGCCTATACAATGGTTAGCACGGGAAAAAATAGGCTATAGAGCTTACTTACTACCGCTAGCGGCGCAGATTGGAGCCGTAATAGATGAAAACGTAGTCGGTAATGCAATAGACAGGCTCGATTCCTCTGAAGATAAAGGGGTGGATGAGAATGCTGGTACATCGGAGGAATCCGGTAACGGGATAGATGAGAATGCTGGTATATCAGAGGAATCCGATGACGGGATAGATACCGATATTAGCACATCAAAAGATATTGACGGGGAACCAGACGACGATATTGGCACATCGGAAGAAATCGGTGATGAGACAGAGGAAGATAGGGTTGACGAGACAATGGATGAAGATTTCAACATTGAGGAGCTCGATGACTGGCTGACCGAAGACCCAGGGCTCATTGTGGTAGCTAGTGGTGATGAAACACTCACTAGGGCCTGCGAGAGAACGACGGTCGAGTCTGAGACGTGACTAATTGCAAGGATGCTGTTGATTGCAGACGCGAATTCACCTGGAAGGCTTGTGATCTTGAGAGTGATTGTATGTGCAGATCCGAATTCGTCAGACGAAATCCGAGCTATGAAAGGGGTGAAGTCTAACGTGCTGCCTGGTATCGAGGAAACTCCTCCTGAAGCTGACGATCGCGGGAGCAAAAGACTTGAATCTGAGGAAGCTTGACTGCTTGTAAGAGACCGAATCAAGGTAGACTCGATTCCACTTGAAGCGCTCAGAACTGTAGAAAGTCTTGGCAAAGGGCTGGAAGGTAAGGAGAGTATGAAGTTTATCGGGTTTGCCGTTTGCATGTCGATTGGAATCGAACTTGAGGAACTTGAGCTTATTGACGTGGCATCAAACGCCATAGTTGTGGATGTTGTCTCAATAACCACCGACTTGTCGGTACCAGCAGATTCGATTCCAATTGAAGCGCTCAGAACTGTAGAAAGTCTTGGCAAAGGGCTGGAAGGCAAGGAGAGTATGAAGTTTATCGGGTTTGCCGTCTGCATGTCGATTGGAATCGAACTTGAGGAACTTGAGCTTATTGACGTGGCATCAAACGCCATAGTTGTGGATGTTGTCTCAATCATCACTGACGTGCCGGTGCCAGCAGAATCTTCAGTGACAGATGTAGATTCGACGGCGATTGTCTCCGGGCCCGGGTCGTCTGTATTGAAACCCGTCGAATAGCTTGTACGATAAGCGGGCAAGCTACTAGATATGCAGTCATCTTTGTCGGTAAATAGATATAATGAGAAGGGTTTGTGTGACGGAACGATATGGTGTGGTAAAACGGACTGGTGTGGTCGAACGGGATGGTGCGGTCGAACGTGTTGCTGCGGTGGTTCCGAATGGTGCGGTCGAACGTGTTGCTGTGGTGGTTCCGAATGGTGTGGTCGGATGGATTCATGTGGTGGGTGTAGTGGGGTGGGTTGTTGTGGTAAAACAGGTTGCCCTACTCTATGCCGCCATGCTTTCGGTATGGACCGTTCACTTGATGCTTCCAATTGTAGCTCTGTCGCTACCGTTATAGGCAAAGATATTGTCAGAAAATAAGAGATAGGCCTCATTGTATTGGCCAAAGGAACCGAGTCTGATGCTTGTAGGCGCTGGCTAATTTTGGAACGACGCGAGGCCTTATGTCGGAAGTTTGCTTAGCAGTATAAAAGATCGACGTCGGGCAAGAACTGGACTTTTTATTTATTTCTCATGCACTGCATAAAGTCGTAGTCCCACATACTAATGACTTGTTGATGCATAAGAGAATGGTGGAATGTGTGGAGAAGCTCGGCATTGAATGAATAGTAATGAAATTAAACATCATACTTCATTACTCACATTCTTCCAATCATTTCTCACAAGTACGATAACGAAACATTACCTTGCTTATTTGAATATCTAAAGAATGTGCTAACGAATCACACAATCCTGCAGTGAAGTTGCACATGCATATATCTCCAGCAGCAAGTGTTTAGGGAACGCATACGTTCTTCAAGGATTGATTGTTTAGCCTCCAGCTTGTGTATTCCTGCCCGAAACATACGCGAACAACACTGGGCGTCCCACTTTGCCATCTGCAGGTGGTCTCAAACTTGCATTGACGACTAGGTTATGCGGATCTTCGCCGGACAAGCTAATAAAAGGACTTTACTTACTCATCCCCTCTAGTCACAGATGCTATTAGACAGTATTGCGTACACAGAGTTGGTGATGACTACCTAAGGTAGCAGAGGCTATGCTAGTTTAGATCTTGGAAGAGGGATCATGGAGGACGAGAAGTGTGAATTGTCAGGGTATACGTACAGTGTTTTCTATATCAGTAATTACAATCATTGTTGTCGTCGATACGCTGATGGTTAGAACTGTACTTGGCGACAGCCTCAAAGCATAAGATCAGTAATTCTTTGGTTGCAAAGACAAGGCTCTCGGACTCATGTTTTCGTTGCGGTCGTCTTCGCGGTAAGTGTAGTAGTCTCTGCAGACACAGCAAACACAGTTCCTGCACACCCTGCGTTGGACAGGTAGATTGACGCAAAGAAGGCCGGTTCGCCGTTCTGTATTCTCCATGTCTTATTGTCGGCGCGCACCGCGAGCGGAAGGTCATTTTCGCCATCCTGTCGCCTGAAAACGACTCGATCTGGCAACAAAAGCGACTTCTGGCAGAGGATCTCCTTTGCTGCATGGCTCAAGTCCGCCACCAACTTCCGCAAGCCTTTGGCACGCACTAGCTGGAGACATTAGTATGAAACGCAGACATAAGCTTGTGTATTTGTTATAAGTGGTTTATTTTTAGCAGATTCTGAATATCTGCAGCGCTTGCTTGTTAGTATGCTAACTGCTTGACTATGCCAGAAGCAGGTCCCGTCGTCCTTGTTATGCCAGCTCTATACCCTTTCAGCACCGCACGAAAACTCAATAGCTAGACTTCTATATATGCTGAAGGCTAGGCTCCTTGTCTGGAGGCTTACTACGCAAAGCAGCTATGCTGCGCGGCACGCATCCCGCAAATTTCCCGAGCCAGCAGATTTGCCTCATCTGAAAATGGTTGCCGATAGGAAGTTGTTCCCTTGTGCTGCTGACCGTTGCTACTTCCTTTCCTTTTTTCTTGTCTAAGCGCTGCCTTTCTTGGAGGACGGCTTAGACTAGGGTATCAACCTAGGCGGAGCGCGGCGGCTGCTACCCTTGAAGAGATTAGATTGACGTCGTTTGCATTCAGACAGACTTATATGATCGAATTTGTTGTCTTCTATTGTAAGCACTACATTATCTTCAGATGCTTACAGTGCTCTGCAATAGCAGATCACGAGAGCTAAAGCCAACCTCCACCGTGATCGCTTCCTTCGGTATCCTCCATGCCTGCGCTGTGATGTCCCAATAACTCATATCGCGCCTTGTTAGATCAAATGGCACCAACACCGACTCTCCTGGTTTGAGATAGGTCTTATTGAAACCTCGCAAGCTGCGTACTGGCATCTTCGCCTCGCTCGGATATGAGAGATAGAGTTGTGGGACAGTGGCCCCAGCTTTCTGACCGCTGTTGGTAACAGTAACTTCAACCGTTACGAGAGTAGCCCAGAGATCCACATTGCCACCGGGGTAGATTGGAGCCTTTGGATCTGGCATCCGCGATGCGTTGGAGATAACGATATGCGTCTTGAGGTTCGAGACGTTGAAGGTGGTATAGCTGAGGCCAAACCCAAAAGGAAACGCGACACTCTTATTCTCGGCATCAAATTCCTTGTAGTCTATCAGATTGCCTTCGTCAAAGTCTTCTTGCCAAGCTATAGGATCGTTGGTCTCCTGTAATGCAGTGCTGTTCTCAATGTTATGTCGGTAGTCAGTCTCGTTATTCGCAACAGTGTATGGAAGTTTGCCGGAGGGATTCACGTCTCCCCATAGAACGTCGACGATGGAGTTTCCAGTTTGCTCTCCGGGCATGTGTGCTACCAATATAGCTGTGACATTTGGATTATTTCGCCATGGCATGGTATTTGGCGATGCTCCGTGTAAGACAACGACGGTATTGTTACATAGGCGAGTAACCCTCTCCATTACAGTCGTAGAGTTCCATTCCGGGATTAATGTTGTACGATCAGAACCCTCGCTCGCCCACGATTTGAGAAAGACAATGCATACATCGATGGGTACTGGCGCCAGAGAAGACAGCCCTTTGCGAGAGATAAAGGTATTATCCGTGATGTATTGTACGTGGGCGCCATAAGATCGACCGCGGGATTTGATGGCATCCAGGGGCGAAACAACCTCATAGAATCTCCCAGTACCACTACCACCTCCTACGGGGAGAGTCCCAATGTTGTAGTCATCACTGTAGTACTGGCCGGTGGTGAAATCTGCAGCATCATTTCCAAAAACTGCAATCTGTTTCGGCTGCTGAAGTGGTAGTGTGCTATCGGTGTTCTTCAAAAGCACAGTACCCGCTGCCCCCAATTCTCTGATAAGCTGAGTGGTAGCAGCACTTCGAACATTGACCTCGGGGCCATAAGTGTAATTGTGAAGGTAGGCAGACTCCGGAAAAAAGTTGAGCTTTGGGGTGTAAGCATCGATGCTTGGAAATCCGCTATCTTGACCAAGATAGTAGTATGGAGTCATGATGCGGAGAACCATATCGTCGAGCCTTCCAACTGCGAGGGTGCCATTGTTCCTGATGTAGTCAGTGAAGCTCGAGACCCGCGCTTTCACATGGGACGTACACAGCCATGGTAACATTAGCCCCAAAGTAAGTAGGTGTTCCTGATGTAAAGCCGATGCCACCAGGCATATCCATATCGAGTCCTGCTTCAATTGCAGCGACGCCTGTGTGAGTAGCTGCCCAGTCGGACATAACGTAGCCCTGGAAGCCAAGCTCGTCTTTCAAGAGGCCATTAAGGACTTTTGAGTTCTGGCATCCATAACTGAACCTCGTCGTTAGCAAGAGCTTGGAAGGATGATCACGTTATACTCACCTTCCGTTTATACGGTTGTAAGAACACATCACAGACGCTGCGCCAGATCGGACAGCGTTTGCGAAAGGCCATAGATACGTTTCATGCATGGTCTATCTGACGTGAGCTTACTTCAGGTATGCCGGGTGATGCTTACCTTATCGTCAACATTCGAGCTCACAGCTTCAATTGTGGTTCCATTCTTGTTCACCGATGGATTACGCTGCGTTTCCTGCTCGTTGAGTATGAAGTGTTTGACGCAAGCTTGCACCCCCGTGCTCTGCATGCCTTCGATTGTGTCTGCAACGAGCACGCCAGAAAGGTAAGCATCCGGACTAAAACCCTCCCAATTGCGGCCTCCAAAGGGTGAGCGCCCAAGAGGTCCAACGACAGGTCCGAGGGCAACATGTGAGCCCTTCTCGCGAAATTCTGTGGCCATAGAGGCGCCCCTTTGACGGGCGAGAGAACGATCCCAAGCGGCAGCGACTGTAAGTCCTGCGGGATATACAGAGGCATCGATAGCTTGACGAATTGCAAGAGGGCCATCCTGGAGACAAAGGCCGCTGAAGTTCAACCGTGGAATTGGGCCTATGTTGCCAACACAAGGACCTGGAGTACCTAAAAGTCGTACTGTTAGAACGAGCACGATGCATGGTTGAGTCAGTTTTGTTGTACCAGTAATCATTTGAGCTTTCTCCTCCAGCGAGAGGTTGCTCAGGAATACCTTTGCTTTACTCAGTGCCGCTTCCCATCCTCCAACGCCCGCGATGTTTGCTGAAAGCGCAGGTTAGTAGGTCGGAGGTCTAGATCCGTGGATCACGAACTTACGCGAAGGATACACTGGAGGGCTCCCCCCATACTGACTATACTTGCCATACTGTGTACTGTTGACTTGTGCCTCAACGAGCGCAATGCAGAAGAGTAGCACAGTACTTCCGATCATCTCGAGATCTGATCTGACGGAGAGTTCTTTGGAAATTACATAGCTCGTACTGTATCAAGCACGCCTTTTGTACCTCAGCTAGACTTATCCCCACCACACCCCGATTCGTACCCGGATCACACTCAATGACGACTTCCTCTCCCCACATGATCCAAGTGCGGGGTAAATTAGACCTGAAGACCATTGTCACTCTGCGCAGTCTTCTCCAGGCACCTCTCTATGGGGCTGCTCGGTTGCACGGTAGATATTCGGGTCGAACGCGGTCAATCACCGAGAGGCGGGGGAAAAGCCAAGTATCGAAAAGCTTCCTAGCGGCGGCCCGTCATGGTGCGCGTGGCGCAAACAAGGCTTTTAGCAGCGGCGGCTAGAGCACAAGTGGCATGGCATACAGAACGGTTATACGCCGTGCAGGGTTCAGAACAGGTGCGGAGAATGCACTGCCGAAGAACGATGCTGCGGAAGCATGCTGGCGAGTGGTTCGTAGACTCGACATGGAGAAACGTCGGGATGAACATAACAGGGTGCCTGGTGAACCGAAGTTTCTTCCCGAGGTACAGCCATCACTACGTCATACAAACTACGTTAACTTAACTGAAGAGAAGCATTGTTCCGAGCTAAATGTGATGCCACCCTGAATGAATCACAGCCAGTGGTTTCACCGATAATGCGGTGTTTATTAATTCACACCCTACACATGGAGTAGATGAGCTACAACGGTTTGAATGGGACAATGGCGTTTTGGCGGTGCTCTTGTTGATCTGCATGCACCAAACCACGCTTTTCCTCTGTTGTACGGCCCTTCTGGGTCCTGTTTATTGCCGGTACGATTCACTTTTATCACAGCAACCACACAGGCTTCCCAACACACTACGCAGCAGCTACAAGATCATTCGGGCAATCGGTCCTCTTGCTCTAGCAATAAGAAAACAGACAAACAGTGCAAGATGTAGCGTGCAGAGAGATCCTTGAGTCCCTTCCATGCAACGGATGATGTATATATTATCAGACCAAGTATATCCCCTGCCTCTGATGACTCTCATCCAAGTCGGCCTTTCTGTTCTTCGCTTCATCCGTTCTCTTCCTTTCGCCTGCTCTTCTTTGTCGACTTCCTCAGACAACGATCAAGACATAGGAACGCACAGACGATTTGAACGATGAGAACTAGGGAAAAGACACTACGTCTATATAATGCCAATGAGGGGTTGATGTTTGTATAGATGGTTTTGAATATAATGATGTCTCTTGTAGTCTGACCGCTTCCGTATTGGTTCACAGTAACCTCTTGCTCATCACACATGGATGGGAATCGTGGTCTTACGTTTCCATCAAAATTGTTTTCTTACTATATATGCAATCAATTCCTGAGCACTGCTTACTTCTATTTGATGTCACAGCCCACCTTCTTCCTACTCTCAAACGTTGCGTCCTTTCCTCTGGTTCTGCCACGCCCCGTCCATGCGCCTACCTTGACACTTTGTAAATTCCTGCGCACAATCGCTATAATCCATCTGCAAATCGTTAGCCACACCGTCTGCTAGATTGGATACTGACTTACATAGTTGAGCACATTCTGCTTTCCGGTTCCACTGCATTGCGACTGCACGGGACAACTTTTCTTGTTTCCGGGAGTAGCTAACTTTCCATAAGATGGGTTTGCCTGCGGCAACGTATCGTCGCATCCATCGTTACTTGCGCACCCGCCTTCAAAGACATGCGCAAGACCCATCCAGTGTCCAACCTCGTGTGTTATAGTGGCGGAATCGACCGAAAGGCCTAGTGGAACAAAACATCCGTCACTATCCACGCTTGCTTGCGTTAGCTTCTCGCCAGCAACCCGAGGATACGTGCACTCTGCCCCGCCAGCCCCTTCGACCAGATAAACATTCAAGGCCTGGTAGTTCCCTTTGCGCAACGCCTTCTGCTTTGCAGCCTTGTCGACATTGATGTCGCTCGCCCAGTTGGCATTGACGGCGACCTGGATTGCCTTGAGATTGAAAATGTATCCCCAAGGTGCGAAATTCCTGTTCAGTGTGGCGAACTTAGCTTCCACGATACCCGCCGCAGGTACGTTTGCTGCCTTCGACACCAAGATGTGTGCGTATGCGTCGAGTTGAACGACATCGGCTCTGGCTCTTATACGTGCAACTGGAATATAGTCTTCTGGGTGATAGGTTTCGTTATTGAGACAGACAATGGGCCCCTCGATATCCTTCTGAGCGCGCGTCTTAAGAAAGGCTTGGGCTGTAAAAGATAAGGCAGCGAGCACAAATGAAACAGACTTCATGATGAACTAGTGTGAAGGTGCTGGAGCGGATGCTTGGGATTTGAAATAGGACATCGACCCAAAGGTCCTACTCTGATCCCCATATATACTCCAGTCGACGTTTTGAAGACATTAGGCGGGTCATCGAGTTGTCCAAGCCTCGCCAGCCAGCGAAGACTGCTATGCATAGGGCAAAGGGGGCTGACACTAGATGGCAGGGCAACAGTATCCGGTCAATACCAAGACAATGGTCATATATGCGGTAAGCCTCAATGTCTGACATTCGGGATGCAACCGTTCTGCCACGATGGGAAAGCAGACAAGGCCAGTAGTTGCCAATCAGAATGCAGAAGAGCGATACCGGTGACTCCAGGCCCTTGAATCTGACTTCATGATATGAGAATGCAGAAATGTAGATTGGTCTGACCAGAAGCCGTGCGATTTATCCAACAGAACGATTCCAGCAGCCTCGAGTCTGGTGATTGCCGACCTCTTGATGTCGAGAGGCACTGCAATCTCTTCAAAAACTCTGTAAGTGGACTTTGGACGTTTCAAGATTGGTTCTTACCGACCACTGATGTCGAAATGACATCCATGAGCATCTAGTAGTACCCTGTAAGCTGGTCGCCTTAGGGTTGCCAGTAAGCGATTGCCTAGAGCGATTACCGGGCTTACGAGCGAAATTGAAATAAGTGCAATATCACTTCGCCTTGTTCCTTCATGTAGCCAGTCGCACCAGTGCTCTAGGAAAGAAGGAAGCATCGAAAATTCGATGATAGGGGCTTTCAGACGTCCGACACAACGGTGGACTGTAGTCTGTTTCGGAATTGTAGACCTGTTCTAAATTTAGCTGTAGAGAACGGCACACTGTGCGCTAGTCTGTTTTCCAGCTATTTACTTCGCCACCTTTGCAATACTAGTACGTTGTGTTATAGGTGGGCTGGGGAACCTCATGGGTATTTCTTTTGCAATCGGAAAATGTAGCAACGACAGTCATACTCGAAGAACGCAAGATTACAGAGTTTCTGGTCTCTAGATTCTGGGTTGGAGTACCAATAATCAATTTGCACGAACTCGAGTCTCGCGTAGTCGCCCCTTTTCCCATTTCATCTCCGAACGGTAAAGCAGAAGTCTCCAATATACGCAGTCTTTCTTCATTTGCCGCTCATGTTCTGAGGTGTTGTGATGAACGTTAGTGTCTGCGCTGTACTACCTGACACGCAAGACTCAACGTCCACAGTCGAATCGATTGAAATCTCCCAAGCTGGCACGTTCTTTCGACCCGTCCCCGCATCTGGTGATGCTACTGCATTTTGACGCGGCGTCCCACGCACTTCCGGCGCTGCATGGCTGATTGAAGGAATGCCTGATATGCCCATTTTACTTAGATCAATCAACTGATTCAGAACGACGAATTCTAACTCTAGCTTGATGGAGTAGATAAAGCTGTGTATGATTACCTTGAGCTTCGCGAACCCTGCCAGATTGAGTGCGATGATTGTAATGTCGAGCGAGATAATGACAATCTGAGCAAGCAGTAGCAAGCACATAGTGCTACGAGTCTTGCTCTTTTGCGCATTGAATTTGCTCTGCAGGTAGTGGTATGCGGCGCGTACGTATAGGGACGAGATGATGATTTCTTGAGCGGAAAACATTACGAATTGGGTCTTATCAAGGGGAGCATGGACTCGTTCCCAATGTGCAAGTTCTAATAAAAGTCAATGATCATTCTCTGGTGGTCATTTAATGATTAGTACGTACGGCTCTTCATGCGCCGATTCTTTAGGTATCGGATGCCACCATTGCTCACGATTGATACAGTGTGCCAAATGAAACCATTGCAGATGATCATGATAAGAATGGCCCTTCGCACTCGGAGATTGGTACAGATGAGCCCCAGGCGGCTATACTAGGAGCACCGTCAGTTTGGGGTAATAGCGGCATGTCTTTATGTGCTCACCAATACCACAGAGAATCCTGACACCATCGCAATGGTTCCGACCTCGACCAAGAGCCTTCGAAGTACCCATGGACAGCCTGGTATAAGCCAGAGGGTTAGGATCCCGAACTGGCGAGTTGATATGCCGCAGGAGGTAATCAAGATTGCGTAAAAGTAGAGGCCCGAGCGACGCTTCATGGTGGTGAGAAGGCGAATTACAAGGGGCACCATGGACCAAATGGCGATGGATCCCATGGCTACCATGACTCTAGTAATGACTTAGCAGTCTTCAATCCAAGAACGAGGTGACCTCAAAACTTACAGCAGTGAAGCCGCGTCTAGCTTGGCCTCAGAATAGATTTTGACTTTGCCCATTGTGCTCAACACTGACTGGATTCGCTTTTAAATGGTGAGATCTTATTGCACGAGCAATTAAGCAGTGTAATCTATCGAGGCTGAAGTTAGAGTCGAAGTAAGTTTGATGTGGATGACCACGTCTTAGGCACTACGCATGATATAACATTCTTTCCGGAACATCAGCCCCAAGGTACTTGTTCGCGAAGATGCCGCATCATCCCTGGATTTCTGCTTCAAGACATGTTGCTTCAATCCCGAGGAATCCCATCCTGTGGGATTCTCCGTGACTCCAAAATTGGTCTTGGACCCTGCGTCGGAACTTCCCAGCATGCAAATTAAGCGTTGTGTATAGCTGTGATAGGGTCTCATACGTAGCCGAGCTACAGACCTTGTTCGTAGGGGCTTTGTCTTGGGTCTGGAGTGACGTGCGAACTGCGGCCAGATGGTTCGGTTACAGCATTGGTGGAGGCTGCTTCACGAGGATGCTGGATCCGCGAGTAAGTTGCGCGCAGAATCAATCGCAACTCAGAGAGTCCGCGAGCCACATGGGGAAAAGATCCAATAAACTTGCACTGCACAATGTCTGATTTGGAGGCTTAGTGTGCAATTGCGACCGCTGACATGCTTTTGATGTGTGTTACTCAGCCCACTCAGCCAATGGGGTCCTGCAGGCCCCCACAGCAACATCCGGACAACAGCATGGGGGCTTATACGGCGGAACAAAAACAGAAAAAGTACATTCTATGGTGTTCCAGCAGTTTAGCAACGTATGGGCTGGTATCAACTCGATCTAAGGCGCCCTTCAATTGTGTCAAGACTTGATCCAACATTCGGCAATCTTGGATAGCCGTCGTCAAGCAATGTACTAGTATACTGCACATTACTCTCATCGAAAAGAAGATCTCTTCATATTGTTTGCGATCCTGTATCCTTAGTCCGCTATACACTTTCGCGGGGCTAGCCGAAGCATGAGCGCATCCTCCCGCCGAACCCAGTGTTAGTCGAACAGATCATCATCAAACACCTGGCCTACTCCTCCCCACTTGTTTCGTTCTCGTTCCGCAGTCGCTTGGTCACTGTGACCTTCCTTTTTGAACAGAGCCAGGATTTCCGTATGTCCAAGAGCTGCGGCGACGTCCAAGGGTGTCCTCCTCTTCTTATCCTCGGCTGCCAAATCCAGACCTTTACCCATTAAGAACTTGAATCGATGTAGCGTCACTCCTTTGTTGCTTGTTCCATCCGCTCCAGCAACAATATGCAGCAATGACTGATCATCAGCGTCAACATCAGTCCAGACGACACCCATCTTCTCGAGAAGTTCGTAAAGAGGCGTTTCCAGAATCGAGCGGTCGTGTCTATATGTATCCCTCCCCTTCTTCGATACAGGTTCACATGGAGCAACAGAAGCTCGGTGCCAGGCGTCACCGCCGAAGAAATGGAAAATCGGAGTCTCTCCGCGGTGACTACGGGCGTTGATGTCCGCTCCCAGGGCCAAAAGGCGTTCGAATAAGCATCGCCGAAGCCCCACGATTTCTTTATCCTCATTGGCGTCCCACTGTCCCTGCATAAGATAGTGCAGTGCTGTATATTTCCCATTGTTTCCTGCGCGAGTGTCGGCGCCTGCGTCTAGTAAATCAGGTATAAACTTGATATACTGTTTAGCTGCGTAGTGGAGCGGCGTATTTCCTTCATCATCCTGCTCATGTACCAAATCTGGAGCCAGTTTGGCGACGTATCCAACGTCGGCATCTCGTGGAGCTATGCGGCTGTGGTAAGGCACTCCTTTCACAGACTTTACATCGGACAACATATGATGCAGCACATTCCTCCCCTTTGTATCTCGAGCTCGGATATTGGCACGCCGATCCAAAAGGACACGGACTAGAGAAGTACCAGTATCTTGTGCTGTGTCCGAGTACTGAGTACCGCCCTGCTCCTTACTGGCTGCCAAAAGAAGCGTACAACCTTCAGCATCAACGACCTCGATGTCGTTGAGGTGAGGGTGTACGAGGAGAGGGCGAGCGATCCTGGAATTTTTTATAACGCAGTGCATAAGTGTTGTATCTTCGTAGCATGCATTAATATCCGCCCCATATCGCATCAGGATGCTGGTCATCTCCTCGCCAATGCCATCCGGGGTACTTGTGGTTGCGACATAATGTAATGGGAACTTCGCGTCGTCCTTGCGAATCTTTGGGCTGTCGTCATCTTTATCACCATAATGTGATCTGTCCTGGAATTGTGCTCCTAGCGTATCTCGTGCGTTGGGATCACCACCGTGAGACAAGAGCATTTCCAGAAAATCGCAACGTCCCTTGGCAATGGAACTTCGGATGTCAGAATGATTGACTACGGTGCCATTCTCCAAGAAGTACTTGGCCAGCTCCATGTCCTCGGAAGCTCGAGAAAGACAGGTGGTACCTTTGCTACAATAATATGTGTCCACAGTGTTTAGGTTAGCGCCAGCTCTCACTAGCATTTCGATCGTGTACTTGTCGAAGAGTATCGTTTTCACTCTGTCCACGGAGGCTCGAAGTGGAGTAAAGCCAGTCTGATCTTTGAGATCTAGAACGGCACCTTTGCTTAGCAGGTATGGGAGAGCCTGCCTGGTCTGCCACCAGTTCATGCCCCGCACGAGGTAGTGTAGCGCGCTACCGTCGAGGATGCGATCTCCAGACAAGTTTCCTGTGGTTTTTTTTCGTGCATTTACGTTGATTCCCATTCTCTCGACTAGGAATCGAATCATATCCATATTGGGAGTGTCCCGCTGGCATGCTGTAATTAACAACGGATAGATGGAAACGACTCGTGATCCGTTTTTACGAAAAGATTCTTCCTGCTCGCTGACCCAATCTATGTCGTCAAAATTTTGTGCCATCTCCGGCGTTAATATCTTCTCGAGAATCGATACGAAGCCGTCATGAACAAGTTGATGTAAGCGCGAACCAACGAAATTGTCGGATTCCATCAAGCCATCCTGTTTCAGTGCTTCTGTAGCAAGGTCAAAATTGCGATAATGCCAGTAGGCGTCAGTCCTCGAGGATGACTCAACACTTTGCCTTCGCGTCTGAAGGCATTTGTCCACCTCAGCGACAAGTTCGTGAGGTACTGCAACATCTAATTTGCTTAGCAAATCTGCCAAGCACTCGACTGTGTAGTCCAATTCGCGACCGACTGCATCTTGGAGAGCGGTGATGAGACCGCTCTCAGTGAATGTATTGTGGGAAGATAGAAACTCTGTGATCTCGTTGATCCGGTGCTTGAATCCGGTGCTCCCGTGATGAGCATGGCGCATATCGGGGCGGCTTGTTTCCTCAATAGTCACGCCTCCAGCATGACTAGCAGACCAATCGTAGTCTCTACCATCCGCATGGTATGAGTACTCCCAATTATTGTCCTCATCTTCAAACTCAACGCAGCCTTGCCAGGCTGAGCCCTCGTAGCGATCAAAATTTGACTTCGCCCCTGCTTCAACAAGCATCTTGACACTCGCAAAGCATCCAGATGCGCAAGCATAAAAAACAGCCGTTCTTCCCAAATTATCCACGGCGTTTAGGGTGGTAGCTAGAGTATCGGATGCTTTCGATATCGTGCAGAACTCGAATAGAACGCCTAGGATGTTCGGCTGTCGAGATCGGGCTGCAAGGTGGAATACAGTAAGCCCTTCTGTAGTACATTTGAAAGGGTCGGCACCGGCGGCTAAGAGTCGTTTTGTCAAGTATTCTGAGAAGGTAGAAGCCAAATGGAGTGGGGTAGCGCCCTTGGAGTCTGAGGGATCAATTTTGGTGATGTATCTGAGGAATTCGTCGAAACGTGTGGTTTCAGCGATCTCTATCGAGGAGTAGTTCTTGAAATGATAGTCGTCTAACGCATTAGGCCTCATGCTGCTAATGACATGGAGTGGGGTGCGCCCTGAAAGATCCGACTTTTCTGGGTCTAAGCCGAGCGCTTGAAGCTTCGGGAAGATCTTCATGCTGTGACGGTATCCAGCCGCGACATGCCACAAGGTGGCGCCCTTTGCATCTGTCTGCTTAGGGTCCAGACCTTTGTCTACAAGATGCTGCATAACTTTCGGATCTTCGCTTTCCAGAGCGTGCAGTAGATTACGTCCTTCATTATCCATTGTCTGAATATTGCAACCTGCCGCAACGAGTTTGTCACAGACTTTAGGCCGGTCGAAGTCTGAACACTGTTTGAGCGCGACAAAAAGTGCAGTATGACCTTTGTCGTTTCTAGCCTCAGTGTCGAGACCGGTTTCAAGCAAAAGATTGAAGACCTCATTGTCAAAGTTGCGGAAATCCAGTGTGTGGAGAGGTGTGCATCCAGTCTTATTTCTCAAGTTCACGTCAGCCCCAGCCGCACGTAAGGCTGCAAAGAGGGGGCCCTGTAGTCCTTTGTTTTGATTACTGTAATTGAGGCTCACAGCTAGATGAAAAGCGCTGCTGCCATCAATATCGCACCCCGTACAGTCCGCGCCATGTTCCAGTAACAAAATGGCCTTTTCGACATGATTTTTCTTCAAGCTTGTCAAAAGTGGGGTACTTTGCTCGTAGGGTAGACGGAGTGAGGTGCTAATGTTAGTTCTCTCAAGGAGTTGCCGTAATACATCTAGCTTGTAGTGCTCGTGAAGAAGATTTCCTCCGTCTATACTGACGAGGTGTGGATTGACACCGGCATCCAAAAGGATTCGGGCAGCAACTCCGTCGCTCGCATGGGCCAGGGCATTTTGTCCACGAGGATCCAACTTGTGCACGTCTGCACCTGCATGTAACATGATTTCAAAGGCCAATATTGTCTCTTCTGGAGATTGATCTGAAATCATACCGCCATAATAGTGCACGGGACCTCCTCGAGCCAAAGCATGCAACGCTGTGTGATTTGAACCCTCTGGAGAATATTTGAAACCTAAACATTCCTTACCCAAGGAAATAGTGGTGTTGGGATCAGCACCAGCTTCAAGCAGCGACTTGATCATCTGTGCGTTGCGGTGTGAGCATGCCACATACAAAAGCGTCAATGCCGAATTGCTTTTGTTAACGTTAGCCAGCGGATGAGTCAAAAGCATTTCAACGACGGCAGGCTGTTTCCTGTTCACTGCGACAGAAAGAGCATATGTGACAGCCGCTTCAGTCTTGAGGTAAGGCAGGAATTCAGCCACTGTGTCGACATGCCCGTAGTTGCAGGCTTTCGAAAGGGGGGTTCCGCTTGGCCTCAGACCATAATCGTAGCACCCTTCGGTTTTCTGGGGCTTACGGAATGGATCCGCACCAGCCTCAAGCAAGACGCGAGCAGCCTTCGGACGATTATGCGTGGCCGCGATGTGAAGCGCACTGTACCCATCTTTGTCGGACTCGTTCAGGTCGGCGCCATAGTTGAGGAGGAGCTGGACGATATCATGAAAACCGTTCTTAGCAGCATGATATAATGGTGGTTCATACATATCCCCTTTGTTTGGGTTAGTCCCTTCGAGAGCCAATAATCTCTCGCAATACTGGGTCAAACCCAGTGTGACAGCAACGAAGAGCGGTGTTGACTGATCGCATCCAATATCAGCAATCTCCTTCCACTTGTCGAAGTCTTGGCTGGCGTAGAATCCATCAAGAGCAGTATTGATTTGGCTTTGGTCAAAGCCAACTAACATCGACTTCCGTACGTGCACATGCCAATTGGTCGCAGCATACTCAGTGAAAGCCGATAAAATGCGATATTCGCTGGTACTATGGCGATAAGAGAAAGGTTGGTGGCCTTTACGGGGTCTACCTCTTCTTCCCTTTGGTGGTTTGGTTGGGCTTGACATGTCATTGAAGCAGCCAAGTTGCAGATATGAGAGACATGCAAGACCAAGTCTTTGGTGAGTGGAGCCGGTATCCAGGACAGAATAATCATGTTCACCTGGCTTTCGTGTGGAGCCCTTGAGAAACTCTGTGAGAGAATGATGGATAACGGAAATGGTTTCTTGTCAGCAGTTAGCATCATCCCCTAACAAACAGTTCGGGATTTGGGGTTTGCGTACCATCAGGAAGAATCTCCAGTAGCGGGCCACACGCTGTACGGACTAGTTCCTTTGCTTTCTTGAGATCTCGCGCGCCGTTGCTGAATTGGGTAGCATTGATCATGTCGGCAAGCTCGAGCAGGCGCAGCGGTCGAGACGCATGGGTCACCGACTGCATAATCAATAATTGCATATCGGAAGAAATCTCAGTCCTTCGGCTGTGTTCACGTAGGAGGTCATCATACATGACATTGAGATCGGTTGGCAGATTCTCCAGAACCTGTTTTGGGTCTGCTCCAGACTCGAGAAACGCATCCATTGCAAGCTTGGCGTATAGAAAGAGCCCGTTCGCTCTGCCAGGGACTGCTTTCCTGATGGAATCATGATATTGTTCAGCTATAGTTGACGTCTTGATCATGTGTTGAACGAAGGTTGCAATATCCTTGTCCACCATATTCTCTTCAAGTCGCAAGTTGAGTGTCGGTGTATGCCTCATGGGGATCTCAACGATCGGTACTGGTCGACTTGTCATCACGACCTTGATTCGTGAAGGTCTCCACGCTCCAAGCTTTGATAGCCCATCCAGGAAATCGAGCATTTCCTGTCCATGGTCGATCTCGTCAAGTGCGTCCACCACGCAGTAAGCTCTCGGGAGATACAGCATAGCCGTTCTCATGAGTATCCAAAGGTCATTAGAGGCGATGCTCTGTAGTGATCTCCCTTCTCTCAGGTGTTGCGCAAGTTTGACTTGCAGTGGCGGGCTGTAATCCAGGACCTGCTCCAGCCAGTCTCGCATCGCAGCCTGAGGCATATGATTTGCATCGATAATTTGTCGGAAGAAGAAGAAGAGCACTGGGACGTTCTCTTTCCGGAGATGATCAATGAGTGTTGCAGCGACGACTGATTTCCCCGAGCCAGGTATGCCTTTGATCCAAAGGATGCCACTGTCCTTGGATGAATGCCATTGCTTGTATGTAGGTGCATTTAAGATCCATGTTCCCGTGTTCTCGAGATGAGACGAGAGGTGCTTCTTGAACTCGCTACCCTCGTCGTTGTAGGCTGTCGGCTGCAGCCATCTGCGGATCTCCGCACGCTTTTCTATGCTCACAGGCAAAATATTTTCTTCATTGAAGTCGCTGAAATCATCGCGATCAAGAAGAATTGCGTCATCTTCCCAAGGAGATGGGGTTGATGCGTTTGGCTTTGTGGGAGATTTGGAAAAAAGGAAGGACTTCATTGTAAGATGGGAAGAAATCGTGGGGCTGCAGCGCCATTTTGTTTGCCGAAGGATTCAGGCGGCAGCGTACTCCGTCCCGTCAATCCATGTAAACCATGCGAACACCTCGTATCTCGAGGATCGTTAGTTCAAATACGGTCACGACTTGAAGACAACTGAGATCTGGCTTCCAGACTCACTGCACATGTACCAACTTCTTGACTTCACCCATGCACGTTGAAATGACGACTTCGCATTTCTTTACCGCCAGGCCACTGTCGCACCCTTCTTATGCGACTCTCTCGCGAGTTCAATGATCTGTAGTACATCACGCACCTCTTCGGCCTTAACAGCCAGCTCGTCTTTCTTGTTGATCGCGTCGGCTACGTTTTGGTAAAGGCGCATCCACTCTCCCTTGAGGGTCGGGTACTTGCCCACAAACCGTTGAGAAGCATCATCGAACGCCTGAACGCTGCTGTCAAACTCTTCATATGTCGCAAGAATTCCTCGAAGTGCGTCCGACTCTGTGGCGAAGTCAGAGTCCAGTGGATCCGCGCCCAGTGCTATCGACTCTTCCTGTGGGCATGTGCTTCGTTGCTGGTGCTTGATGAACGACCCCTTGGTGCCACGGATCCAGAATTTGAGTTGCTGTGCCATTGGTGAAACGACGCTTGTTTTAATCGTTACTAGCATACCCTTCTTTGCTCCACTATACTGGAGCACAATGGTGAAAGAGTCCTCGACTTCACTCTCGATGCCGCGTTGAGCACGGAAGAATGCTGTCACGGATGCAGGACGTCCGAATAGTACATAAGCCTGATCGAGGCTGTGCGTGCCTGACGTTTCGTTAAGACAAGCTCACCAGAATTGTCCATCCGGACTCACCAAGACCAAATGTATGACCGTCGCCAGCAGAATACGCTTTGTCAGTCATGCGATGGAGCCATGGGGCTCTGTCGAAGTCGTAGTGAATCTCAGCTTCATTGATATCACCTAATGCATCTCTTTGGAGAAGCTCTCGAACCGTCAAAAAATCACCATCCTGTTCCATGACACCAGATCAGTCGCCAGACTCGAGCTGAACTATGTGAAGATGACTTACATATCTCCGATTTTGAAAGCATGTAAGGATAAGGCCTTTCTCTTTGGCAAGCTCAATAGCGTGGTCTGCCTCATCGGTGGTTCTCGCAAAGGGCTTATCAATAATAACTTCAAAATTTAGCCAATACGTCTTTCTCATTCTTTGAACAGTAGCTAAGCTCACCGTGCTTGCCGGCCCGTAATGCCTGCTCCGCGAACGAGATATGCGTATCGGCATGCGTCGCAACGACCACGAACGCAATTTCAGGGTTGGCGAAAAAATCTTCCGCCTTTCTGTAGTGTGTGACTTCGGGGAAATCCACAGTGCAATGCGACCCTTTTGGAGTCGATCCAGGATCCGCGGGCGCTTCCGCTCTTTGCAGAATGGCAACCACCTCATAGTCTGGGATCGCACGAATGAAAGGTATGTGGAAGCTCTTGGCTGCGAACCCATATCCCAACACTCCGACTTTGATAGGAGCCATGGTGTCAGTCGAGGATATAGTAATATTTGTTTTGTTCGCTGAACTGTATGTTTGAGTAACGAAGACGTAATGTATCAGAGCTGTCGAATTTACTTCGACTCTTCTCTTTAACAATTGACCGTGTAACTTTCCTGGTCGTGGCTTTATTCCTCGAGATGTTAGCTTCTCAAATTCATGGTGATGTAATGCAGCACTCGCTTTTAACCGTTAACCCCGCGGCGACAGTTTTTGTGGCTTGTATAGGCTAAAGAGCATATCAGATCTAGTTGCGTCCCCGTGTGCACCTATAGCGATATGTAAGGAACCAACGACCAGGATGCCAGTATAACAACGCAGCTATGTTCTTGGAAATAACGTGGAAGGGGTTTCAAAGACTTTGGCTTCTTTGGTTATTTGTCGGACTATTCCAGCGAGCATGCACACCCCGCTCATAATTACACAAGAAAGTCCCTCTCGCAAGATTATGTTTCCTGATTCGTCGATGCGCAAATCGTACAACGCTGCCTTGCAGGTTGCCTCAAGTGTGCTTGATAAGGCAAGGCAGAAGGTGCATCAAGTTGTGTCCGAATCCACAAGATAGCTCCCCCACGCGTATGAACCGTCAGCATATCTCATTGTATCTCACACCAATACATGCTCTTCAAGATCTAGCCGAGTCATATTGCTTAAGTACTGGCACTCCACAAAAGAAATGCCGCAAAGGAAGTGGAGTCATGCTATGATCATGGGCTGGCCAGTAACCACAATATGAACCTGGGCGGCACGGAGCATGGTATGCAAGATATGCGCAGGATGGGCAAGAAACAAGAGCTTCGAGCTACTCATGTCGGCACGATCATTGACTTCATATGCTAACCATGTGGTAGAGGAATTTCCACTTGGTCTCCATAATCGGCTTCGTTGTTGTACTTCAATCAACCTGGGAAAGTGCTCTGTTGTCTACCTACTTCGGGCTCTTCAATGGAGGGATAGCTGGCGTCATCTGGATGATGGTCATCACCTGGGTGTTTTTCATGGCCATGATCGTATTTCTCGCAGAAATGGCGTCTATGGCTCTGACAGCCGGAGGCCAGTACCACTGGTTTAGCGGATTCGCGCCGCCGTCGTTCCAGAAGTCGCTGAGTTATGTCGTCGGTCGGAGCGCAGCTGTTTGATGGGAGTCTGGTGGCCCAGCTTGTGCGCAAATGCTGGTGAGTTTAGTCATTTGCATAGTCCTCCTCGCAAATTCTGGAGCGTAGATAGGAGAGCTATGGCATGTTACGCTGATCATGTTTCTCTGGCTTTTCCTCATGGTGGGACTCAACATCTTCCTCGCCAGATACCTCCCCATCATGGAGAGCATCGTCTTGGTCCTCCATGTCATCGCCTTCGTCGCATTTCTGATCCTTTTCTGGGCAACCGCAGGACGAGCAAGCACACATGAAGTCTTCGCGAGCTGGTCGAATGGAGGAGGTTGATGTTCTACGGGCATCTCTGCTCTGATTGGATTATCGACTCCACTATGGTGCTTCATCGGCCCCGATGCTGACGCGCACATTTCCGAGGAGTTGAAAGATGCTTCCGTGGTACTTCCCGAAGCTATGATGTGATGTGGGCAGTGCTCTTCAGAAGAGTGTTTGATATCATCACGATGATGACTTTCGTCTTCTGTGGAGGGGTTCCTGACTCCGTCTTGGAATTTCTAACCCGGGCCTCCAAGCAGTGTACAATACGACTGGATCCATCGCAGGGACGGAGGTCATAGGCGCCATGCTCATAATCCTCTAATTCTTTGCTGCAGTCTCAGTGAGCCCGCCTCGTCTCGCCAGATCTGGGCATTCGCTCGCAATAAAAGTCTACCATGCTCATCCTGGATCGAAAGAGAACCGACGGGATGGAACATCCCACTCAATGCGATGCTCATGTGCTTAGGCTCGTCGCTGATACTTGCGTGAATTAATTTCGGTCCTGATGTAACGCTCAACGTCATCGTTTCCATCTCCAACGCAGTCCTCATCTTTTCGTACATCATCTCAATTGGCTGTGTGCGCCTGAGACGTCTTCGCGGCCAGCCATTGCTTGCTCGCCGATGGAGTCTGTGCAGATTTGGTGGTGTCAGCAACGACATAAGTCTTCTTGTTCATATCGTTCATCTTCTTATTCTTCCCGATGACACCAAAGCCGTCACCAAAGGACATGAAGTGGGCTATTTTGATGTTCGGTGCATTGGGTATCCTGGCAACAGCGAACTACTTTTTGGGAGCCAGGAAGAGCTACATTGCACCTGTAGCATCAATAAAGCAGGAGTGTGGGAGTTGAAAAATACCAAGTCAGGATGCACAGAGTAAGAGACCAATCCAAAATATGGTTGATGGAACAATGGTGTGCGAATGAGGTCAAGGGGGTAGGAACGGCTACGGATCCCACGCGCCATCCCTCCTCCAGGCTAGTCAGACTTCCCACATTCGCCTCACATCTACAACGATCCTTTCCTCATGCACATGAATTATGAAAACAAACCACAACTTTCTGAGCATTTCACTGAAGACTCTTCGTCCTAGAACTATAATCCCGATCGAAAACAGCCTAGCAATGCGGGGTCCGCGCAAAACTTGACCAGGCGAACTACATTTAACGACATCCCGACCTCGCGCAACCCAAGCTCACACGTGACATATCTTGAAGAACAGACCTCATCGAGGACGCCCCTACACCCCAGGCCGAGGATGTCCACCCCCCTCTCGCAGCACGACATCCTCTTTCCCCACCTATCCAACACCCCCTCCTTCTCCAGCACTCTCTCCTCCCTCCGCCGCTCCACACTCTCCCTCCACAACCGGCTGGCCTCCATCACATCCGACAGCGCCTTTGTAGCCTCCGTCGCCTCAGCCTACGGCCTCGCACTCGTGGCTAACGAGCGCTGCGGGTCGTGGTACATCCCGCCCAACCAAAAGGCTGGAAGCGTCTACTTCAAAAGCACAGATGGGCACATGGGCGAGTGGGGGTTTAGTTTACGGCGGCTGAATCTGCAGCTGCTGGACGTGGTGCGGGCGTATGGGGGCGCGGTGGTTGTAGATTCCACGAGGCGAGGGAAGAGCATGCCTGATGCGTTGAGCAAGACGGTGCCGATTTGGTGCTGTGTGATGAACCGGGTGGTGTTTAGGAGTGCGGGTGAGGAGGGCCTGGGCATGTTTACGCCGCCGCAGGCTGTGAGTGAGAGTGAGCGGTCGCAGATTGAGGCGAGGATTGGGGGGTTTGTTGCGCAGTTTCTTGTGAGTGGTTTTGCAGTGTGGTTAGGGTATGCGTGGACGGGACTAAGATGTTATTGATAGGATATATGCAAGCCGCACATTGAGGAGATGCGGGAGAAGATGAAGAAACCACTGAGGCCGATTTGGGTTACGCAGCAGTCCTCACTCCCCGAGTCGCCCCCGGAGTTTGCAGACTTTCACCCTATCGTGCTTTGTACAGCTTCGCGACGCGTCCATGGTGCGGAGGTGTCAGAAGGTGGCTACATACAGGGTGCTGCTGATGACCACGAAGCGTGGAGTCACGGTCTTACTCCTCCGGTATTCTGGAAGAACAAGGATGTGCTTTTAAGAACGAGCGAAGAAGATGCACCAGGTCTTATTGCAAAACTACTTGCCGCAGAAGAAGGAATATCTAGCCTTTCTTGCGGAGCGACGCTGATCAAGCCAACCTCCACCGTCTACATCTCGCCCACCAACGACAACATGGACCCTAAGGGCTACGATGTAGTCATCAGCTGTACCCCCAACCCCATTCCCACCGATATGCTCAAATCCGCTCGAGTCAAGCACTACCTCCATCTCAAATGCCAGACGGGCAAACTCGGATCCCGCGACCTCCGCAACGCACTTTCCCAGCTCCCCTCCTTCGTCTCCTGCCTCCCCTCGCCCACTCCCGGCAAGATATTGATCTGCTGCCCAACAGGCAAAGACCTCTCCGTCGGGGCCGCCCTCGCCGTCCTCTGTCTCTACGCCACCGACGATGGGGCCATCAACCTAGCCGCAGCACGAAAAAGTGGGCAGATGGACAAGACGCTGATCAAACGCCGCCTAAGCTGGATCACCACGTCGAACCCCGCGCTGAACCCCAGCCGCTCGACGCTACAGAGCGTGAATGCCGCGCTGCTCACGACGTGGGACCCAAAGGGGAAGGTCATGGCTATAGATCAAACAGATACAATACAGCCATCTCCATCTAGACCCCCACTTCCCGCGACCCTCTTCAGCAACCTCCTCACCCCTTCCACACCATGGGCATTCACACGCCGCCTCACCTCCGCCTCGCCCACGCATCCGTCCGGAACAGTCACCGGCTCCGCGCAATTCACTGCATACTCTGTACCCCCTGACGTCCCACGCACACTGCTGTACGTCGAAGAAGGCGAGTTCGTTACAGAGAGTGGGTTGAAAATGGGCGTGCGGAGGAAATATATCTACCAGCTCGTCGAGGCAGGAGGAGAGGATGAGCATATTGTGGTTAAATTCGTCGATGAGGAGAAATATAGTCGTGGGGAGGGAGAGGGGATTGGAGGCGTGTTTGTCGAGATGGGGCCGCTCGTTTTGCCATCGGGTTCATCTGTGTCGACTGATGGGCGGGATGGGACGATCATTGCCGCGAACCGTGAGCGCCATCTTTGTGGGGAGGACCTATATGGGGCGAGTTGGGAATTTAGTGAGGGGATGTGGAGGGATACAGGAGGAGACGAGGATAGAGGGGTAAGGGAGAAGTGGTGGGAAGTGCGCTACGAGGTGCGAGGTCCCAAGAAGGATTATGTGAGCGTGACTAGATATAGCATGGCAGGTTGAGAGGTAATCTTCCATATTTATATATGTATATATAAGCGCTGTATAGGGTATCAAAAGCCGAAACGCTACGCACCACCAAGTCCGTCTGCAACACCCTTGTTCCAACCCACCATGCGACGCCTCATCTAATCCTCAAAACATGGAGAACAATGTCAATCATCTTGACGATGACGTTGACGACAAGGGCCAGCGCTCCGGTTGGGATATACACCTGCACCCACTCGGCCCACTTGACCGGCCTCACCTCCGTCTCAATCCAGCCGGCGCCTTTGACCTCCCTCTCCCCGATCCGCGACACACCCTCGTCAGCTGGAAACCTATTGTTCTCGACAAAGTACTGTAGCAAGTCGTCCTTCTCGCGCCAGCGAGCAGTAACCCAGTCTGAGAAGAGCTTCTCGTCGTGCAAGGGCATGTCGGCGATGGGGAAGCGGCGCCAGTGCATGTTTACAGATGGTGGGGGGCGGCCGCCGAAATAGGTGGAGCGGAGGGTGAAGATGTCTTGGCCGTATTGACCGACGCTAGAATTATAAGTGAAACAGTGAGACGGAATGTGGGAGATACTTACGGCACGCCCTCATAGGCCACTGTGCAGTCATACATGTACTCGACAGAGCCCTTGAGCTCCTGCAAGCAGAACAACAGCCCGGTGCTTCTTGGCAGGAGCGCATGGCGCAGATCGGGGATCTGGTTCTTGTCTGCCCATTTCTTACTCGCTCTGCGTCCGTTGTTGCTGAGATTGGTGCCTTCGGGAAAGATGAGCAGCCACATGGGATCGAGGCCTTTACTGCCAGACAAGGGACCTGCATGGCTTGTGGACAGCTTCTTAAGCCTGTATTTGAAGCGCTCTTGGTCGGTAGCCCACTTGCGCGAGAGGAAGATGAAGCCATACATCATCAGGCCGGTGCCGATGATGGGTATGTACTTTATGGATTCTTTGAGGATGATGTAGAGGTGGCCGTGCATCGAGGCGGTATAGGCCATCCACCACAGGTAGACCCAGTCGGTGTAGATCTGATGGTTGGAAATGAGGACCATGCGCTCAGGAAAGTCGCATTCGAGTCTGCCGTCTTCCGTCTTCCACATCTGTCCCCGCACGCTCTCGTCGCCGCTGACCCTTACCATGGTGGGCGCCCACCAATAGGTCATGGTGGTTGAGACGACGCCAAAGTGCTGCTTGGTCATGGCCATCCAGGCATAGAAGAGGTCCTTGCTGTAAAAGTATAGCGGTGCGCCAATAGCCTGTGTTATGGCGATGCTGGATGCTGGTCAGTATGCTTCGGCTGCATGGTGGAGAGTACTGACGCCAGGATGCTGCTGTTCAGGTACATCGCAAACAACGAAGCGCGGAGTGTCTGTTTCCAGGCGCCATGCTTGAGCTCACCGGCTGGGTGTTGTGCTGGCTTCGCTTTCCCATCCACAGGCTGTGCATCGACTTTCTGGGCAGAGGCGGGCTTCTGCCGCTGCCTGAGGTTGTCGTTTGTCATGGTGGAGCTCTGCAGCAGGTTGCAGAGGACGGAGAAGAGTGTCAGGGCTCAGAAGAACATGCGCGTGTCAACAAGGTGCGGTGGCTGCGCTCAGCTGGACGAGTCGCTAGGGTGAGATACACAGCACGCGGTGGGGTAGCTAGACGAGGGGATCATGGAGCGCCGAGACTTTGTTGCGTGGTAGTATCTTGGAGTGGGAAGTTTGAGGGAGAGAACAAAGGGCATAAGGCCACGCAGTCTTGTCTATGGCGACTGCAACACCACCAACATGTCAGCGTGCAGGCAGGAACGCCCTTGTGCCGATCCGCAGGCTTCCACGAGCTGTCGGAGCCATGACACAATCAGGCGCACTGCACCCGGCCAAATGTGCCCCGCGACAGGGATGTGCTGCCAAGACACCTTCACTCGCGACTTTTGAAAGTTGTGGCATGCTTCACCTCGACACGTGAAGATGGAGATAGCGGTGCGCAGGGCGACTATCTCCGCCGCCTAGTATTCACTCCACGTTGTGCGCACGCATTCCATGCGTCCACCACGTTCCACCACCGTCACCTCGCCATAGCAACATCACCCTCACATGGCGCCCAGTCACAACCCCGAGCTTTGCGCAAAACACACCGCCCACCTCCCCCGGTGACATTTCTCCCACCAGCTTCACAATGAAGCTCGTCCACCACCGCGTCCTGCCCTGGCGCCTCTGCGCGCACTCTGCACGTGTAGCGCGCACCTTCTCCTCAACCCCCTCCCGCCGCGAAATCAAGCATATTCGCGACCTCCCCGCACGCCTGCGGCCCGCATACCTCCCGAGCCCCAACAACACGCTGCTGAGCCTGCAGTGGCCCTCGCCGCCGCGCAACATCCTCGTCACCAAGAAGAAGCGCACGCCCAACATCACCGAGTCGGTCGTCGAGTTCACCACGCACATCCACGCCACGTATCCGGGCATCAACGTCATTGTCGAGCCAGACACGGCGTCCGAGCTGTATCAGCAGCTGCCGTTTGACGTGTATACCTACGACAAGGCGCCCGGCTTTGGGGTGTCGCATGGCCTTGCCGACAAGACGGATCTCATCTGCACGCTGGGCGGAGACGGCACGTTGCTGCGCGCAAGCAGCCTGTTCAGCCACGCGCCGAGCGTGCCCCCCGTGCTGAGCTTCGCAATGGGCACGATTGGATTCCTGGGCGAGTGGAAGTTTGCCGAGTACAAGCGCGCCTTTCGCGAAGTGTACATGAGCGGGGCGGCGGACGCATATTCGACGCTGTCGGGTTCTTCGAGCAGCAGCAGCAGCCCCGCGCCAGACTCCCAGGCGTCGCCGCCGCCGACGTATGCTGCTCTTCGCGGCAAGGCCATGGGGCCCTCGCGCAGCGCCCGCATCCTCCTGCGCAACCGCCTCAAAGTCGGCGTCTTTGCGCCCTCGGGCGACCGCATAAACGCCCATACAGCGGACACCTACGCCCTCAACGAAGTCACGCTCCACCGCGGCTCCAGCCCCCACCTCAAAATCATAGACGTCTACATCGCCAACCGCTTCCTCACCGAAGCCGTCGCAGACGGCATGATCATCTCCAGCCCCACCGGCTCAACCGCCTACTCCCTCAGCTCCGGCGGCTCCATTGTCCACCCCCTCGTCCCCTCCCTCCTGCTTACCCCCATCTGCCCCCGCTCCCTCTCCTTCCGCCCCCTCGTCTTGCCCGCTGAGACGCCCATTACACTGCGCTTGGGCGACAAGAATCGCGGCCGCGAGGTCGAGGTCAGCATCGATGGGCAGACTATCACGCAGGGCCTGGGCGCCGGCATGGAGGTGCGCGTCGCCGGCGAGCAGGTCAAGCATGGAGACGGGACGTGGGACGGCGGGGTGCCGAGCGTGGTTAGGGGAACGGGCGGGGCAGAGGGCGCGGAGGATCATTGGGTCGGCGGCTTGAATGCGTTGTTGAAGTTTAATTATCCGTTCGGGGATCAGGATAGTTGATTGAGATGGCGCGGCATGATAAAGGCGTTTGTTTGCAAGTACCTGGTAGCATTTACTGGAGGATACCCATTGTGGATGGACATGGAGCTTGAATCAGAACATCGAAACATTCAAACATTCCAAGAAAGAGTCACAATTCATGGAAAGGCAGTGTGAAGTGTTATCTGATTTGCATTCCCAATTCCTTCCCCCTCAGCCTTGTCTTCTCCTATCTCGAGGCCTACATCTCAGGTCAACCTCCATGAAATGCCCCGAGCCCTTCTGCCACAACGGCTGGCGTGATGGAGACCAAGTCGACATCCTCAAACGCACGCCTGTATCTAGTAAAACATCCCAACACGTCACGCACCCTCATCGCTGACATGCTCGCAAGAAAGAACCAAAAAACCCGTCCTTCCATCTTCTCAATCTGACTGATCGTACATGTTTCTCCTTCCACGCCTGTTTTACGCCGCCTTTGCCTTGCGCCACCGGGGTATATCAAGACTTTCGCTGCTCAAGGAGATACCCCAGCCGCATACTGTGAAAACGCCTTATTGTCGCCATACGTGCCGTACTTGCTGAATCGAGAGAAAAGGAAAAAAGTGTGGTATTGTACATGTGCAAAGTATGCTTGATGCTCCGTTTCCAAAGACCTAAACTCGTGTCTTGAGAAAGCTGCATCAAAGCCATTGTCGAAGAAAATCTAGAGATGCACGCGCATCGTGTCGTTACTGCCAAACGCCTTGCCGCAGTTCGGGCACTTTCTCGCCCGGTTCGTCAGACGGTCCTGCACGCACTTTTCGCAGAAAAGATGACCGCACGTCTTGATGACTGTATTCTTGAGCCGGCTCTTGCAGATCTGACACATGATCATTTGCTCCATGGTCGCCGCCTCGGAAGTCTGGTCACCAGCGCTCTTCTTCTTCAGTGTCTGCAGTTGCTTCTTGAGCCCTGTCACTTGTGCTGTGAGAGACTCGCGCTCCGTCTCGGCTTCGCGCTGAGCCTGCTTAGCCGCGAGACACGTCGTGTCCTTGGTCTCGACAATCTTCTTCAGTTCCGTAATCTGGTTGACGTGTCCCTCAGAAATAATCGTGTTCTCGCTGACCTTCTGCTGCAGCTGCCGGTGCTGGATAGAAAGCTCGTCCATCTGAGATCGCATCTCGGTAATCTGCTTCTCCAGCTTGTCCACGAGTGACCGACTAAGTGCATCTGCGTCTTTGAGCTGAGACACGACTTCGGTCGATTTGGTTGTCTGCGCCCGGAGCGCTCGAACCTGGTGTTCCAAATCCGCCTTCACCTTCATCGCCGCAAAATACTTCTGATCCGCTTTTGCTTTGTCCGCATTTGCTCTCGCCATATTCTCCTCCCACGCCACGGTGTCAATGACCTTCTTGTTCGCAACCGTCTGCGCCTTCTTCCACGCCGCCTCCATCGATGGAAGCTCGCCACTAAGCAACTTGAGCTGGTTTTCGAGGTTGGTGATCTTCTTCTGCAGCTGCTCTGGGGTCATATCTGATGGAGGTGGTGCTGCATCATCCGACGCTTGCTGCTCGGCAATTTGCAAGCGGAGTCGCTCACATTCCGACTCCAGCGCAGCTATGCGGCTCTCACACGCACTGGCCAACTCTTTCGACTGCTCAACTGAGGCGTCCGAATTCTTGCTGCTGTTCTCGAGAACTGTGGTTTTGGCTAGAAGGTCATCACGAGCTGCTCGAATTCGCGCCAGGTTTGCTTCTGCTTGAGATACCGCACTTTCAGACTCCGCCAGAGACGAACGCGCCTCGTCGTCAATCTTGATCCGGTATGCGGTCCTTTCGGCCTGGTACTTCTGGGCCTCCTCCCTCAATTGAATGTTGGTGGCTTCTAGGTTATTGATTCGCTTGATGACGTCCTCGTGTTGCGACTTGAGAACCTTGAAAAGATCCGTCTTTGCATAATCATCGTCGGAAAGTAGACTGAATTTCACCTTTAGCGACGTGACCTCCTCGGTCAACTTCTTGTTTTCCTGCTCGACTTGCTCAAGTTGCTCCTTCCTCTTTGTGGCCTCGGCCACAGCCTGGTTTTTCGCAGTCTCCACCTCTTCAGTGACAAGACCTGGAGACGAGGCTTTGCCATTGGCGGGCTCAGCCCCGTTTGTCGCAGCTGGTGTCTCTTCCTTGACGGTGCTGCTTGCGACAGCTGCTTGTTCCAGCTTCTGCACCTGCGCGCTCTTGATGCGATCAATCTTTTTCTCTGCAACCAGGTAGCGATGAGTAGCAGTGTCCAACCTATCCGACAACTGTTCCTTTTCGGTACTGAGGCGTTGCAGCTGCACAATGTGGTCCTTCTCGGCAGCCAGGAGCTTGGATAGCTGGTCTTGCAAGTCTGCGACTTCGGGGCTGGCCGGAGGATACTTTGCGAAAAGACCCGACAGAGACGAGACGATTTTGTCCTTGCGCTTGGCGAGGTGTTTTTTGAATGTTTCGCTGTCCTCAAACAGCAGGGCGGCAGGTACCGAGCCATTGGCGGACAAGTCACCTGATGACGCATCAAGTTTTTCTCCGCTCAACACTTTGATTTCGTCGACCAGCTAGCCACCATCAGCGCGTGTCCCGTTGTATAGCGTGTTGTGGACTGACCTGATTGAACCAAGCATCGATGGTGCGCAAATGGTCGTCGTGGTACTTGGAGCGACCCTCCAGCTCGGTGAGCTGAGTCTCGACCGTGTTCTTCTCCCGCTTGTACTCGCGCATCTGGCGCATGATGGCATCCTTTTGGTAGGCCTGTTCGCGCGCAGTATTAGCCGATGTATTCCCAAGTGTGCGGGCAGGAAGGCGGGTTCCTGTCGGGGCGTGCGAACCTCGATGTCATCTTTCCACGGCAAGTCAGCGTCTGGGTGGGAGCGAGCGCCGTTGACGGTCACGGCTTGCCTCTTGGCGGGAGGAGCAGAATCTTCGGCACTGGGCCGCTTTCGGTCCTCCATCTTGACAGCGTCAAGCGATGGAGCGGCAACTGTGCGGGTCTCGAGCCTCATCGGGGAGACGGGAGGAATGACACGCGGAAGGCTGTCGACACGCGCGGCGCTCAGATCATGGGAGATGACGGATGCGGCAGAAGAGAGAATGGAGAGGAATGGGCGGATTGAAGAGGGGAGATGGGAGGCGGGAGGGCGGAAGGGGGCGAGGAGGTGAGGAGGTCGTGTGCGAAGGCGTAGGTGAGGAGAGGAAGAGATGTGCCAGACGGCCTTGGATGTTTTGCGACTAGCGTGACGCTAACTTCAACGCGCGTTGAGGGCTCCACCAGCGACATGGCGAGCGCCTCCACCACCGCCGCGATATATAAATCTATATATATCTATACACATATATACAAACCACGTGAGATATGTCTGCGGAGGAGGGCTCGACGCAGCCACCTGCCGCGGGCAGTGATAAGGCGCCGCCTCAGTCGTCTAAGCCTGCACCTGCAGCCGCCTTTACGAGTTCCTTCATCAACAGTGAGCTGCGCCAGAACCACCACATGCGCACCATGCTGATGTATGCATAGAGAACACCACCGGCAAGAAGTTTGCGCCCAAGGCTGCCCGACGAAGACCCGCTGCTGCCGCTGCTCCAGAGCCCACGCCGCCAGTCGTCGAGGCGCAAAGCACACAGCCCGAGGCCGAGTCGTCAATTGCTGCCGAGGAGCCCGCTGCTGCTGCTGCTGCTGCTGCTGCTGCACAACTACCCACTCCCCTCGCGACCCAGGAGAACAGTACACAGCAGGTACAAGACCCTAGCAGTGCTGCCACCGAACCGCCTGTCGTCCAACAACCTACTCCGCCCAGCCCCGGGGAGCCACTCCCCACCCTCGCCGCCAGCAGCACAGAAGTCCCAGTGAGAGCCGACGAACATGCCGATGCCTCCCCCACTGTCGGAGTGCCAAGCCAGGAGGATGCAGACACAGGAAGAGCGACCAAGAGGCGGCGGGTAGAGTCGCCTGTGGTGGAAGCAGAAACAGTAGTCGCAGAACCGCCACAGCCCCAACCTACACTTCCCGAGCCTGAAGAACCAGCACAACCTGAAGCTGAAGCAGTAGTGGGTGATGCCAGTCAGGAAGATGCGACTCAGGTAGCAGACGAGGACTCTGCCATTGCCTTGCAACCAACAGACGCCACGCAAGCCGATACCAACGAACCAGCTGCACCACCACCACTGGCCACAAGAGTACTTCCATGGGCCGCTGTAAATCGGCCAGCTGAGGTTGAAGACGGCGACGTTGCGCCAGTCGCCCCGAAAAAGGCTCGTCAGCCACCCAGACCAAGAGGCCGGAAGAAGGCCACAGTGGAAACAGAAAATGAGCCCGAAGAGCATGGAGAGCAGGATGCTGGTGGAGATGGTCAGGTTGGACTCGCGCCCAAGCGACCCAGCGCCAAAGGACGAGGCAAACGAAAAACAGATGCCGCTACTGCTGAAGATGGTGCAGAGGAAACAGCTCCAGCCCCTGCAAAAAGAGCACGGAAGCCTAGGAAAGCAAAGAACAACGATGGCGTTGCTGGAGATGAGGCAGGACCGGAGGAGGGGGAAGAGCAGGCAGAAGAAGGGCAGGACCTCGCCGTACGTCGGAAGCCTCGTCAACCGCGGCGCAGGAAGCAGACTGCCACCGAGGGTGGGAACGAGGAGAATGCACAGCCCAAGAGAAAAGGCCGGCCGCCACGAGAGCCGACGCCCGAGGACGCAGAGGACCACCAGATCGATCCCGAAAACACGTACATGGACAACATTGCCTCACGCAATATCCGCGTTGGCAAACTATCTACCCGCGAAAAGGCAATGCGGGAAATCGACTGGGTGGCCGTCAAGCAGCGCCAAAGAGAGGAGGATGCACGACCTGTCTCTACCAAGGAAGCCCGCGAAGCCGCCGAGAAGTTGCTGGTTGAGCAGGCGCCCCAGGATACCGGTCCACGATTTGAAGTAGTCGACGGACAGATTCAGATGACTCACGCATCTTCGACCTTGAACCGAGAAGCTCAAGCGGACCGCGAGATCCAGAACTACGAAGTCGTGGAAGAACGAGACCTCACGACACGTATCACATCTCGCAGCTTCATGAAGAACAACAAGCGCTTCCCCAACGACTTCATCCTCCCCGGACAAGGCAAGCGCTGGTCTCTCGAGGACACCGACCGCTTTTACGAAGGTCTACGACATTTCGGTACCGACTTTCAGATGATGTCGCACATGTTCCCCGGGTACACACGTCGCTCCATCAAGCTAAAATTCACCCGCGAAGAGCGTGACAATCCCGACGGCATTCGCGAGATCCTCCTCAGCCGCAGCACCATCGACTCCCACTGGGACAAGTTCATGGAGGTGTCGCAGATGGAAGAGGACAAGTTTGCGGACGCGGACACGATCAAGCGCGAGATGGCCGCCCATGAAGCAGAGATGCGCGAGAAGATCAAGGCTGCGAAAGCGGAGACGGAGGAGAGGAAGCGGCAGCAAAGAGAGGCTGGCCTGCTTGACGATGAGAACGGCGATGATCCCAATAAGGAGAACGGCAAGGGCAAGAAGAAGAGGAAGGGCAAGGAGAAGCAGGTCACCTTCCAAGAAGAGGCGGGCGTGGAGATCTTGGGGAATGTGGATGATGATGAGACATGGGGGCAGGAGTGAGGAATAATGACGCTTAATGATTAACCTACATGATACACGATACCCCAAAACAGAGCGCCTTACATACGTGCCACCTCTTCTTCTCTATGGGACAAACGAGGTGTAACGATGAGGCTTGATCCTACACGATACATGATACCCACTTCAATCGAAGAATTAACTGCTGCATGCATATCCCTCCCGCAAGAAAATGTGCAAGTCGCTTGCAAGGATCAGATGGCATTCGACCTCCCTCATTCGGCCAATGTACCAGCTCGCGAACCCGCCGAGCTGGTAATCTACACCCTTACCAATGAGCGGACCTGCATGCGCATTGCTGCAGCCCAGCACTTAGCACTGCAGGTCGCGGAGGAACATGGCATTTCGAGCAACGCAGCGCCGACTACCGGCATGCCGCAGCATGGTATTTGCGATATTGTTCATCTCTCCATTGACCTTGCAGTTCAAGTCCCCTAACACTACAAACACCAGCCTGACTATCTTATTACTAACTGTCTACCCAGCTCCGCCAAATCCTCATTCCTCCCATGCCGCTAATCTGAGCTCCTCTACACTGCCACACAGCGCGCTCGACTAAACTACTCCCACGTCCGCGTGGCGACTTGGCCCTCCCACACGCTGCCTAATGCGTGTTCCCTGTAACGTACCGGCTATATCCCGCTGCAGCGCGATATTTCCGCAGATCGAGGGGGGGCAGAGTGGGAGAACTACCGACACTGTCTGCTGGGGGACTATCTATGCAGCGTATAGTCCTGGTAGCAGCGCAGGGGTGGGAAATGCGTGGGTTTATTGCAGGTACTCTAGAAATTTACGCCCCGCGGATTCGATATTCATATATAGCGTGGCAAGGGATGGTTGAGGAGACATTTTTTTATGCTCAATTGTTTGTTTCTCGAGTAGGTTTTGGCATCTATCATGGCTTTGAAGTGGGTTTTGGCAGGCTTGGTTGCTGGCTCTGCTGTAAGTGGGAGCGTGGTGCGCAGCCGCGGCGATGAAGCGAGACTTGTCAACGCTACGTACGACTATGTGATTGTAGGGGGAGGGACGTCTGGACTGACGGTCGCGAACCGATTGAGTGAGGGTGGGAAACGTGAGTTTAGATCTTAACCTTTTTGCCTTCGATTGCGCATATTCCATTCCCCCTTCATGAACTCTTCTTTCCGCTCAAATTTTCAACCCCCATCCGAACATTGCTCAGCGATCATCTAACGCTCGGAATCAACAGACACCGTTCTCGTCCTTGAATACGGCTCCCTAAACAACGATCCCTCCATCCTCCTCCCCGCCGACACCTTGACTTCCCACGCTGACCGCTTCTACAACATCACCTCCGTCCCAATCCAAGGCCTCAACAACATAACCCGCTCCGTGCTCGCTGGCGCCCTCGTAGGCGGCGGCTCCGCGGTAAACGGCATGTTCTTCGACCGTGGCTCGGCATCCGACTACGACGCCTGGGAGACACTCGGCAACGGAGCGCAGTGGAACTTTGCAGGCCTATTGCCGTACTTCAAAAAAAGCGTAACATTCACGCCGCCCGCCCAAAGCGTGAATGTAAACTACACGTGGGACGCGGCCGCTGCATACGGCGGCAAGGGTGAGATCCAAGTCTCCTTCCCGCCGTACCAGTTCCCGGGCCAGGAATACGTTTGGGCAGCGTGGAGTGAGCTGGGGATCAAGAAGCCCAGGGAGGGCGCGGCAGGGGAGGCGATTGGAGCGATTCAGGCGCCGAGTGCGCTGGATCCCGTGACGAGGACGAGGAGTTATGCTCGCACGGCGCATTATGATCCGTTTGTTAACAGGACGAATTATCAGCTGGTGACGGGTTGGAGGGTCACTGAGGTCGTAGTCGACGGGAACGGGACGGCGCTACAGGCGGTGGGTGTGAATGCGATGAAGAGAGACGGGAGTGGTGAGAAGTTGATGATCACGGCAAAGAAAGAGGTGATTGTAGCTGCTGGGGCGGTGTGGACGCCTTGGTTGCTGCAAAGGAGTGGTATTGGGCCGAAGAGTGTACTTGAGAAAGCTGGAATCGCTGTCAAGAAGAATTTACCGGGAGTGGGAGCGAATTTCCAGGACCACCCAATTGGAGGGGGATTCTGGAACTGGACGAAGAATGCGCCGAGCCCGGTGCAGAACGATTTATTGACGAACAAGACGCTGTACGCCGAGGCGGAGAAGGAGTACGCCGCGTCGAGGACTGGGCCGCTTACTGTTGCGAGAGGCAATCAGGCTGCGTTCTTACCGCTCAAGGTGGTTGCGGCAGAGAAGTGGAAGGGTCTAGTTGACTCGATTGCTGGTCAGGATGCGACTGCGTACCTTCCAGAACGATACGAAGAAACACTTCTTGCGGGCTTCAAGGCGCAGCAAAATGTGACTGCCCACCTCCTCGCCCGCGACGATAGTGCAGCATACGAATTCCCATTCGGTGGCGGACCGCTAGGCGCTGGCGTACTTCAACGCCCTCTTAGCCGTGGGACCATCACCATCAACACTACCAATACGATGAGTGAGCCGGTAGTCGACTACCGTACCTTTTCGAACCCGCTCGATGTTCAAGTCGCCATCCCGATCATCAACTTCGCTCGAAAGTTCAATAGCCTCAACGCCTTTGCGAATCTCGGTGCGGTGGAGGTCTCTCCGGGCAAGAACGTGACGAGTGATGTGGCCATTGCGGATTACTTGCGGAAATCCTTTGCACCGACATTTGCGCATCCCTCAGGAACGGCATCAATGTTACCCGAGGAACATGGAGGTGTAGTGGGTCCGGATCTGACCGTGTACGGAATTAAGGGGCTGAGTGTTGTGGATGCAAGTGTCATTCCGTATCTTCCCGCGACGCATCTCTGTACGACGATATATGCGGTGGCAGAGAAGGCGGCAGACCTGATCAAGGAGAGAACAAATTGGGCGGCATAAGCAGGGCTGCTATTAGATGATGTGGACAATTTGGCGGTGTCCATGTATATCATCGAGCTCCCAAGAGCCTCTCGCAACGGCAAAGGACGGAGGTGACCTCTTTTCTACAGTCGTTGGGAGGGGTTCTTGGGCATACAGCATTCCTATTCTCCGATATTGCCGCTTCGTAACATCAACCGCGACCAGAATGAGACCATGTATATGCCGATGTCGGGTAGTCTCACATATGAACGTAGTTAGACTCGAGACTGCTAGACCTGCTTCTGGTAGGCTTCGACAATCAGTCAAATCTTCCTCGCCTTCGTAGTTCCTCAGAAGATCCTGATACATGCCAGGTGAGTCAAGTGTGACCTTCCCAACAACTGATTTCGTGCTGGGGTCTCTGGCGTGGAAGAACCATTTGTAAGCGCCTACCCATGGTGATGCTACCAGCAATAAGTCCCGGAAGTAGCCCCGCAGCGTGAGAACGCCTGACATTATTTGATCAAACGGTATTATGGCGTTTGGAGGATACGTGAAGTTCCAGTCAAGGACGTCGACCTCTTCGATCGTATTCGCCGGTCTCGACCTGAGGGTTGTTCCTTGCCAATGGACGCCCCTGTCCCGGATTGATGCCCACGACCATGAAGGTGCGATATATTCTTCGACATCATGTAGTCCTTGTTTGGAAGCTGCAATCGCATCATTGACCTCATCTGAGGTAACTTCAGTAGCCCAACATAGCCCTCGTGGCAGATCTTCCTTCCATAGTCCAGCGCCATACTGGCGACCAAAATGGCTGTGCATTATCTGAGCAATACCAGCGATTGCGGGCAGTTTGTCAGAAGGTATGGATAACTTCCTTGCACTGTAGGAATCGACAGCGCCGTACCATGTGTCAAAAATCTCACCAAGATCTTGTTGTACAAAACTCAACGTCCTGTAGAGATCGGGTCGACTCACCATGAGGCGCATTTCGTTCAGCAATCCGTCTTGTAAAATGCCATCATCGCGTTGCTTGGTAGATCCAGGGGGCCGCATCTCGTATGGTTGAGTCTCAGATAATGACCTTGTCTTGCATGTCCATCTTATCTCCCGTGGTGTGAAAACGAGCTGTCGCTGTGCGAGCACTTGCTCTTGAAGCACCCAACCCCGTTCCGCAAGTGGATCCAGGAAGCGTTCATGGTGCTTGCTGAAGAATGCAACTTTTGTCTCTCGAGGAGTACCATTCTCAATCGTCTTTACAGCGACATTACATGGCTTGTTGGAAGGCCTGATATTCGAGTACAAGGTCAGTACTTATATTGTGTGAGGGCGGTAGTACCTTGTAATAGGAAACTCATACTGCCTATAATTAGCTTAATGACTCTCCTAGATTAGTGATACTTAGCAGGTGCTATGCTGTCTACATGGCTGACAGTGTCAGTCATTTGCGCAGAAGATACGCCACAAACTTTGTACCGAGGGGTGTGTTACCCGGTCTCTGCTTGTAAATAAGCCTGAATCCGTAGAATCTCCATTGCTACCGAATATCGTGATTGCAGATCTTCGATAGATGTCTCCCATCCTCGACATCTCTCTGCGCACATCGCCAGGATCATCTTGTAGAATGCACAGCGCATCAATCCAAATGTAATTATAGCCAAGCGCTTTCGTCACTTTGAAAGCATCGCGGAATGTCGAAGGCAATCGATCGTCCAAGGGGAGTTCTTGTTGGAAGCGGTCATATGACATTGACGTCGTCAACAGCCGCTTGCCTTGGCCCCAGCAGTAACTGAGAGTCAGATATTTGTCCTGAATGCCATGGGTTGCAAGAAGGCGCGGCTTCAATAAATCCGAAACATCGACCACTCTGCTAGGAAGAACAGGCGGCCATGTCGGATCATGGGCAAGGGCGCAGTGCTCATGTGTTAGTAGACAGTCTTCAAGCCAATATCTAGCCAGCCTCATGTTCGTCTCTGATCCGGTATGGGCATCCATGTCCGTTATACTTTGTGAAGACACGCTGCCTGAGTGGCAGAAGAGGTCCTCAAAATGTCCTTTATTAGTTTAGTCACAGTCACGCACCTCGAGAGCAACCAATGATGGGGTAACTCACGGGGAATAGGAACCATTGGGCGACATAAAGAGCTCCAGTGTTTATACTGTATGCGAATAATATGATCAAGCAGCCCGCGATTGTCGGATGTGTCGTGGTAGCCCCGAAGTCTTACCTGGAGGTCTTCTGGAGCTACTTCTTGGCCTGAGCTTGAAGCTTCCTCGGTTTGGGTCTCTAAAAGAGGTAGCACGTTCGATGAGCCATCAAGGTGAGAAAGAGCATCCCAGAATTTGGCACACAAGAGACAGGTGTCTGCAGACTTGCGCAATGCTTCCGCCGTTGGATGGTGAGCAGCGTACGTCGCATATGGGAAATATTCATGGTCGCAAACTTCTGGCCTAGAAAAGCTAATGTTTTGGCAGTACCAGCACAAGGGCATGCTGACTCGGTCTCGTTGGTCAATATGCGTTGCGATGTTGAAAGAGCAGCTTCGATGATCGATGGTGGACGAATGCCCGCTTTGCAGACGGATGGGGTGTGGTGCACCAGCGATGCAGCCTCGCGACTGACAATCTTACAATGATCTGACGCCGGCTTCGAAATTGCCTGTGCGTTGTGGAAACAAAAAGTGTGAGAATAAGACTTTCTCAAATGCCAGCGGAGCGCGATCTGAAAGAACTTCACAATGGAAGATCTCGTATTTCTGCCGCTTCGATTGGTCCACGATGGCTGCACGCCGTATTAGGGCTCTGAGGACCGATAATTCACGATCACATCACCACACAAAATCATGAGAACTTGCATGATTTAAAGTACATCTTGGAAAATTGCACCGCATTCAGTGACGATTTGTGCGGGGAAGGATCTCGGATTTGTCGGGCCGATCCGTCGAATCTGTCACAATCATGACGCTCAAGCAACGCCACGACCCCAAGCCCTTCCCCAATCCCCTTCCCCAAGCCCTTCCCCTTTCGGGACATTTGCCCACGAAGGAGGTTCCAAGGTACCGGAGGAAGCCCGTTATCACTGAAGCCGCCGGTGACCGCTGTGGTCGATCAGCTTTCGACAACTTTGCCGAGGCAATTGCTAGCCTATGTGTATATAGATCGCCATTCTACCTTTGTCGTCACTGCGCATCTTTGTTGTTATCTTGATCATTCCTCCCCCCCCCCCCTTCACAAAACCTCCTCTGCTATTTCGATACAACTTATTATCCATAAATCAACAAATATGGGACCACGTCGATATGAATCAGAGCACAAGGATGCTGCTCCTCTCGGCAAGCCACTGCACTTCGAGTTCTCGAACCAGACAGCCCAAAATCGATTTCTCAAGGGCGCAATGACCGAGCGTCTCTCATCATGGGATCCGAAAAACCTCGAGGCCCGTGGCGTGCCATCCAAGAACCTCATCAACGTCTACCGCCGATGGGGCGAGGGAGAGTTCGGCGTCATCCTTACTGGCAACATTATGATTGAGTACGACCATCTAGAAGCCCCAGGAAATCCCATCATCCCCCGAGGCGCACCGTTCCAAGGCGAGCGCTTCGAGAACTTCAAGGAGCTTGCGACACAGTCCAAGAAGCACGGCTCTCTTATCGTGGGTCAAGTCAGCCATCCCGGCCGCCAGGTCACCGACACCATCCAGCCAAAGCCTATCTCTGCATCAGCTGTACAGCTCGAGGGTAACGTGCTGGGCATGACTTTCGCAAAGCCACGTGCAGCCACCGATGAAGACATCAAGAACGTCATCGAGGGTTTCGCGCACGCAGCTGAGTATCTTGACAAAGCTGGGTACGATGGTATTCAACTCCACGCCGCCCACGGCTATCTCCTCGCCCAATTCTTGTCACCTACCACGAACCATCGTACAGATAAGTACGGTGGATCGCTCGAGAACCGTGCGCGCTTGATCATAGAGATTAACCAAGAAGTCCGCCGCCGCACATCCAAGTCCTTCATCGTATGCATCAAGCTCAACTCCGTCGAGTTCCAAGAAAAGGGCTTTGACACCGAGGAGGCTGCTACGCTTTGTAAGCTGCTCGAGGACAACTCATTTGACTTCGTCGAGCTCTCAGGTGGTACTTACGAGCAGCTTGCCTTCGCGCACAAGCGCGAGTCCACCATGAAGCGCGAAGCCTTCTTCATCGAGTTCGCGGAGAAGATCACGCCCTCGCTCTCCAAGACACGCACTTACGTTACCGGTGGCCTCAAGACTGTCGCCGCCATGGTCGATGCACTCAATATCGTTGACGGCGTCGGTCTCGCGCGCCCCGTATGCCTGGAGCCTGAGCTTCCTCGCCAAATCATCAAGGGCGAGGTTGATGCTGCCATCAAGCAGTTGACTGATGACAATGACTTTGGCATCACGAACGTTGGGGCCGGGACACAGATACGCCAACTCGGCAAAGATCATAAACCGATTGATCTGAGTGTACAGGAGAACTTTGAGGCGTTCCAAAAGGATGTAGGAACGTGGAGTAAGGGTCTTGAGGAGGATAAAGATGGAAGCAAGTATGGGTATGTGGATATTGAAAGCGTAAAGAGCGTACCGTATGGAAGTGCTGGTCCCAGTCTCTAGACCCCTGTACATGAGTAGGAGGTTCTGGGAGGACGGCAATGAGAGTAGGAGCGTATTCAAGATCATGGATTACGAACATCGTGCGGCATACAGTCGCTGCACAAGCCTCATTATTAGGAATAGTGTGGATTACATTTAAACCCTAGTCCAATGATATAGTAAAAGCAATATTGACTGTAAGTACCAGATCAAGTTCTCGAAGTTTACTCAGCATGACAATGTCATAACCATGATACACAATCTGGGGTAGTATACGTGCATGTGATAGCGCCGAATGAATCCCTTGCCGCGTGCAGCGAATTCATATAGCCGAAGAGATTGCATATAGCCGCTCTTGTGCCGCGCAAAAAGCCGGACGTAAGGTCAATGAGGATATCACAACTAGGATCCATGCCGTTCTAGACTTTTCATTTCGTTATTTAAGAACGAGTTGAAGCATATCACGAATGCTTGGAGGCCAAGTTTCCCCATATTGTACACATGCGGGGCGTCGTTGTTGCAGGTAAATCGGCCCCCCTCTCAATCGGGCCTTTCTCCACGGCGTTGGTGAGCATATCTACAGCAGGGAGATGTTCGCTTTTGAAGTTTCAGGTGATGGGCATAGAGAATGAAATGTGGGAATACTATTATGACTTTGTAGATGAAGTTATTATGATTAAGTTATAATACGCCCCGAACGCCTTCGCTTGCTTGTAACCCGTCCAACGGTAATTGAGGCGAAAATACAGCCCCTACAATATCCCAAGCTTTTCGGTAACATGGTATCGTGATGGATTATTTCGCAGCAAATCTCGACTTCGCCCTCAACTTCTCACCAAAGAAGAACAGGACATATACTCCAACACTGCAGCCAATCGTAAGTCCACCAAGTAGCGAAATACCACGATCCACACCCAAATTGTGGAAAAGTGGGTAGGCGAAATGGATCGCGCCAGCCGCAAGCGCGCTTCGAGTGAAGTCGTTGCCAGCGAACAAACTCGCCGCATACTGCGGATAACTCAGAGGCAGATAGAGGAAGATACACTGGATGATAAGGAAGATCCCAATCGTCGTGATGACGATGCCAATGCACGATACGATCCAGTGGACATCTGGGCGGGCAGTCCAGCCGAAAATAAATAACCCGACGGGAACGAAGAACGTCACAAACAGCGCAGGGACGAGCCGTCGTTCGGGGGCTCCGAGACCGTTGGCGCGGATGGAGGGCTCAACGATGTAGTAGATGTACCACCAGTACCATGTGATGGAGAGGATGACACCGACGGTGACGCTTAGGAACGTGAGGCCCAACTCGCCAAGGTTGAAGCCGTACATCTCATTGTAGACGAGTGGGAAGGCTTCGAAGAAGGAGTAGAAGATGCCGTAAATGATGGCGGTGTAGACTGCGGTGAATGCGATGCTGGGGTCGAGGAGCATGAGCTCGAAGGGGCGCCAGAGAGCTTCGACAGCGATGTCCTTGGGGGTGAGGTTCTTCTGGTCGATTTCGCCTTGGCTTTTGAGGCGATCGTCTCCTGTTAGCTTCCGTAGGCGCTTAGCGCGGCGGAGGAGGATGTTGGCGGAGGAGGTTTCGGGCAGGAAGAAGAAGAGTGCTAGGAAGATTGGGCCGTTCATCCAGAGCATTTCCCAGAGGGACCAGCGCCAGTTCTTGGCTGAGACGCTGAAGCCTGATATGATGGGGCCGAGGGCAGGACCCATTGTGGCAGCGAGGGCCCAGAGACTCAAGACATAAGGCAGCTTGATCAAGCTATACACATCCTGTAGCGTTGCGCCTCCAGTAGCCAAACATGGACTTCCGAAGAATCCTTGCAAGAACCTCAGCACCACCAAGCCTGCAAAGTTATCCACCAGCGCCGTGGGCACCAGCAAGATGACGAAGATGGCATAGCTGATTATGTAGGGCGGGTTCCTTCCGATGATAGGAATCTCCGAGAGCGGCGAGAAGAGTAGTGGTCCAACACCATATGCAAGCACATACATCGACAGCCCGAGACTCGCAGCGCCAATCTCAACGCCGAAGCGCTCCATCACGCCAGGGATGCTGGGCGAGTAGATTGCGCTCCCCATGTAGACTCCCATGGTGTACATGAGGATTTGAAATAAGACGACAGCCTTTTTCCCGAAGGAGAAGTTCTGGGGATTCGCGGGATCATCGGTCGCGTACCAGTCTACAAGGATGGTGCCGTCGTCGAGAGTTTCGGGCTCAATAGGACGGCTGGGTCCTCGCTCGATGGAGGCGAGCGAGAATTGTTGTTCGAGATCTGCGCGGGAGATGGATTTCTGGAGAGCTGTGCGGGTTCCGACGCGAGAGATCTGTGTGCGTGCGGTATGAGACGTGCGAGCTGTTTGGACCTTTTCGAGGTCGGTGAGATCATCGTCACTGGTTGATTCTGCTTTCTCGAGAACAGTTTCTGGGTCTGGGTAGACGACTTCTTCGACTGCTGGGCCTTCGGACTCGATCTCTGGAGCTACATCTGTTGAGGACGTCGAGAGCCGCTTCGGTAGAGGCCGGGTGTGACGAGTGTATGCGGCAGGAATTTGGAAGTCAGCTCGCTCTTCCGGGTATTGAAGATAGCGATTCTTGGTGAAATATCTAATGAGCTGCCCAGCTGGGGCGTCTCTGATAAGGCTAGACATAACTTTCGAGTAGGATGCAGTTTTGTCACGACCTTACGGAAGGGGGCGGGATGTTCAAGTGAAGCCAATTGATAGTGAGGTGTATGTGATGAATATAGTGAAATGGGAAACCTGTGTGCAACCTGCCCATACTTAACTCTTTCACCCCCTCCATCATGTCTTCCTATCTCCATCCTAACACCCCAGGTAAGCAGCCCATCTCACAAAGCAATATCGTCTTTACAAATCGCTGCAGAAAAAAAGCTTGTTTCTCCACCACAGCACGCCATTCGTCGTTTAAGTTGCCCTGCATCAGGATGGCTACATGAAACAAGCTGACCATGGACTTAAGCACGCATATTGGAGGCATGCAGTGTGATGCAAGTTCCTTGCTGTCTAATCTTTTTTACTAAGCCATGAAATGTCGCTTGGCTGTCCAATGGCAATTCAGCCGGTTTTGGATTAACCCTTGCCAATGTCGCTGCAACAGGCTTAGCGGGCTCATGATTTTTAATCACAACGTGGCGACGTCATATTTCCCACTTTTTTCTTCGGAACTCCGTGGTGGTGAGTTTCGTCCGCTTGTGAATCATAGCAATACTTTAGTCGAGCTAATTCTTGTCGAACTCAACACAATTGCGCAAGCTTGTGGTCTTTTGTGGAACTATATCGAAGATTCGATGTGTGAGTCTAATAATATCTAGAAAATCATGTTTGCACGAGGGAGTGGGTCCTTAAGGACGCACTACATTGCCACCAACCGAAATCTTATGACCTAACTGGAAATACTACCAGCGCATACTATTGAATGATGCCCCACAATGTAACCAAGAGGTACTGCAGAGCTACCTATCAAGATCGCCATTTCTATTTTAATTTGTGGCGTAGGAAACATGCTTTGTCGAAGTATTTAGGTGGAAATGTGCAGTGAGTGCATCTAAACAACCAGCTCCTTCGTGCGGCAGTCTACAACAACGTCGAAAGGCGGTGACCCACGATCTACTGTCTGCAATTTGTGTACGACTCATTGTTGGCGATTACTGCAAAAAAGGGCTGTTGAGTCTAGAACGGCTCTATCGCTTGAAAAGTCGCGCTTCAGGGCACCTGATACATGGGCCAAGATCCGAACAATGTCAGGTAGTCTGCATTCAGCTTACCAGCATAGCGAGAGGATTGTGATTCTTGGGATTGGTGATTTCATTGGTTTACTTCATTGTGGCTGAACACATAGTACTACGCCTGATTCCAACCACAATCCGGTGGTATTGAGACGCGTTGATCTTGGGGCCTGTTGCTCCACGCTTATCGAATATATCCCCATGTCCGTCTGGTCTGTGTACCAGTTGTAGCTTCTCTACACAAACCGCCATGTCGTCCACATGATACTGTCGCCAGTAAAGACTATGCCATGCCCTCCATAATTTTCGCCCACTCCTTGTCAGTCTCCACCTTCCTCCAGCGAAACCTATCGCCGTATCCGTTCCGAGTGCGTTGGGTTTCGAAATGTTGACGCAGAGTCTGCTCAAGCAGTACGCCACTGTAGACATTTGAGTGGAGTGTGAAGTCCGGGAGATGCTTAAAGAAGGTGAACGTGACGCCTAGCTTAGTACTCGCTGGCAAGTAGAAACCTACGGAGAGGCACCAAGCACCGTCCACGGCATAATTAACCTCATTAGAGAAATAGGCTTCGGGCCCATGATCAGGCGTATCCAAGATAAGCTCGACATGGCATTTGCCCGTAGCTGCCTGGCAGTGCGCAATGAAGCTCGAAGAGCGTGCAATAAAGGCGGTCATCTCCTCGCTGTCCGAAGCCTTGCGATATGGCGATTCCATGACATTGAAGCAACAAATCAGAGGGGAGTCATTGGAGTGAGATGGCTGGGGAGTAATGACTGATGCAGCGCCGTAACCGAGATGGAATAAAACCGGTTCGAACTCGAGATCTCGAAGCTTATTCTCGAAAATCTTACGGGCTTCGGCGTTGATCTGCTTGCACGTGGCCAGTAGATCGAACGAGAAAGACTTGCGGACCATCGTGATGGTCTTGTCGGCGTCACTGCACGCTTTCCAACGCGGAAGACCTTTGGGATCATGGTCTGGAAGAACGTAGCGATGGTTGGTGAAGTCGATCTCTTCGTACACCATGACACGGATCTCGGGGGGAAGGTTAAGAAATGCGAAAGGCTCTAGCTCACGGTCCGGAAGGGAGCCCATGCGAGATGCCGGAGACTCAGACGCTAACATTGGCTGAGTCGTGTGTTGGAGGACGTCGAAGACCAGAGGTTGTTCTACCTCATGGCTTGAAGGGGATGCATTGGCAGATGCTGTCACCTTGGGAGACGCTGACATTGCGTTCGACATTGGTAGGGTAGTGAAGTCGAGCAATTGAGCGTTGGTCATTTGCTCCGGTTGAGTCGGCGTGTGGTTCTTAGAGGTAGTGAGGACAAGAGGAGCCGTGGTGTGACAGGTGTTTTATCGATAGTGGACAGCACCGACGAGCTGCGCGCGATGCTCGGAGGCAGCTAGTCTTTTGTGTCGCAATAGTGTCGAATCGCCCGTGGGCTGCGCCGAAAATCATCATTGACATTCACTGTGGTTCCGGTATGTGCAAAGAGTGATGGGATTGCTGCATGTTGCCGACCTAGGCTACGCTAGGTGAATTGTTCTTGATCGCGATTTACTCGATTAAAGATGAGATGAGGTTGGTTGAAAGTATAGGATGGCCACGTATCAGGGTCTATACTATCGTGATGCTGAAGGTCTTGAAAGCAAATGTTCCAAGCTCCAGTACTTATTCATTTCCCCATCGCTAGCGCTGCCAATTATCTCTTCCATGTCGATAGCTCAGACTTTTCCCGTCAAGAGTACGTGGAAGCGAGTTTTATAAGCTCACGGCGGACATGATCCAATGACTTGAGTCCGACAAACTTCCCCACAAGTCCGAAGAACTGCAATGGAATGAAAGTTGCCCGTGGTTGCACAAAAAAGAGCAGATCCGAAGACCTGGCAACGGAAGGCCGAATACGGTTGTATACTGGCAATCGTTGCCGTGTCGGACTCCCCACCATTGATGTTTGGGGCGAGGGTCAAAATGTATGACTCGGGTGCAGTGTAACTTTCAGAAACTGCAGCAGCCCTGTCCCTGACCTCTTGATGGATATACTTGGTGAAGGTCGAAGAAGCGGGAGATAACTTTACGAAGATGGACGCATTGTGCTCGTCGGAAGCACTACTAATTTGGCGAATCTGATGCGTTGTGTACTGCAGGTCGTTTGAAAGGTGTGCTACTTGGGCGTCTGTGTGGCGATGGATATGGGAAATGCACAGTGTGAGAAAGCCTGCGCGGTAGTCGGGATTTGTTGGTGGAGATTAAAGTGATCACCGCCTAGCGCTTTTGCCCTTTCCTTTGCCTTTGGAACCTCCACCTCCAGTGATACTGCGCACATCTTTCTTGCTCAAACTCAAGGTTCCACCTCGCAATTTGCCAACACTGGGAAGTCCGACTGCGCGGTCCCTCGTCCGGTTCTCGTCCCTCTGTCCTGACTTCTTAGCAATGGTAGGTCGCTCCAGAATGACTCCAGCCTCCCTGGCATCGGCCCGTCGTTTCTCGTCTGTAAAGCGCGCCTTCTGTATCATGTGTTTCCGTTGGGCCATGGGCATCTTCTTCTGCGTGAACACGGAGGTTTTCGCGCCCAGGGACTGCAGATGCATGTCTGTAGATTTGTGCCGTGAGATACCGGTCGCGCTGAGTGTGGGCGTGGATGCGCCAGACGAGGAGGCGGAGGCGGAGAGGAGGTGCGATTCGCGGAGAAGCTTCTGGAGCGCCATGTCGTTCTTGAGGTTTGTGACCTCGGTGAGGTCGGCGTCGTCGGGCTTCTTCTTCTTCAAGGTGAGCGACTGGGAAGGCGCAGCTGCTGAAGTGGGCGGTTTAGAGGACATGAAAGCCTTCATCTCGGCTCTGGAGGAGTCGTCCTCATCGAGGCGCGAATCTTTGTACTCGATGACTTCGATATCGTCCTCGTTATCGCTGATGCCCGCCCAATCTGTATCCTCGTCCTCTTCCTCGTCATCCTGTTGCACTTCGACAGGCACCACTTTCTGCTTCTTTGGTTCGACAGCCAGCGGCTTGAACTTGGCCTCGAAGGCGCGCCGAAATATGGCCTGCAGGTCCTCGCCTTCCGAGTCGCTGTTTGAGGAGGGTGAAGGTGACCGCGAAGGCTGTTCAAGCTCTGCGCGGCTTACGCGCTTTCTTTTGCCGAGCGTGGGAGCCATTTTGGGTGTTGGTATTGAAGTTCGATGTGGTCCGAAAGTTTCGCTGCTCAGGAAGCTGCGACGCTAAATAATTATTGCCAAGACCTCCGCAACTCCCCGCATCGACATCTTGTCCTTCACCATCACACCTCAATATTGGCGTAATACACCATGACACGCTTCCGCCCATGTATAGACCTGCACGCTGGCAGCGTGAAGCAAATCGTTGGTGGGACATTGTCTACCTCAACACCCGATGTTCTCAAGACCAATTGGACCTCGGAACACCCCTCCGCATACTACGCCGACTTGTACAAACAACATGCCCTCTCCGGCGCACACGTGATTATGCTAGGCCCCGGCAACGACGATGCAGCAAAGGAGGCGCTCAATGCATGGAAGCACGGCATGCAATTGGGTGGCGGTATTACTGACAAAAATGCCAAAGACTGGATTGAATACGGTGCTGAACGAGTGGGTTACACGCACGCACAGCGCATCATGTGTAGGACCATTTGCTTACATGGTACGCAGTAGGTGATTATAACATCCTACCTCTTTCCAAACTCTGCCTTCTCCATGGAACGCCTAGAAGCAGTTCTACAAGCACTGGATAACGACAAATCTAAGCTCGTTATCGATCTCAGCTGTAGAAAAAAGGACGATAAGTGGTTTGTCGCAACCAATAAGTGGCAGACCATCACCGACTTTGAGCTCAATCAAGGTGCGTTGCATACTTCTTGTGGTACCCTCATCCGCTGACCAGCATCAGATTCGATCTCCCTCCTCGAACCTCATTGCTCCGAGTTTCTCATCCACGCGGCCGACGTCGAAGGCTTGCAGCGCGGCATCGACCACGAACTCGTTATCAAGTTGGCCGAGTGGTGCAGCATCCCCGTGACCTACGCTGGCGGAGGCAGGTCAATAGAAGACCTAGAACTGGTGAAGGAATTGAGCAGCGGAAAGGTTGATCTGACCATTGGCAGCGCACTAGATATCTTTGGAGGTTCTGGCGTCAAGTTTGAAGACTGCGTCAAGTGGAACCAAGAGCAGGGAAAATGATGCTAACGTGTGGCATTCTCTGCCTCCTGTTGGCCTACTGCAATTATACCCACCAATTCCAATCACACAACGATTCAGCAAGATCAAGATCTGAGACAAAAATCCCCGGGGCAAGTGAAGGCTGCCAGTAACCCATCGACCTGTGACCTCGGCCGTGCGCCGTCTTTTAGCAGCAGAACCTCTTCTGGCATTGAGTTGTACGTTGGCTGTACTAGTTTTGCTGTATCTTTTCTCAATCTTTGGTCCTTTGAAGGAGCCATCATCACTGCGCCTACCTCTGGCTATTATTTGGCACCTACGTTGAACATCACGATACAACATTTGGACGTGGCTGGGTGTTCGAAGAAGCCTGGAGCCGTTGACAAAGCTGTCAAGAAGATGTACGTTCCAGCGCCAACTCGATGTTTTTGGCTATTTGAACCGAAGCTCAATGTACGTCTTCTTCGGGACCAACCAATCGTCCTATTTTCAAGGCACACACCACCGGATAGTTGACAGCGGGTAATGACATGCCGCGCGATCATCGCTGCCAGTGAGCGGATTGACAGCAGATGCTTGCATATAGCGGTCCAAAGGGGCGCTGTTTACGATAACTCCTAGCAACTTAATTTGAGGCTACTTCGCTCTAGGTAATAGTAATACACAAGTGTACATAAATCGGTAAAGCCTGCAACCCAATGCTGACACGCATGAACTCCACCCTAAGTGCCATGGCCTTACCCGGGCCCACAACCTTTATATAACACACGTCAACCACGACTGACATGTTCCACAACATAGAGTTCTATTCTCCAAATCCATCATGCTGGCTTTGCCAACCTATCTGGTGCTCTCAAGTGTGCTTCTCGTCGTCTACCTCGTGAACTGGAGACGGAAGATTGCCAAGCTACCCCCAGGACCTCCTCGCTTACCCTTGATTGGCAACTTGCACCAAGCACCTTCCGGAGCTTTGTGGCTCACGTTCCAGAAATGGGTTGACCAATACGGACCTCTTGTTTCCGTAGATTTTGGCGGAACTAACCTCATCATCGTCGGTGATTTCGAAACAGCCCGCAACTTGCTGGACAAACGGGGCATTGTGTACAATGGTCGTCCTCGCCTGGTGTGTACCCATGTCTAGCTCTCGATTCAGAATCATGTGAGCTGATATCTAGCAGGTCATGGCCGGCGAGTTGGTCACAAAAGGCATGGATCAACTGTTCAGAGATCATGGCGAGGAATTCTTCCTGCATCAGCGGCTCTCGACTCCAACGATGAGCCCAAGAGCTTCAGCATGCTATACTCATGTTCAGGACTTCGAGAGCAAGCGAATGTTGCAGGATTTTTTGGTCTCAAACGATTTCAAAGCGAGCTTTGAACGTTTTGCAGCAAGTATTGTGTACACGCTAATCTTTGGACTTCGCATTGAGACTGGCAAAGAACATCAGTTTATGACGAGCGAAAAAAATCTGGAAAATCTTGTCAAGGCGGGTCAAGTCGGCGCGTGGATCGTCGACACACTGCCATTTCTCAATCATCTTCCTGCACCCTTTACACCGTGGAAGAAGACAGCCGACGCGTGGTTCCAGGATCTGACCCTCTCAGCCAAATCCAACCTTGACGAAGCCTTGCATCGTGAAGGCTGGAACTGGGCCAAAGACTTCGTCAAAGCCAAAGAAGCGCAGGAAATGACCGAGATCGAAGTCGCCTGGGACCTCGACATCATCTGCGCCGCAGGCATCGAAACCACAAACGTGTTCCTCCAAATCCTGATCCTCGCATGCATCACCAACCCAGAAGTCTTGCTCAAAACACAAAATGAACTCGACGCCGTCGTGGGCGCAGACCGTCTGCCGGCTTTCGAGGACATGGAGAAACTGCCCTACATCCGCGCCGTGATCGAGGAGACGTTTCGCTGGCGCCACATCCTCCCTACCGGCATGCCGCATGCGACGACGCAGGACGACTACTACAATGGCTATCTGATTCCTAAGAACTCGACGATCATCCCGCTCTTCATAGGCATGCGCAACGACGGTTCGGTCTTCGATGACCCCTCGCACTTCCGCCCCGAACGCTGGCTGGGCAAGCAGCAGCAGCCCGGCAACTTTGGCTACGGCCGACGCATCTGTACTGGACGGCATATTGCGCGGAATTCGATATTCATTGCGGTGTCGAGGCTGCTGTGGGGATTTAACGTGCGGTCGAAAAGTGGGGAGAAGGTGGACGTGTGTGAGGACATGTTCACGCCGGGTTTTGTGTCGCATCCGAAGCCGTTTGAGGCGGTGTTCGAGGTACGGAGTGAGGAGAGGAAGGAGGTCATGGTGAGGGAATGGGAGATGGAGGATAAGGATGTGGGGAGGATGTTAGATGGAGTTAGGGAGAGGATGGTGGGGGTTGGTTTGAACCCGAGGGCTTGATGTTTGGTGACGAGGCAATATGGATTTGAGGATTGATTTCAAGCTGGCAGGTAGGATTGCAACGATAATTTGACGAATTTAGCTTAAATACAACGTCTGCGATGCAAGTACCATCTGGTGGAAGCTTGTAAGCTGATTCGAAATCTCGCCTACTTAGAAAGTAGGCCTCACTATATGAGGGATATATGCCGCTGTAGGCACTTTCATCATAACGGCACTACAAATTATGCAGCTCTTGCACATCAGCTTGAACAAAGCAACGCTTGCACCACAATTGATGGTGCCGTAGTCAGTTTGGTAGTAGAGGCACAGGGAGCGAACCACTCTTGAGGTGTGAACGGCGATTCACATAATGAGACCATTATTCGGACGTATTGGCGCATTCTAAATAACTGGCTATACATTTATATGTACTTCGGATATCATGTCAGCCAAGTGACGTGAATTAAGGTGTTCAGTGACTAGTAGTCGGCATCGACGTAATTTCTTAGCGACAAGAATAGCAAGCATAAATTATGACTGCAGAAAAGAGGCAAAATAATTTCAAAAACAACAAAAGTCTAAGAAGACCCTGAGGTTGATATCATCGCGTGAAAGACACTTGAGTGTGTTTGGGTAAGCTCGGCATTCGGATATTGATGTATGCGACGGATGGCAGCGGCGCCACTTCCGTATCTTAGTCAAGGTTGTACAAGAAACTGTATGTGGATCGGGCTCTCGGATTCACATTACAATATGACGGATGTCGTCATTTTTGTCTCCCAAATAGCAGCTCGGCCGAGTAGGTGTATACGATTCTGACAGATGCGTTGACCCAGACTGAGGTCTTGAGGTTCTCGCTTCAACTTGGTCCCTTGCGGGGAAGTGCCTGAGCTTACCACCCCCGCGTCTGGACTTAGTGCTGATCAATAGTCGCTAAATGCAAACAGGCGTCAGCGAGGTATGCTGCAGTGCTTACATACTCTCACATCCGGTCGTCGAAAGCCGAACTCGGTCACCAGACGTAGATGAAGGGTGGACAAATCTCTGGCTGTGAACTGTTATTAAATACACCGAGTTCTCCTGAGCTCTTCTCATTCACCAGAACACTCTAGAGTAGATCAACATATATACATCAATTCTTACCTTGCACAAATAATGGCGACCAACTTCGACAACCCCGGCAATGTCGTCAAGTCTCCTAGCAAACTCGCACACGTCGTGCTACGCACCCATAATCACGAAGCCATGAAGGAGTACTACAAGAACTTCCTCGGCGCCCGAATTATCCACGAAAACGAAATGTTGACCTTCCTCTCCTATGACAACGAACACCATCGCATCGCCCTTGTCGCAGTCCCCGGCACCCTTCCCAAAGCGAAGGGCGCATCCGGTCTAGAACACATCGCTTTCACCTTCGACTCACTCACTGATCTACTTCTCGCATACCGTCAACGCAAGCAGCACGGTATTCTACCTCTGTGGCCAGTTAACCATGGTCCGACCATGTCGATCTATTACCAGGACCCTGATGGAAATCAGATTGAAACGCAGGCGGATAGCTTTGAGGATCCAGAGGAGGCAACGAGGTTCATGGCGTCAAAGGAGTTTGCCGAGAATCCGATTGGGGTTGATTTCGATCCCGAGGATTTGATTAGGAGGTTGCAGGAAGGGGAGAGTGAGGAGGTTTTGAAAAAGAGAGCAGATATTGGGCCCAGGGGATTGCCTGCACATATGATGTGAGGTCTGTAAAGGGTATCGGGGGTTAATATGATGGGAAGAGGAGGAGAATGAATGGCTTGTAGTTGCAGCGAGGGTACTTTTTAGAAAGTTTGCAGTATCCTCCACTTAGTTATATTATATATGTGCTATGCTTAATGCGGATCAATTGTGAAGGTGACTAGAAGATCTCTCAACGATTCCTAATCAGAGTTCCGTTGCGATTGACAACACACAAAGGTGCGTCTCGGTTATGGAGTGTTACCTGATTGGCAGCGCCATTCTCATCCTGAATGAAATCGAGAACCCCATCTCACCTGAACCTCTGACCTTTAAACTTCCCATCTGCCTTCCCAGTTAGACTCGCCAGTCCCAAAACCACTCTTCGTGTTGATTTGTCACCAAAAGCTAATGGCACATCGACCAGAAGCATACTCGAGACAGCTCCGAGAGATGATGGGTGTCCTCCATGAATTCGTAGCCTTCGGAACTGGGCAGCTTTCGTTCTTTGATCTGACCCCAGTCGCCAACGTGGAAGCTTTTTCCAGGCGTGTAAGAGTCTCCCTGATGTTCTTGACAAATGCGGCGTCTGTGTTCTCGACAATGGAGCTGGTAGATAGCACAGCTTCGAAGACCTGGTATATGAGCTGCTGATAGTTCGGAATTACGACAAGCAAACCCTCACCAGTGTATGCATCATCTTGAATTGGCTCATTCTGAACACGTCTAAAGCTATCACCATAGGATAGTCCTGCCCCTTCGTAAAGCAACTAGCAGTATCTCTGGCTTGATGAACTCAATTATTCGCCATGTAGTCCCATAATGAAGACTGAAGGTCGATCAAACCAGTTTGATCAGCCGTCCAGCAATTCGTACGGATGTCGATGTTGGCGTGATAGTCGGCGGGCAGGACGCAGTCACGTTCTTGCTCCATCGACCCTGGAGGCTCGGCGGAAGAGATCCGGGCCTCACTAGCTCTTGCGGGAGAAGTTGACCGTGAGAAGACAAGCCAGGCCATTGGTACAGCTTTCCATGTATGAATGACATGTTTGGTCCTTCCTCTTCGAGCGAGCAATTATTTCTCAATTGAATGTCCGCTATACATTTTGTGATTGCCAAATTAACATCTGACGCTAGGTCAGGCACAGGAGCTAAGTTACACCGGGCTATGCTTTATCAATCTTTGTTCACACAGTGTTGAAGCCTGCCATCGCTCGCCATGGCTTACAAGTAGATACCTTAATTTTTCCGGACCCGATCCAAGTTGTAGCGATGTGCGCCTCTCGAGCATTGTGAAATTGGCGGTGTTGTTAGATAGTGCTCGCGCGGACGTAGCCAACCTAAATCACTATGACGTCTACGCATGACCTTCGAGGGTATAGCTAATTAACAAATTAAGGCGACATAAGAATACCCTGCAATTAAGCGACTGTGGGGAGACTACGTATTGTGAGCTTGATTCTGTATCCCTCGGCAGTGGCGATGACTGGTCCTGGGGAGTCAATGCACCGAGGACGGGCATCGGGTCAATCAGGTCCCCTTGGACATATTCGCGACTCAAAGACATCGACTTGTAATAGACGTGGAAGCAGATTATCATTCAGCAATCATCAAACTGCGCTATTTTCGCAATGCTAGCCATTTCACAATATGTACACGAACATGAGGAATTTTGCTTCTCGGATAGGACAGACATCTAAAATGGCTTCAACTGGTTCAAGTCATGGGTCTGAACTTGCCATCCATCAGACTGATATCCAGACGTGAACCAAGCCGCCGCAGTAGTGTCGCCCTTCATGGTCCACAGCATCCAATTAAGGATCGCCTTTCCGAACCTTCCACCATTGGCATCGCCCAAAGTGCCTCCGTGACCAACGTTGATGTTGCCCTTCCAAGAAGGAACACCCGATGCGAGATTCTTGAAGTCGCGCTCGCCCTGTCATGACGATTAGACACCACTCATTCAAAAGCCAGGGATAATACTTACATTCTGGTACGCGATATCGCTGCTTCCACCAAGCACGAAGAGAACTGGCTTCCTCCATGCCTTGGCGGCAGTCTGGTTCGACAAGAGTCCAGAGCTGATGACGCCGACTGTGTCAACGCGGCTATCCCAGATGTTGTCCAAAGCCTCGACACCACCGCACGAGAAACCAGCTGCCATGATCTTGGTGGCGTCGACGTTGGCGTAGTCGCCAGTGCCGGCCTTTGAGGTAACCCAGTCGATCGCTTGCTTCATTGTCTGCGCGCTGGAGGATCCTCCACCGTTGGGGCCACCCTCCGCAATGGCGAGGAACCCATAGGACGCAATGTTTTGGAGCAGAGCGGAGTTGGAGCGACCGTCAGTGCTGCAGGCGCCGTTGCCCCAGACGAGCACAGGCATCTTCGTGGTGCCGGTGCTCTTGGTTGGGTAGTAGATGGTGTGGCCCTGGAGTGAATTGTCGGTCTTGTAGTTGCCTGGGGCAAAGGGACCGGTGCCACTTCCACCCTGTTGGTTTGTCAATGAACAGTCTTCGCAAGATGGAACTTTGACGTAGGACTTACTTGACGAGCCTCCAAGTTCATAGGAGAAGCGACAGCACTGTCGAGAGAAAGCGCCGTGACGGCGAGTGCGAGAGCGTACTTCATCTTGATATGGCGTGTGGAAAATTGACTGACTTGATCGAACGATGCACACAATTGTTAATTCGGCCTACAACATCTTATATACCCTCCTAGGTGGATACCTATTGCCATCCGATCTCCCCATCACATATTCATATCCTCTCCACAATTGCACGCACACTCACATGCCTAAAGCACAAATTACACCTCGCCAATCTCCCCATCCACTGAGCACCAATAAACATCCACTTCACTTAATCACCCCAGGTCCATCCATGCCCCATCGTGACTCTGTCCACTCTGTTTAAGCGAGCCGCAGCCAGGACGTTGCCAAATCTGGGGCACGCAGGCTATGGCCGTCACACAATGCGTTCATACCTGGCCAATCCAACCCATGGTCCGACACTAGTGACTTCACGGGCAATCTGTGTCGAACATGCGTATGTCTTGGCAAAACCCGGCTAAGCTCAGTGCACAGCGTGACTGCCGGCGGTAAAGATCTCGGATGCGTGCGACATCGTGGGGATTGTGGGGAAGCGAAGCATGGCGGGGAGCGGAGAAAAAGACTGTGTGCAGATGATTGGAGGATGTGTTAATCTTCCGAATTGAATATGTTGTAGGCGGGAAGGAAGATTAAGGTTGTTTTTACGTCCACACAATATGGCGCATGAACACGACGTGTTATTAGTATAGGTTGGCTGGGGCGCTGCGAAACATGTTTTCTTGGAGTTAGTCTGTTCGTGGTTTGGACTTGTTTTGTTTGATGTGGGAGGACTAAGTGGGTACTCGGGCGTTTCTACTTAACAACGCCTGTCAGAACCTGGATCGGGAGGACCCGATCGATCAGAAGGCACGCGATGGGTCGGGTATCGATCTAAATGTCTTTAGACATGTTCATGACATTTCCAGTATCCAACCATTGATTTCATATAATAAAGTGCCTCTCCAGCTCGCTTACATTGCCCGCGGCTTCTTCCCTCGGGCTTGTAGGTGTTCGCTATTCGGTCCTTCTTAGACCGTATTTCCCTTAGACAGCTTCTTCAGCCTAATCGGGTCCCATAATTTTCGATTTATGGACTTTCGGGCTCATCGAAGTGTCGGGTGATCACGTTTGATGCCGACGGGCAGGTTAGCTGTGATCTGTACAATGCAGTGATGAGGTGCTTGTCGATTGCGTCAATCTCATTCTGGTCGTCCTTTGCCAGAGATCTCAACTTCATTGACTCGTCCAAGCATTCTCTCACGTCCTTCTCCTGGTCCATTCCTTGGCGCACATCGTACGTGCTCTGGCTTCGGCCGGTTCCGCAGATTTGTGCCTCTCTTCGATTTTTGACTGAATGTCTGCTTTCCGCTCGAGTAAGGCAGTAAGGTCGTCTTGGTGTTTTGCAACGCATTGGTCCGTGTAAGCCTCCGTTGTGTATGTCGGGTTCGTTAACGAAGGTGCATTCGAGGCTTTCTGATGGACGACCTGTACGAGTAGATGTGGGTTATCGTTGCACTCCACAGTTAAATCTTCTAGAGAAAGGGCTTCCACATGATCTTCGAGAGCGACGAATCTGTCGCTTGAAATAGCAGATTATTGGGTAGAAAGCTCTGCTCGAGCACTAGAAAGCGGTGGAGGAAGGTTTGACTCTTTTTCCTTCCTTGAGGTTTTCTTGATCATTTCCGTGGCTAAGTCCTTATTGATGTGGTCGATGGGAGAAGCTAACAGTCGAAAAACGTTGAGCAGCACAGCGAGGTCTGGGATCTCTAAACTGTAGTTTGTGAGGTCGCTGTCTCAAGCGCGTAAAGTGATATAATAACGGACAAGAGCATGAGCTTCGGCACCCATGGGGGTAAAGAAACCAGCAAGCAGACTGTAGACTTCTCGAACGGGTCTGGGACTTTGCTAGAAAGCGCCATTGGAATCTCAGCCGCCATACCAGCTGTTCAGAGCACCGAACATTCATCGAATGGCTTGTGCGTCTCTCGAATAACGTTACCATGTGGACAAGCCCAGAGCGACCCCTTCGCGTAGCCAACACAAAACACGATTGGGCACGATAACCTCATGCTGTCGACCAAGAATGTCATATCATACTCGTAATACAGCGTCTCATAGCCAGGCAGGGTATTTGCGATGGGCCGGAGCTTGATATTTTCGATCACGCTATCTTGAGTCGATATATTGCGCTCGAACTTGGCGGTATTTGGGTGTGAAAACTCGTCGATGACAGTAGATGTTGCCGACTTGGGGTACCGGAGGAATGATGGAATCGACATCATGTCTACTGCTGCTTGAAGACACACGCAAAGCTTATAGCGATACATAGTGCTCGAGCTGCCAAGGCTGTTTGCGCGTGGAATTGTGGTGCGGCGAGACCCACGCGCAGTCGGGACGTCACAGATGGATGAACGCTGATCGGGAAAGCTATTGCAGGAAGAAACATAGTTCCGTCGAGCTACTTATCAGGTGGTAGCATGGCTACTGTTAAAACGGTTACCAGATGAAAGTAGAGTTATATGTTCAGAAATTTTCATGTTGCAGAGGCTAGATACACACGGCAAACGACGTCTAGCTTTCACCTATCATCCAAAGTTCACGGCAATCGGGACGAACTATTGCATGTGAAGAGGAAAAGTCCATACATTGCTAGCATCGCCGTGGCAGACTCATATCAATCTTGCAGAGTGTAGAGGGCATATTAAGACAACTGGATGGCAAGTCTCCAAGACTGTCACGTGTAATTTCTGAGCGCTTTGAGGAAGGTAAGCAAAAACAACGGCAAAGAACCAGGGTAGCAAACAAGCTTCAAAATTGAACAAAGCATCTATCCTGCTGCTACGGGAATCCCTTTGAGTATCGCATCCGAAACTGGCTTCTATCATCGATGAGGTTGGGGGAATGTGATGATAGCAATCGCGGACCCGATGCCAAATTCGTCGTCCTACGGCTAGGCTCGAAAGGGACTTCCGGGAGAAGACCCCTGCAATAAAGTTGTCTTGCCCCCACCATCCCGCTCTATCAACAAGTGTTACCACAACACACATAGACTCGCATCAACCCTCAGCATGGAGTCCGATACATTCACAGCCAGTGAGTCACGTGTTTAGCCAAGAGGACACACATGCTCACGATCAACAGCGCAGTACAACACTAACGACTCGACTTCGTTCGCCCACACTTCGGCTCGCGAACGATGGCCCATTATCATCACACAGGGTATCGATGATGTACACCGCTCCACACACGAATCTCAAGATGAAGCGACTCAGCAGGAAGGGAAAGCGATTGTGGCTGAACTCGCCAAGCTGAAGTACGAGCTGCAGCATGATCGTGAACTCTCGCCGATACCAGACGATGGGGAGAAGGACGTCAAGGCATACAACGATGAGTTGGCTGCGCGAGGGAACCCGCATTGGCACAATGTAGCCTGGCTATATGCCGAATGCTACTTGTACCGGTATGCATATGATGTCCACCTTTGAAGAGGAATTCCTGACAGCCATAGCTAGACGCATCTCGAGCATTTTCAAGCAGACCAAGAACTGGAGGTCATATGACATTTTTGCCCGCCAGAAGATGGCAACTTTCAAGTCCTCACGGCCTGCCGTACTCGAACTTGCCGCCCGGTACCGCGACATCGTTACCGAGCTCGAGTCGAAACACACCGTAAAAGGCGCCCAGACGGAGCAGGAGTTGGAAGAGGCAGAGAAGGTTTTGTTCACGGAGATGTGTGAAATCTGCCTATGGGGTAATGCTACAGATCTTTCTCTGCTTACAAACCTCTCATATGAGGACATCCAGAAGCTGCAGGGCTCAGAGGCACGCAAGGCGAGTGAGAAGAACATTCTTGTCAATGATCTCGGGAAGGCTTTCAAGGTGTTGAGAACGGCACAAAAGGAAGGTAAGAAAGAGCGCCGCGTCGACATTGTTCTCGATAATGCAGGCTTCGAGCTGTTCGTCGACCTCATCCTTGCCGGCTACTTGATCGCCGCTGGTCTTGCCACAACAGTCGTGCTACACCCCAAATCAATCCCCTGGTTCGTTTCAGACGTTCTGCCTGCTGATTTTGTCGCTCTTCTATCCGCACTGGCAGCACCACAGAACTTCTACGGCACGCAGTCAGAGGAGGACAAAAATACTGGCAAGGAAGCCGTGCCGCTGTCTGAAGTGGAAGACTCAAATTTGCAATTTCTTTTCCAGAACTGGAGCCAAATGCACGCAGAAGGGCAATTGATGTTGCGACCAAACGATTTCTGGACCGCGGCGGGAAGCTACTGGAGATTGCCAAAATCGGAGCCCGAGCTATTCGAAGACTTGGAGGACAGCGAGCTTGTCATCTTCAAGGGCGATCTCAACTATCGAAAGTTGACTGCAGATGTGAGTCTCTTATACGATCACATGCTAATTATTTAATCACTAACAATTGCAGGCCGCATGGTCACCATCACACCCATTCACCGAGGCCATCGGCCCCATGGGCCCAGGCTCGGGCGTTCGCGTACTTGCTCTTCGCACTTGCAAAGCCGACGTTGTAGTTGGGCTGCCCTCCGGCGAGGACGAGCGAATCAGAGATCTTACTGGAGGCAGTGGCGAAGAAGCGCGCAAGTGGGCATGGAGTGGGAAGTGGGCTGTTGTGCAGTTTTCAGACGGCAAGGCTTGAGCTCTTCGCTGAGGACGGTGATGCCGGCGGTTAAATGGGACTCTATGACTTAAAATTATAGATCATGATCGATGCAATTGTATAGCTCATATAGGGAATTGGTCTTCCAAGCAGCTGTCGTTGTAGCTCCTCGTTGCTTATGCTCCGACCTCAGAGCAACGGTAACAGGATCCCGATCCCAAAAGTAATTGCACTACATAGCTGTATATCAGTGTTGGCATGCAGCCCTGTGATGAATATGCCCAAGCGCGCGATAATGTAAAGGTACGTTGAAACTTGCATGTACGTAGTGTCACAACCTGGTGTTATTAGAAAAGAAACAAATAGATGAGATCAGGAGGTCGAAGCGCGAATCATGCTAATTGCCTACAAGTGATTGAGATTGCATATGCCTCTTACGAAATCTTTCTTCTACAAGATCGACTTTCAACAGGCGTTCATGATACATGTGTCTACTTGCTATCTACTCACATTGACAGCAAATTAGCTATCAGGGTGACTAAGGATTGTACTTCGCACATGCCTCGGCCTCGGTGAATACCCAGTCTACATGCACACTACAATACTATTGGTGCTTCTTGCAGTATAGACCGCCATTGGGACCATAAGCCTTGCGGCAGTTACACACTGGCACTGCTTGACGAGTTTTGCGGTCGTATATCTTGACGGACTTACCTGGACAGTGGTGACGGGTCGAGCCGTTGGTCTTGGGCATCTTGGCAACAAGGTTCTGAGCGGATGCAATGTCAAGGGTTGAATTAAGGATGGATGAGGTTCAGCGTGAAAGGTTTCTAGAGCTGACTGAGATAGAGGTCATAGTACGAGAGATTCATGCGAGATAGCGACTATAGAACTATACAGTCACTGTGTGAGTACACATACTGATGTCGTTTATGTACATTGCCATGGGTTAGTGAGTGTTTGCGAGTTGGCCCTCCGACTTTCAAGTCAGATATTTGACGACGCTTTGAAACTCTTGATGTCACTCGTGGGCCATTTTGGATCTGATATCTTCACAATGTTCTCTATTTATCAGGCCGCCATAATTGTGCGCAAACAAAGAGAGAGATAATTTCCAGCACAATACCGGAGGAGCGAGCTATGTTTTTCTCGTTAACCATTCCCTCGACAACTCGATCGATCAGCCACATTCAACTACGGTCATCCACACGAATAAATCATCAACAGAACAAAACATAGCTACATGAATCTCGTGCCAGAAGCCAAGTCCATCGAAGGGATGGGGCGTTCGTCGTCGCCCGAATATCTCAGCCAGGAGTTAATGGCAGACCTACAGTCAGTTCAAAACATGTACGGCGATGGGACGAGTGACTATGACGACAGTGATGGTTCCTCATTCGTCTCGGAGACCTCCACTATTCGATATAACCACGAAACCTACTCTACATACCAGGAGTAGGTAGTCGAACTAAGCAAAGACCTGTTCCCTGGTCGCGCCACAAAAGATATCGAGGTCGAGCACATAAAAGGAGGCGCTGACAACCACTTTATAGGTATTAGATTATCGGGAACTGGGCACGGGTTACCAAGGTGCAGTGCTGCACGACTTCGCAAACTGCTTTCTGCTTGCGTGCGCGGCAAATCTGCTCAGGCAGCCAAGGCAAAGCATTACATCCTTCGCATCCCACGTGAACCTCTACATGAACTGTCATACCAGTCGGTTACACTGTCGCATCTGGACGGCAAACTATCTTACCCAGTTCCCAAATGCATCACCTACAACTCTAGCGTCAACAGTCTTCTCGGCCAAGCTTACATGCTCCAGAAGCGTCTGCCTGGGACGTCTCTCAATCATCTCTGGCCCGACCTTAACCATGAGCAACGAAAGTCCGTAGTACGCTGCATCGCAGAAGTCGTTCGAGATCTACACAAGATCAAGCATGCATGCGCTGGTGTGATCAGCTTTCGGAACACGACCCACGATCTAGAGACCGACAGAATCAAGCTCGAGCCTATCAGCATCCCGCGACGCAATCAGTCCATCAATACCAGCAACGTCTTCAAGATGGAGATCGCAACTCCACAACCTACACACGACTTTCTTCTGTCCACACTTGCGCGTCAACGCGCCAGTCAAGAGCAACTCGACATCCCCTTGTTTCCCCGCTCTCTTTGTGCCCAAATTCATGTCCACGCGTGCGCCATTCTATCTCTGGGCTGGTTTCGATGCTGAAGAAGAGGATGAGAGCAATGCATCCCTTGAGCCTGATGATTTAGAGAAGTGCGAGTATAAACGCATCTTTGAGGACGTTGTGGGTGAGGAGTTTTGCCAAGACTCCTATCGCAAGGAGTACTTCTTCGCGAGGCGGCTGTGGTGGTTCTTGTTGAATGGGATTCATAGCTCGACTGATCAGTTTTTGGCGGAGCAGTTGTTGGAGGAGTGGGAGGTGGAGTATCCCACTTTTACGGTAAAGTAGGGTAACTTGGATCTAGGACGCTGGATTCAGTACCCTTTGTATGGTCCATGGAGCATTGTGGTTGCTGCTGGTAACTTCGACTTCTGATGACCCACGGGCACCCCATAAACTATTCCATGTAATAATGCAAATCCCTGTACTCAGAACTTGAGCCATTCTCTGCACAATCAGTCTCCAATATGCATAAAGCATTGACAGTCCTGCTCGCTGTATTAGATGCCTTATCACCTTTGACGTCTCAAATAGCCAGCATCGAAACTCTCTCGCAATATCAGACTCTTCTGCGAAAGTGAAGAAAGCATAGTACTGTCGGCCAGTTGTACTGGCTACTAAGCCGACCTCCTAACTCATTTTGCTGGTCAAATCCTGACTCGACCACAATATTCGCTCATTCCACCATTGTCTCAGCCACCTTCCCGGAGAAGTATATAGGAAGGCTTCTTGTATTATTGCTTGGCTAAGTTTGCGATCAATATCGATCGCTTACACTGCCGAGAGGCGCCAGCAGGGCAAAATCTGACACGCATCCAGGCGAGACAGGCTTCTGCTCCTTGTGCGGTAAGCTTTAATATCGGTATGCGTCTGTGCGATCCATATGAGGAACTTCGATTGGCTGCCCCGCGGCTTTGTGCGGCCAGAAGCCATCAAGTAGAACAAATGATACCAGTAATGCATCTTGCACTAGGATTGTACCACACACCAGTGCTCAGACTGTAAGGAGGTGGATCTTTGTAAATATTTATATATATCCTGTGATCTTGTGTCGAGAGTCCGGCAGAATTCTCGCAGTATTGAAACATGAGGCTAAAGCACATTTTGCTTTCTGTAAGCGCCACCTGTGTCAGCACCGTGACCGCACAGGACACATTCGAGCCACCAGACTTCAATGTCACGCAGGCTCTAATCGACAATGGTGTCAAGGTCTCCGACCTCTCTGTCCCAACTGCAAGAGCTGCTCGCTCGTTAGCGACCCACTGCTCAGAAGCTGTGAGACATGAATCTTGCCTCTGATTTCGTCGCTAATGTTAATGGCAGTGCGGCTCGCTCAAGTCAATCTTTGGTAACTCAAAAGTTTCATCGGCTCCACCAGACACGTACTGGTCGCTACAACAAAGCAGCGTTCGCCCAACTTGTACATTCAACCCAACGACTGCAAAAGATGTCTCGACTGCTGTGCTGATCATGCGTCTATTCCAATGTCAGTTCGCAGCAAAAAGCGGTGGGCATGCTGCTTTTGCCGGCGCTTCGAGTATCGAAGGGGGAATAACCTTGGATTTTGTCAACATGAAAGAACGCGAACTCTCTACTGATAGGAAGACTGTCGCGATAGGCCCCGGAAACCGATGGCTTGACGTATACGACTTTCTTACTCCGTATGGTCTTGCGGTTGTGGGTGGTCGCGTGAGTTCTTTGGATCATTTATCGAAGCTCGTTGACCACTAACATCAAGCAGGCAGCATCAGTTGGAGTCAGTGGGCTTACTCTCGGAGGCGGTATAAGTCATCACACAAATAAGTACGGTCTGGCCTGCGACAACATCGCATCTTACGATATTGTCACGGCGTCCGGCAGGATCATCAATGTCAGCGAGAACTCGCATCCCGACTTATACTGGGCTCTTCGAGGTGGTGGAAACAATTTTGGCATAGTCACCACGTTTCACTACGAAACTCTTGAGCAAGGACTTATGTTCGCAAGCAAGCGCCAATACAACGCCACCCATATTCCTGCACTCATAGACGCATTCGGAAAGGCGGTTGAAAGTGCCGACAGTGATACACACTTGGCGCATTTTGTATCAGTCGCCTATGCTGGTGGTGTCAAGATCGCTTCCACCGAATTCGAATACTTCACCCCTGTAGATGTTTCCAACCCACCAGAAATACTTCAAGAGTACCTCAGTATTCCGCCGCTCCAACATACAACTCAGAATGTTACTCTGGCAGAAACCACGCCGGGTCTGACCGAAAGCATGCCTGCAGGGTTTCGCACAACAATGTGGTCGCAATCATTTCGCCTCAATGTAAAACTCATGAAGCGCATGAGTGACCATTTCTACGAGATTGCACCGAATGTTCCGGGGATAGCTTCGAGTATTGCTTTCCAAGCTTTCTCTGAGCCGGCCCTCAGAGCGATGCAGAAAAAGGGTGGCAACGCGCTCGGCTTGGATACCGTAAATGGTCCGCTCTTCCACGCTCTCTTCTATGTCCCTTGGACAGACGAGAAAGACGATAGAGTCATCTTGAAAGCTGCGCAAGACTACATGAGCGCTGCAGTGGCCATGGCGAAAGAGCTCGGTGCATACAATGATTACATGTATATGCCCTACAGCAGTCCTTACCAGTCTGTCATCAAAAGCTATGGCGCAGCAAATCAGGCCAGGCTTGCGACTATAGCGCGAAAATACGATCCATCGAAGGTGTTCCAGGTCTTACAACCAGGGTACTTCAAGCTTGGCGACCACGCGCCATATGGACCCTCGGTCCTGTGAGCATGCGTTTCGATGGATCTTTTGGTGACTGGTGCATGGCTCGTTGTTGCCTTTCGATGAAAAATTATAAAATCTTCGATTTGAAAGGCTTACTCAAGGTAGCCACGTGGTAGTCAACAACGTGTGGTCGAGCTGTACGGCTAAATTGACATCTCCCGGTGATCACAAACTCACCCTTCGGGTACGAATGATCACTCATTCCGGTATCTTTCAGCTCTTGAGAGCCACACAAGCCTCGTGAATTACAATCTTGGTTTAGCTTATTGTTCATCACGTCACTTATAACAAACTCCACCTCCCATATTCTTGTTCTTCCGAATGTGCTTGTTAACACACCCACCTACACGATGAAGCTAGCAAATGCAGGGATTGTGGCTCTTTTCTTCGCCATTGTCGACGCTAGTGTAGTAGACTCGAATGATTCAAATGTCATTATACAATCAATTGTCGCAAACGCGAAGGCAGGTATGCATGAGCTGGAGTCAGTAGTTGGTGTAGAATAACACTAATTATTAAAACAAGACTCTGTCGATCTCTACGCCATACCCAATCTCAATACCACTTCAGTACTCCAGGTTATAGCCTCAACCTACAGCAATGGAAATGGCTCAACACCTTACTCCTCTGGACCCTCTCCAAGCGTTTTTGGATCGCTCGATATCACAGATGTGCATGGTAAGAGCAAGCTGTTTGTGGCGCCCAAGTAGAAAACTAATTCCAAGCAGCGCATTGCGTTCCAGACTGGTTCCGTGGCATTGTTCCAACTACTGGCGGCAACCCAACACCTTCCTGGAATATTTCTACTCACCTCAATTTCATGGCAAGTCAGAGCATATCTCGAGCAGTGTTAGCTTTCTCATCTCCAGGCGCAAATGTATATCCAGGGAATCAAGCAGCAACTCTTGCTCTTGCTCGCTTGATTAATGAGCAATCCGCAGCCTACGGAAAAGCGTACCCGCACAATTTCACCTTTTACGCTGTCGTACCACTACCATACACTGAACATGCAATTGTGGAGGCGAAGTACGCGCTTGAAACTTTGGGCGCCGCTGGTATCGCACTGTACTCCAATTTTGAGGGCCATTATCTCGGCAGTTCGGCCTTCACACCATTCTTCAAAGCCATGAACGCAAAGGGCGAAGACCAAATCATCTACGTTCACCCAACAACACCGTATCTCCGCATCAATGGCGAGCTCGTTGAGGCAAACCCTACTATCTACCCCACTGGTAATATCGAGTTCTTCTTCGAGACAGCACGTACCATTGAAGACCTCGCCGTCACCCAGACAATCCTCAACTTCACCAACATCAACTACATCATCCCGCACGTCGGTGGTGCATTTCCATCTGTGGCAGATCGTTTGTTGAAATCATTTCCAGCTATCTACAACGCGACGATGCTTGCACTGCAGACGCGCTTTTACTGGGATTCGGCGGGGCCGACGTATTTCCACCAAGTCGCTGGTTTGCTTGCGTATGGCATCCCAACTACTCGACTCCTGTTCGGCACAGATTTTCCGTATGCACCTATCTTCACATATGGCCCGTCGCTACTTGGCATTGAGGGCTCGCCATTTGTGACAGATTCTGATCGGCAAGGTATCTTCAAGTTGAATGCGCAGCGGCTGTTTGGAGACCGACTTCCTGTTAGTTGGCACTGAATAAATCTGAGATCTGTAGACAGTAATAAAAGTAAAAGTTCAAAATCTTACAATAATTTTAATGGTTCATCTTAGGCTAGACCCTATTCTGAGATACATGAGTTTCAGGTCTCCATATATCTTTGAGGCTATGATATGATACTATCTAGTGATAAATTGCCACAACTCTTACTCTCCTAGCATTTCTCTTTACCTAACTCTACTTTCCATATCCTGCGCTTTTATCTTGCTCTTCTACCTCTCCTACTCTGTCTTTGTTTCCCTATTCCTCCGCTCTTTGCAAAGTCTCTACTCTTTCCTCTGCCGATACATCCGCGGCTTTCCTGCCAGCAAAGAACGTCCTAGCCATTCCCGATACCAACAGTAGCGCACTGATGACCAACAAAGGGATCAACATGGCTCTTGAGCGTTTCAGCTGTGCACAAGTCTCCATGACCGGAATGCCTTTCATATAGAAGTTGAAGGGAGCCTCCAGGATCTCGCACACACCGAGCTCGCGAGTGCAATGGAACCGAGTGAACGGGGACCAGTTTGCAAGCTGGATCTTGCAGGTCCACTCCGCCATTTCAGCGCGACGGACTGAAGTGACGATGATAGCGATAGCGGAGAAGACGAAGACGACAGCGGGGAAGAAGGTGCTGATCGAGTCCTTGAAGATCTTGGGTATCTTGGAGTTCTGATTTTCGAGCGATTAGCAACACGTTTGACCTAGTGATGTGACAGGAGTGAAGTATGGAGCATAGGAACTTACTCGGGTAGCGACGAATTGTTCGGTAACGGCAGCGGATCCAGCGACCAAAGCAAGCGATGCGGCTGCGATGATGAGGTTCTCGGTCAAGAAATCCCATTTGATTTGGATTTTGTGGTGGTCAACGTCTGTGGTAGGCTTAAAGTACCATGTGGAACCCGAGCTGAAATCATGATCGATAGCCTGAACTGTGAAGACGATGGTGACTATTGAAAGAACTATAAGGGCGAAGGAGATGACCAAGGCAGATATATTGACGATGGATAGGTAAGGGACAGTCATCTTGGGAAGTGATGGCATCGAACAAGCCAATAGCTGTTTGATGTGAAATATGACTTAGTACGCAGGTATATGCAAGAGGCTTATAATCTGTAGAGGCTTTGCGTGTGAGCATAATATATACCTGCGGATCTCAGCCGACAGAGATGTCAGAGATGTCGATCCTATACGGTTAGTTGGGACACGCTCAGATGTAGGATTTGCTGCGCCTCCTTACGCCCTGAGAGTGTTGCCATGGCAATGGTACTGGGCCACGACGATGCGCTGGTCAACTTTATGTCTCTCATCTTGGAGCTTCCATGACAACGAATGTTGTGTATAGCCTTTCGTCTGTGCCGTAGTCCATCAGGTAGGATTCGATCCTGTCAACACTACCTAGTTTGGCCCATTTGTGATAAACTTCCTTCTGTGCCCAATTAGGCGTCCCGTCACATTCGGTTGTCTGCCGGACCTGAGTACGATAGTGTGGACCTGAGTTGTCGCACCACACAGCGAGGCTCCGCGATGGATTTCGATGCGCGGTCGTCTACATTAATCTATCGTAACACTTGTGTCTGATTCTGCCTTGCTTGTATGCCTTGTCTTCGTGCCTCGCAACGTCTTACCAATGCATATCAGCTAGAGTGGGATTCAGCCGATGATTTTAGTATATTGGTACTGCACACAAACTCGTGGACCAACTAACCTTACCCCTAGCCAGTCAGAGATCTCACAAAAGTGCCTCGGAACGACGTCCGTGGCCCCGGTAGGCCTCTGGACATCATCTCGTAGATAAAGCTGCAAGCATTATGCTATTTTTGCTTATCTGGGTGGCTGTATCATGTGTAGAACATCACTTCCAACATGCAGTCAGTGAATTTCCTTGTGTCCTGGTGGTCAGGGGCGGCCCATCACTTTCGTAGAGCGTGATTGAATAGCATCGACAGAGCTGTTCTCACCCAGGGCGGTAGTTCGATTTTAATTGCAACCATACATGATAGCTTGAAGCCTATTTGCTCCAAGTTCTGGGGCTTGAACGTAGTATAGCGTAGGACCTGGGAAATTGTGGGGACGATATTTGATGGTTGAAAGCTGGCCAATGATATGACGATATCCTCGTTGCCGAACAAGACTTGTTGTCGGCCCATCGCAAGGCAGCACAATCATGCCACACGATTCCCAAACTATGGACTGGCAACTACACACGTAGTAGGAAGTCAATAGTTTGGAAAACAAGTCTTTGAATGAGAGAAGGGTCGTAAATCGGACGTGTTGCGGAATCAAAGCTGGAGCGAGCATAGCGGGGCCGAAAGTGATTCGCTTGGTGCAGAATTTTCATTTTGCATGCATACTATTGTACCAACCCCAAACCGCCACCAGGACGCTGCAAACAAGCTGTTATTTCTGGCGTTGCTATCAGTGCAGACGACTGTTTTGCAAGAGACCAAGCTGTTCAAAAGACGACATATTTCAACTTAAAGACAGTTCTTCTATCAAAGCACCAATCGGGCTTGTGGTCTAGTGGTATGATTTTCCCTTAGCATGGGAGAGGTCCGGGGTTCAATTCCCCGCGAGTCCAGCTTTCTTTTTGCCTTTTTTAAGCGGTGTCGTAAGTAGTGTTGCTGTGTAGGCTTGGTGGTGGAAGTGCAGGTGACCAGACCGGCAACATGGACTAACACCACCTCTGATTTTTGCGCCGTGGAATGAACCTAAGCCCACGAGTCCAGGCTTATGATCTGATCTGCTTATGGCCATGCAGGCATTGGGATGTTGCGTGGTGCAGGTCACTCTACAGCAGTGTCGAATTTCAGGGCGCAAGGAAGTCCCAACTACTAATCATTTTATTTGGCGGGGAACACGATACATCGATGGCGTTTTATATCGTACTTATAGACTGCGAAGGATGATGGCAGAACGTGTGCTTGCTCGCAGACCTCAAAGTAGTTCACAATCTCGTGACGAACATCTCTTCTCGGCTTCGCTGCACATGCTGATCTCGTTGTACATGACGTAAGTTGCTTACTCTATTGAATCAATGTTTGAGTATACCAACAACTTTCTTTTATGCTTACGGCATGCAAATGGTATCATGTCTGAACTTTGACGTCTAACCCCACGGGTGGCGGAGAAGCTTTTCTTGCAAGGAATGCAAGCAGTCCCTCAGGTCTTTGAGCTCACAGGACTACGATAAATGTGCTTGCGGAAACTTTTGGTAGCACCTCATTGCGGGATCTGACTGCATTGCCAGGTATATACCAACACTACATCATTATAGCTTATGTTGTCGCAAACAAGTGGCTCCAACAAAAGCAACGAGCGTGAAAACTAGAGACAAAACTGACGTGATCAGCGACTGCTACAATAGACATGTGATAGACTTACTATGAGTTGAGGTTAATGCGTCGATATACGACCCTACAACAGCCTTCGCGACCGACTTTGTAGCCTTGTCAACGAAATGCACGTTTGAAACGGCTTCTTCGATAATGTGGTATTTTACACCTCCGGCATAACCCATCTTATCAAGCCGCCGATCGAGTCCCTGGCGCAGCCTTCCCTGTAGCAAAGCGCTGGCGACTGCTAGACCAATAACGTTCCCAGTGGGCTGTGTCAGGTACAGCATGGACGCGGATATGGCAGCATATGCTGGCTCAACGCCCGCTTGAATACTGATGAATAGTGACGACAGCATTGTGCCCATGGCAAACCCACATGGAAATATGTATAGGGACTCCAGCCAGTTGGTGTGGCCATGCCAGCGTACTATCAATAAGGAGAAGCCACAGGATGCCGACAAGGTAGCGAAGATTGCTAAACGCTTATATCGTCCTGTTCGTTTGATGATGGTCCCAGAAATGATGCCCGCGGATGCGTTGCCCACAACAGCAGGAATGAGATGCGCTCCAGCAGCTGCATTTGAGGCATTCGACGTGATCTGAAAATAGAGTGGGACAGCAAACATTAGTGTAGTCTGTGCAGCACACTGGAATAGCATCACAAAGCACGATGTCACCACATCCCGATGTCGCAGGAGGGGTAGTGGGACCATCGGTTCCTTCGCTACCCACTTCTCAACAGCGAGAAAGGCCAATCCGAAGAAAAATGCTCCAAGTAACAGGACAACAATTTTGGGAGACGACCACGGTATCCGATCTCCACCAATCTCAAGGGGCAGAAGCAACCCGAGTATGCTGAGTGTCATACATGTCGCGCCCAGGAAATCGATCCTTGACAATTTACTGCCTCTTGAGCCAACATCCGTTTTGGAGTCGGCGTGTCTGGGTAGAGTAAGGGCAATGAGGAGCATGGCAACACCAGCAATAGGAGCTTGTCCTAGAAAGGACCATCGCCATCCGATCGTATCGGCGGCCCAACCACCAAGAGGACCGCCAATGCTTCGTCCCGTCGTGGAAGCAATATTGACATACGATCGCCATGTCGCAACATCTCGTAGGGGTACAAGATCAGTGATCAGTATAGACACCAGACTTGTCATCCCACTGGAGCCAGCCCCCGAAATCACACGGCCGACGATCAAGATTGCCATAGATTGACCCATTCCTGACAACACCATTCCGATGGCAAACAAGGTATAGGCGAAGACAAGCATCGCTTTACGCCCGTAGATGTCACTCAATTTTCCATAAATAGGCTGCGACACCGCCTGTGCAAGTGCAAAGCTCGCAATGAGCCAGCTGGAGTCGTGCAATGCATCGAATTCTGAAGCGATGACTGAATGCGTGGCGTACATCAACGAGCCGTCGGCACTTGACATGAAACTGCCAATGAGCAGTACACAGACGATGCGCCCGACAGAGACAGATGTCGTGCTCAAGGCAGGCTCTGGCGATGTGTCGATACCGGCCTCTTCATCTTGCTGAGGTTTGATGACACCTGTTTCTAGACGGTCGTTGGATCGTGATGATGCTGATCGGTCGATGTGATTTTCCCTCAGCAGTGACCGAGGCAAAAGTGGGGTAGTGAGATCTGGTTCAGCCATGACTCTAGAACGTGGAATGACGGCAGTTCCCAATGTCGAGTTCCCAAACTATAAGCTTGCAAAGACTGGAGGATCGATGTTGTATAGAATCTTACTTCGAATATCCGTGTAATTATCATAGGAAGAAGAGAGCCTAATAGACTCAGGGATTTGTACGAATATGCCGATGAAATGGAAGGAGCTACCAAGTATTGCGGCTACGTATCATGCTCGCAGTATATTGGCCTTTCCGCTGTTGTCTGTCTGGGCGGGATGTCGTGGTATCAAGTGTACATGAGTTGAGAAAAAGCCTGCTCCATGAGATCACGTGAGCTTCTCTGGCAGTGCCTGGTCTGGATAGAGAGATGTTTCCTTACTTAACTAGTATATGTAATTAATACTCAGCCTGTAAGTACTGGGTACACTGTTCCAAAACCACAGATATTGCAGGAGATAAGTCACATGCTATTCGTCACCATGAATCTACCAGCGCCCCACTCGCACTTGCGATGATCACCAAATATCTCCGCCGCGATATTCAAGGGCCGCACTTCCTCCTTCTGCTTTTAACTCGCAGAACTCCTGTGTACCGCTACTCAACATCTCCAGATGTAATGCGCAAAAAAGATCGGATACTGTACAGCCTTGCGAGACCAAGCCTGATTAGGCAAGGCTTGCGAAGCACTCGCAAGGTATACTGTGTAGATGAGGTTCAAGCACATAATTGGGATTGTAAAGTAGCTGAGCTTCTGTCTCACTGACTTCCGCCCCAGAGGCTGTAGAGAATGGGAACATGTATAAAAGTCGGGCCTCGACATCTCGTCACATTACGCCTCACCTGGCAGTGGAATTTACTGGTGGCAACAAGACTCACGCAACTTTCTTTCGCAGTACTGAGAACCTCCTTCTCGGCACTTTATGATATCTTCTGAACAATAATCCGAGTCTATCGATTCTCCAGCTAATATTGGATCGCCTCCGTGAACGAACAGCGCTCATCAGTTCTAGACCTCTGGAATACCACAAGCATCTCAGAGTAGCACAGTAACATGCAGACTCTAATCTTTTTCTCTCTCACACTGATGAGCAATGTATCAGCCGCATACATGCTGCCAAATCCAAATGGAGAATACAATGTCACATTGACAACCGGGACCCTCACCGACTACGCTCGCAGTGTCGCTTCCAATGGAACGACCTATCCTCGAGAACTGATGCTGTCTGTTTTTCAGCCCACGACATGCGTATCCAATGTATATGTCCCTTACATGCCCAACAAAACCGCTGAGTACCAAGGCCCATATCTCCAACAACAATTCAGCCTCCCCATCGATCTTTCGCCTCTTTTCCTCGGCGCAGAACTTCCAACATGCGCAATCGGACCCAGGGACTGTTCCAAGGAGAACAATACTCCAATCTTGCTCTTCTCCCCAGGCTGGGGCATCCCACGCCTCTACTACAGCGTCCTCGCCTCCGCCATCGCCAGCCAGGGCTTCACAGTCATCACCATCGACCACCCAGGTGACGCCAACATCATCACCTACCCCGACGGCCACGTCATCTACGGCGCAAAACCAGGCATACCTACCGATGAAGAGTTCACGAACCTGACCTACGCCCGCGCAGCAGACGCCTCCTTCATCATCGACCAACTCACCAACGCAACCGCCATGTCCCACCTCCTCCCCCACCCCGTGCCAACAGACCGCATCGCCATGCTCGGACACTCCCTAGGCGGCGCGGCTTCTGTTCTCGCTGCAAGCCAGGACCCCCGCATTCGCGGCGCAATGGACTGGGACGGCTCGCTGTTCGGCTCGCGTCCCGTCGCAGGACTGTCGACGCCCGTCCTCTACGTGTCCCACGCTAACGTCACGGATCCAAGCTGGGTAGCGGCCTGGCCAGACTTTACGGGTCCGAAGCTGTGGCTTGAGGTGGAGGGGACGACGCATCAGAGTTTTTCGGATGCGTTGACGCTGATTGAGGCTGCGGGGCAGGATTTGGCGCCTTTTGCGGATTTCCTGGGCACGATTGCGCCGAGTAAGGTGGTTGGGATTCTGGTGGCGTACACGGCGGCGTGGATGGGTGGGGTATTTGAGGGAAAGTTGGGAGGCGGGGTGTTGGATGGGGAGGGGGGGAGTAGATTTCTTGAGGTGAAGACGGTGAGGAAGGGTGGGTTTTAGATGGAGGTGAAGGGCACTGTATAGGTACGTTATAAATGGAACTATTCGTTGATTCTAGTCATATTAGATGCAGGTCAGGTGCCGTGCACTTCAAACGTGTTGCACGAACCTACGCGTTCAGTGCACAGGACCGTAAGAAGTTCTTCGCTAAGCATGCGTGGACTCTCAGTAGAAAGTAGTGTGGTGTTGTGGTAATACTCCTAAACAAATGATTTCTCTCGATCCCACGATAAATGCCTAGCTTCATATGACCAGGTGCAACCATGGGGAATCCATGCAAAACATGATCCTCATCGCCCTAAATAAAAGTAGGCTGAAGCAGAGACCGCATATCAATTGGGATTTTTTGATCCATTGTATAAAGATACAGTAAACCATTTCAAGGTCACATGCATTCCAAGGATAATGCCCGCTCAATTGCATAAGGTATCAATCGATGCGTCGCGAGAAAGCTCGCAAGAAAATGAACATTCAAAATCCACCTCTTCACAGGATGAGGCAATACAAAGCCTTCTCTGTTCACCCAGTCCCAATACCATTACATTTGCCATCCAGACACAGCGCAACAATCTCTGTGCCAACATCTTCCCGATCGTTGTCTCCGATACCCGAATTGCCGCTCTTCAGATAACAATTCAATGGCGGTCCTCCGAGCGCCTTTTGTGCCACTGTCTGGTCCACCCAAGACGGAATGAAGCCTCCGCCCACGCAAGTGCGCGTGTTACTAGGGTCGCCGTTGAATTGCAGGCAGGCTTCGATGCAGTCAGACGGGGTAAGGGTGTATAGAGCGATGATGTCGTCGGCCCTGCCACTCCAGCCAGAATTGCAGATTGTGGTAAAGGCCTTGCGCGAGAATGCGGTGAGGTTGGAGACGCGCTTGCGGTCTTTTGAGTTTGGGAAGTCGCATCCAGTTTTGGGGACGGTAATGGTGCCGACCACGCCCTGGTCAGGGACGGATGTTGGGGTCGCTGAAGAACCAGCGCGCAAGGAGGTTGGAGATGGACCGGATGATGGTGTTGACAATGGTGATACCACAGGCGCATTTGATGCAGTAGGTTTAGGCGCCGATTCGAGTACTTCCTGGATTGATTGACCGATGAAGCCACCGATCAGACCAGAGATGATAGCTATGAAAAGGCCTATCAAAGCAAGAATCCACCATCTTTTCCATCCTTGTCGCGGCCGTTGTGCCTCTGGATAGGTCTCGGCGTGCGGTGCATAGTAGGCTTTGACGTCGGGGTGAGAGTTGGGCGGGCTTTGTGCAGGACTGTCGGTGATTGCGTAGGCATAGCCCTGAGCCTGCTGGGGGCTCACCTCTGGCAAATTATGGCTGGCATCGTCTGTGTATTTTGACGCCATTGCGGGACAGAGGACGCGCCGAAGAGAACGAGTGTGGAGGTTAGAGGACTCGAGGGCAGAAGAGAGGTAGATCCTCGTTCAGTTTGGTGAACAGGGCACATCCCACAGATACATAGGTCGGCCTTTCCCTCGGGTTTGCATTGCGGCGTGGTACAAGTCCAAGGCTGTTGCATCCATGAGCCTTTACGCCCCAGAGAAGACGTACCCAATGGTAACCCTGTGTGGACCGCCCTTAGACTGCATCAAGGAAGGCGCTTCACCGTCTGTAACAATCAACGTCCGTTGGGAAACTCTAATCTCGGTACGGCCCCCAAAATATCGGCGCGACAACGGTTTGGGCCGGCAAGCACCGTCTGGCTGAGAGTTAGGGGCGCCTACACAGCCTTGTAGCGGTGTGACGTCTGTTGTACAGGACGCCTTACACAAAACTCGAGCACGCTGTACCTATCGCAGGTCATCACGTACAAGTGAAGTGGCAGTTATTGCTGAACGATGGAATAGGTATCTGACTGGAGAATTGTGTGATTCGTTAGAAAGTTGCGTAGCGACCACAAAACGTTCCTCATCGCAGCGAGGCTACTCAAACATGACCTGAGGTCTCGAAATGACCCCTGTCCGCGATATCGCGCAGGGTACTTGTAGCACTGCAGACTGTGGCGGGATTGGCCCAACAAGCTCATGCGATTGGATTGGGACGGTCATGGTGGTGGAACGGCCAAAATCCGCCGTCGTCGGTGCGTCGACCTGCACTCCGCTGACAAAGGTGACATCAGAGAATAGCACCCCAGCGTGACGTTGAGCGCGAGGCAAAGAGAATGGCTATATAGTTTGCGCTCTACACATTTCATTCAATATGAGTTGCAAGGTTAAGTTAAGGCAGGGATGGGTGGTCGTAAGGCAATGACGTGGGCGCGCTTTCCTCGTTGCCAGCGCAACCTTGATCATAGGTAAACACCACGCTGTACATCCCCAAGTACGGCCAGCAGAACCACAACCCTTCCACACAGCTTTTGAGAATACAGACTTTTGCTCGAATCGCTACACAATAGTCCTCGATCTTGCACCCTAAATAATCAGAATTACAACACACAACAATAACAACAAGAACTCAAGATGTCTGCCAACGTGCTCGGTATTCGCGACACCAACGTCCAGCTCAAGCCCGCGGCATCCCCCGAGAAGGGCAAGCCTAAGAGCATGGAGTACCATCGCCAAGTTCTGCAGTCGCGCATGGATACTGAGCAGTGAGGTTCGCCCAAACTTCAACTGCAAACCTTGTGCTAATAGGCAACAGGCCGCAGCAGTATGTTTCGCCCTCAGACGAGATCATGTCGCCCGCCACCCAGAAGCTGCAGGCTTTCAAGACCAAGCACGCTATGAAGAAGTAAGTTATAGCAGGGTTTTCTGAGAAGCGAATGACTAACAGACGCGTAGGTCCAAGCCGCAGACGCTGTTTAAGAAGACGAGCTCCAAGAACTTTGAGACCGCCAAGGGCACCGCCATGTTTGCCGATATCCCCAAGAAGGAGACGAACGACAACTAGGAGCAGTAGGCGGGTGGAGGAACGGGTGGGTATAACCATCGGGGCGCATCTGGGTGGCAGGAGTTTCGTCGGCGGACAAACAGGGCGTTCATTGGCATTCTAATACCCACAAACAGACTTGGATTATTCTTGGGTATGGCATATGGCGTCAAACTTGGGTTCTGGAGGTAAACAAGGCTCTGGAGTTTCGGTTGCTTCTTCACATCACGACCACAACTTCACGTGTACATAGTTGAGACGGGAGATTATGAGATGAATCAAATTTGATAATCTACGGACAAACTTGACAGATATACTTGGCATACATGCAGAGTAAGGTGATGCGCTGAATAGAATGGTCCGCGACTCGACTATCTGCAGACATAACGCCAAGCCGCCGTGTCGCACCTCGGTAGACGCGCATACACGACAGCGACTTCATGACTTCACCACCAGCAGGCCAGCAATCTCTGAGGGATGAGATAGCCGATCTGGAGAGACGACTACATGATGCTAAAGCCCGACTGAATGATAGCGATACTACGCCAAGTGTCGTACCGGCTCCTTTCATTGATGCAGGTGTGTTATCGCAGCAGTGCCTCGATGTACTGCGGCGTACTAAAGACGACACAGCGCTCCATGCTCTACTCCTCCTCGCAGATTCGGCCCTGCCATTGGGTTCCTTCGCCTTCAGCAGCGGCTTGGAGTCGTATCTAGCACACCACAAAACAATCCCCTCTCCGTCGGCGTCGCAGCTATCGTCGTTCCACACCTTCCTCCGCCTATCGCTCTCCACCCTCGCCAGCACCGCCCTGCCGTATGTCCTCGCCGGCTACCGAGAGCCATGGGAGATCGAAACACTCGACAACGACTTTGATGCGAGCACGCCCTGTACAGTCGCGCGACGTGCGAGCGTAGCCCAAGGGCGCGCGCTCCTGGCTGTGTGGGATCGCAGCTTCAAGCAGCAGTACAGCAGCAAGACACCACCCACCGAAGAAGCTGCCAACGGCGCATCACAGAGCACCAACGCTGTCAAGGCCCTAACAGCCTTTTCAACCGCTCTCCGCACCTCGGAGCATCTGAACGCGCATCTTGCGCCGCTGTGGGGTCTCGTCACCAACATCCTCGCAGTGCCGCTGCACGACGCCGCGTATCTGTTCTTGTTCTCACACGCGCGCACCGTCATAAGTGCTGCTGTCCGCGCCTCGGTTATGGGGCCTTACCAGGCACAGGCTGTACTGGCCAGCGCTGAGCTGCAGGATAGGATACATGGGCTTGTCGCAGAGGGTTGGGATAGGTCGGTGCAAGATGCAGGGCAGAGCGTGCCTGTTATGGATCTGTGGGTTGGTAGGCACGAGAAGCTGTATAGCCGCATCTTTAATTCTTAGGCACTATGGTGATCGGAATGTACTCGGGGTGGATAGGAATTATCGTTCAGCGATGCTGGGACGTCAAGGGCTCTCTTGCATGAGCCTCATAAACTGCTCTATCAGTTCTACGTGATGCTTCGCCTCTCGCTCCTCCATAAACGAAAGCCGAGACTCTTTCAACACTTTGATCTTTCCACTAATCTTCTAACTCGTGTCCAGGAGACTCTGTTCGGTCTTGCTAAGGCGGACAATAGGGGCCAGCCACGGACTGGTTTGCGTTACAGATGTGTGAAGAGATGGCGCAGCATGTTGGAAGATGTTAATTCATTTACGAGCTTTTCGTCAAAGATAACATTGAATTGTAAATTCTGCAATACGTGGTATCTGACGGGTTGAGACGCAGATAGGCCCTTTTTGCTAGGGCTTTTGAACACTACTACTTCGATATCGACCGACCCAAACGTTTGATGCCGTCGATCACGCGTTTATTCGACGGGAAAAGATGGAAATCACTGAGATTCTGAACTCGAGTGATGAAGTGCAATCTGTACCGTTGTAATGATAATTTCGTGCTACTAAGACATTCACGACATCAAGACCGACTCACTGCTTTTATCCACAGCCACCTGTCCGTGTTCTTCATTGCAAGGCCAGTCCACCAAACTAAGCCCATTGGGAAAATCTTACAGCAACACAGATCGGCGGCAGAAACAACGGGGCAGTGTACGTCGGTGTTGGTGTTATGGTGGTATCGCACTGGAATCGATGTTTCATGCTCGGCCATTCGTCAGCCCAATGTCGGCCCCGTGTGTCTTTCACTGGTTGAAAGAGCAGCTAGCTTACAGCGCGTGATCGCGCCTTGGCAGGACCCCACAAGGCAACCACGCGTGCTATGCTGTGCCACCTCCAGCAACGACGCAGCATGCTTTTATTCTGGATAACACTCGCAGGCGGGGTCGTTATATGTACTTCTTTTCCATTCTTAGGTGTCTATACTCGTTGTTAGTGCTACATTAAGAATGGCCCTTACCGTTGTCGCACTCGCCATGTTGGCGCTGACAACTACGCTCGCGCAACCCGAGGAATTCCAAAGACAGTCCCAACCCCAAATCCTTTGGGTAGAGAACTTTGGGTCTATCGGCGACTCCTACTCTGCTGGCCTGGGGTCTGGAGACCGCCTAGACTGGTCCTGCTCGCGCTATGCATATTCGTATCCTCACATCATGCACACCTCACTGCTTGGGAAAAATCCGAACCGCACGCATCAGTTCCTCGCCTGTTCGGGTGCCACCAGTACCGAGATCCTGGAAAAGCAGGTCCCAGCGCTGAAGGAGAACCTCGATCTCTTGACCATGTCCGCTGGCGGAAATGATATCGGTTTGACGCCTATACTAAGCAACTGCGTGTATCAATTCTACATGTCCTCGGAAGACGCGTGTCAACATGCTATGGACGATGCTCGTGCGAAGATTGCTAATGAGACGGAGCTTTATAAGAACGTCACAGATCTCATTGAGGCTGCTAAGCCGAAGATGAATCCCGACCACGGTGTCATGTACTATACCGGCTACGCTTCCTTCTTCGGAATCGATGATAATACCTGCGACAACGTGACCTGGGCAGTATGGCGCAATGTAGAGTGGACGAAGCAGTACCTCAACCTCGAGATGCGCAAAGACCTCAACGACATGGTCCGCGCCGTTAACGCCATCATTCGGAAAGCTGTCGCAGCTGCTGGACCAAACGTCCGCTTCATTGACTACGACAGCCAGATCGAAGCCGCGCGCGGTCGCTACTGTGAGGCCGGCGTGCAAGAGCCAGATCCCAGCCGCGACGGTCTCGCGTTCTACGAGTGGAATACCGTCGACCATGGCGAGAACCGTACCGAGCTGCAAAACCGCACAGGCGAAGACGTGCCCAAGGGTAGTTTCGAAGGCGGTATTGCGGATCAGATCAACAAGACGCTGGAAGAACATCCAGATTGGCAATGGGACCCAGAGAAGGGTTTTGTGAACAAGACGAAAGGGGACGTGCAAGGACAAGGGATCATTGGAGATACTCTGCATTGGCTGATCCCAGACTCATACAAGAGGGTCTTCCATTTGAGGCCTGAGGGACACAAGCTTGTAGCACGTATGTTGGTGGAGGATCTCGTAAGGAATGGGCCGGGTCACGCACTACCGACGGACGAAATTATAGAGCTTTGAGAACAATTCTACTTTTGACCGTACTTGACAATACAGTCTTTGCTTCTGGCAGTATGAGTGCACTAGAACGACGACACATGGATCTGATAGACCTTTTGCTTGCGTGCGCCCTCCTCAGACCAACGCTATATCACTCTCATCACACCTCGTCATATAATGACATCTAAAGCTTTCCCAAATTTCTTCTTAGCAATGACGACTTGAACCACACCCGATACGACACAATAGCACCAATCATCAACAGGCTTCGAGAGCTGTACTACTTAAGTATTGCATGATTATAGAAGCGTTATAAGCGAGGTCAGCACAACACAGTGACCTCGAAGTCGGCGCCAAGCTGCAACAACATTAGCTGAGAAGGAAAATCTCCCGTGTGTAGCGAAATCTATGTCCTTGGCCGCCTCGATCCGCTTGGTGAGCGCTGCTTGTTGGTCTGGTCGCATGCAGTCGCTGATTGGAGAGCAGGAAGCTGGCATGAGTTGATAGCTGCCTTGATACCCGGGTTTAGGGTGGTGGCATGGGCAGAGTCGTCCGCCTTAGGAATGGTATCTAGCGGGTGGAGAGTGGGATGCTTCCAGTTCCCTCCAGGGGCCATGGGTGTCTTATTAGTAGGTCCTTAGGCAGGTCTTTGCTGTATGCGTAGAGAGACGACTGATTCTTCGATGTCGATACGCGGGGGCTGGGTTGACAGGAGCTCACAATGTGGGGCTAGAATAGAGTCCGCAGCTTCGTGTCTCGTTCTGCCATCACAATTCCATTACTTTGATGAAGCATCCAATTAGATACGTAAGTAATGTTGAAGTACAACAGCCAATCATGACTCTACAGGAATTCACACCGCACTGGAAGAGCAGACGGAAAGCAATCATCACGCACAAAAGTCAAAAGGTTCTCACATACGACGACCACGACGGTCATTCTTTTTCATAGTTTTATCTTCTATCCACACCCGCCGACTATTGACACTACATCCACTCCACCCCGTCTTCCATCCTTCTCAGTCTTAAACGTAGACATACTTGATCTTCATGATGGGAACGCACACGTCGTACGACTGGGGAACTGGGAAGGGAGCAGGGTGAACAGGGGAAGTAGGGTAAGTAGGACGAACGACGACCGGGGAGGGAGTCGCGGGCTTGGTGGCCGAGGGCTTGGGCACCGAAGGCTTGGACGAGACAATAGCGGTACCGTTGTACGAAGCACCACCACCGACGGCAGCAGAGCCAGCGCGGACAGAGGTAGGCGAGGCAGCGCCAGCAGATGCGCCGGCGACGGTGGCAGAAGCGGAAGCGCTGGCGGAAGCGCTGGGAGCGTCACACAGAGGGGCAGCCTCGTTGAGCTTTCCGACGGCCCAGGTGGAGGCGTCGTCGGTGTACAGGCGGAAGTAGTTCAAGTGCTGCTCGACGTCGTCGCCGCCGGCGCAGATGGGGTCTCCCTTGGCGCAGTACGAGCGGAGGACGTTCTCGTAGCGGTTCAGGCGTGCGAGGGAGTCGGAGCTGCGGCCGTCCTTCTGGAGACCGGAGCCGTCGAGCACGTTGTATGGCTGGTTGGCCATGTGCATGACATCGCCCCAAACGATAGCAGCAGCAACTAAAATGACCACGTTAGCACAGTCCGGGGTTCGAGGGTGTCTTGCCAAGGAGACTTACTAGCATTACCAGGAGCCGAGGCGCTGTCCAGACCGGTGGTGATCTGGGAGCATCCTCCGGGTCCAGCAAGGATGTCACCGGTAATCCAGGCACCCTGGGAGAAGCCGTTGAGGATGATGTGCGTGCAAGGGCACTTCTTGTTGAATTCGGTGATCTGGGATTGACCGTTGCGGACACCAGTGGCAATCTGGGTGCAGAAGTCGCCGTTCATCATAGTCTCAAAGACAACCTCGATGAAGTCGCAGGTCTTGCCCTGGGCCCTCAGCTTGCCGCAGGTAGCGTCGACGAAGGGGAAGGTACGGTCGTCCTGGTACGGCGCATTGTTACCGCGGGCCATGAAGATGACAGCATCGGCGCAGGGAGCATCGAGCTTGGGGTTAGGGCTGTTCTGAGCGACAGCGACGGCGGCGACAGCGCTGAGCGCGAGAGCGTTGCGGATGATAGAAGCCATTATTAAGTATTAATAGAGAATGTGGTATGGAGTGGTCGTTAAAAAGCGAGTGTACTGGTTAGATTGGGGGAGAGAGAAAAGCTTCTTGGCTTTGGGGAAACAGTCTTTAATAGGAGCCTATACGAGCTGTTTATTTCGCATTGGCGCTGAAAGAGCGTCTCGTCCGCCCGAGTCCGCAGAAAAGGATGGAAAAGCGGAGCGTACCTGACTAGTTGGATCCGTATTTGGTCAGCTATCCAACTTGGGTCATGAGCTAGCAGGGAGCTTGGCACGGGCAAACGTCGTGTTATTGACTCTAACGATTAGGTTCTAGAGGCCGGCCCAGGGGCCGGATGTCTTCTAGATGAATACTTGTACACCGAAGATCATGCCATCTTTGCGTTCAACAGAGCACCGAAAGTGACTGGTTTCTGCAGCCGCCGGAGTGACGCGCTTCGCGATGTAGAGATCATCCGGAACGCTGCCGGTGAGGTTTGCGTGGGATATAATTTTAGTCTCAGGAGGTCAAGCTGTGGCCGAGAAATCCGCTAGCGTGCGCCACCGCCTTGATGTCAATGCTTGATCCCAGATTGCACCCCTATTCCCCCGTCTGACGTCTGAGCTTGTCCGAGATAAGGCTCTCTGCACGCTCCCCCGGCCGACCCGAAAAGCCTTAGCGCTCTCTTCCACCTGCATGCTCGCACGGCAACCACGCGTTTTACTCGTGGCACACGCTCAGTAGCGCTTGCCGCGACTTCTCAGTGGCTGCTGTGCCTCATGCCACCCATTCAACAATATGGACCCACTTTCCCTGTGCCAACATGCTCACTCCTGCCTCGACAGCAATACCGTGCTCAGCAACGTTTCATCAGCACTGCCTTTCAATGCATTCGTCTCTCCTTTAGCAATTGCCGCCGAATGCTCTAATATTCATCTCTCATGCCGCTTCAGATTTCAAGCTTGCCATGTATTTGTGCCTGAAGCACCGTCAACACCACACCAGCATGCCATGTGTGCTGTCCGTCCGACCTCAACTCCGCTCAAGGGACCCTTCAACGACAATCCCGACTTCTAACCCGGCTCCCTGATCAACAAATCATTCACTTGACCCTCTCAGTGGCATGCCAGCTCGTAATGCGTCTGCTTGCTCTCTGTCGTCGCTGGGCTCGAACGCTAGCGGTCTTTGGGCTCCTCGGAACAAAAACAGCCCGTCTCTGACTTCTCAGTCACTACCCAACTTCCTGCCAGTCAACAATGACGTCCATGACCCCCTGAAGCGAGCCTGTGGCGTCAGCTGGCCGGTACGGACCTTTTCGCGAGCGACAGCTCCTGCAAATCCATACTCCAGAAAGAGCAGAGACATACATCATGGTGTCTGGGCTTTCCACCAGGAGCGACAGCTCAGCCGGAGCAATGGAGGTTGACAATGGCCATCTAGCAGAGTTCGACTTGTTTGGTCTCTACGAAGCCATGCATGTACCCTTGCCAGAGGTGCGAATTTCTGATAACAGTGACAACGAACCGACAGAGCCAGCGCCACCGGATCTCTTCGATGCCACTGTCCCACAACCCTTCCGTCGGTGGATGAGGACTTTGCGAAGCAGCCACTACTCCGACACCAGAAGGTCCATGGACAGGCTAGACATGAATCACGCGCGGGAAGGAGCAATACATCTGAGATAATATCTCTTGTGAGTGATGGCTAACAGCATCGCCCGCATTGATGTAGGCATGATGAAATTGTGCAATTGTGTTTTGAGTGATCGTCTCTAGCCTCTGAAGACTATAATTCTCCAAAAGCCATTCCCGCTCTCCAGCCGCCTAGCCCATTTTAGTCAGGTGAGCTTGTAGGGAAAGTTCACACAGTAAATTACATTGCCCTAGACGGTGCGACTCGTCACAAGTGGCCAATTAGACAGGAGGAGAATACAGCGCGCTGTCAATACAAGCTCGCTGATCTTTAGTAGTGTCTACCGCCTGCATTATCTCGACAAACACAGCACCATGTTTCCCAATCTCATGCCTACCTTTGGTAATCTCATGGCTTCACCAGCAACCCACAAGGATGCTGGGGTTATTGATAGCGCGTATCTCTGGCAATGACTGAGGTAGCAATGAGAAGAGTCGAAGCTGGCGATAGCTAGTACGAGTACATTCGGGCCGAAGGGCAAGCCAAAGGGCAAGCCACTGTGGGAAGGTCCACAAGAAGTTCAAAGGCGTAGCTCCGACGTAGGTACGCCATGACTCGATCTATTCGTAAGCTACATCGTAATCTCCTGCTCAAGTGGCCTTTTCTTACCGAATTGTGATTTTGCCCGTTTGGCTGCAGCCTCGGTCAAGAGATGTTTGGGCACGTGGTCGTTCACTAGCGCCCGCGCAACATTTGGTACATCGTATACCACGCCGCATCATTTGAAAATGGGTACTCGGCCCCGTGTTCCCCATCGTTTAACGCTCAAGAAGATCCCCTCCCGTCCCCTTGCAGCCCCTTTCGATGCTCCAACAGCAGTGCTCTGAACGAGGCTACGGTTTGCTCTTGGGCTAATATCGAGGCCTCTAGTGCTGCAACCAAAGGGTCCGCATGGACTTGTACTGTCCCTGTTGGCAGTCTCACATTGGCCGTTCTACTTGTGTATTCCGTATTGGCAACTGGCTCTGCGTGAGAAACCTCCTGGCTGATCCTTCCGTCTACCTTCCGCTCCATCACCCGCCCATGCTCTTCCATGCTCTCTTCGTTTTGCAATCCGAACCTCGTATTGGAAGTCACTGGCTCCTTGCCTGAATTTACTCTCGACTCATTTGCCGGAACTCGGTAAAATTTATCTTTATCCTCATCCATTCTGCTGCCAGACTTCTGCTGTCTACTCCGGACAGGCTCAGGCTCCTCATATAGCTGTGCGAGAATGTCGTGAGCGTTCGGTCCAGACGAATCGTCGTTTGGATTCGTGTGAATCACAAGGTCCTCTACGAGTCGTCGGATCGGCGCGCCTTCAAGATATTTGAGAAGCACAGGCACGAAGAATAGCAGGAGGCCTATACCCGTGACTAGAATATAGGTAATGAGAATGCCCAGTGAGCTGCTCTGAGGCTGCGAGGCGTCCAGCCTTTGAACCCAGGACGAGCCCAGATATATCCCAAGTCCGACAAGGAAGGCTCCAACAGACCAGTTCAGCAACAAGGCTGGGATTCGGATCACAAGAGCTGCATTGAATGATGCATGTACCCAACGCTTTTCGCTCATGAGCTGCGTCAACTGTTTCTCAATCTCCAGCCATGACTTTTCCTCGCTCTCGCTCCTGGGTTCAGATGTTGCCTGGTGCATGATATGCGCCTTTGTAAATTCACTGAAAAAGATTTCGACTCTGGCAAGTTCTATTCTACTGGCCGGTTTGCTCAGCCAGTCTTTGAGGTCTGACACCCCGAAGAGACTGCTGATGCGTTGCTGAACCAGACATGCGAAGAATACGGAGAGGGCGCTGGATGCCAGGCTGAGTACGAACGCGGCCCTGGCGGTCCAGTGCGTAGATGCAAGATTTTCCAAAGACAGCGCTGTAATGGCTACTTGCGCAACAATGGCGGCCTACAGATTTCATTGGTCGTCAGTACTGGATCATACGAAGTATCTGGCCAGCAAGTTGCATGTATGGCAGGACAACCTACAGCCACAGCAAGCATGCTACAATCATCAGTCATTGACTTCTCCAGGACCATCGCTTCTTCCATCGCTGTCCCTCCATCGCGTTGCGGTTCGAGCAGCTGCCGCTTCACCCGCTTGAGAACATGGCGGGCATCAGGGAAGATGAAAACTAGTAGCGTGGCCTGGATCACGCCGTAATCCTCCTTCAGTTCCAGGAATGAGCGTCGCAGCGCCTTGAAGGTGACAATTTCAAAAAGATTGTACGTAATCTGAGAATAGAACTCAACTGTTCGCGAAGATTCCCGAAGCACTACGAACATACTGCCAATAACCTCCATCTCTGGGTAAGGCTGAGCGCGGTATTGGAGTATCTCGTTTTTTGAGTGAAGCGCTGGGCTTGAGGTAAATTGTGTAAGCCTAGAACACGTCGTCACTATAGATACACATACGATATTGAGGATATTTGTGTATTATCGTATTGTGCTGTTCTCGAGGTTCGTGTAGCTGTGGATGAAATGAAGGGTGAAGGCTAAGTACAAGGCTGAACGCGAATCAAGTCAGCACGACCCCACTTCTCGCTTGCTTTCCCCTGTAGTAGTGACTATACTGAATTGCTCACAACTCTCCATTCGTAGTGAGACAGATTCCGGTGAAATTTCTCCACGGTAAAAAACAGACATGTGCCCCCACAGGAGAGGATTGCAAAGATTTTGCAACTGCATCTGCGCAGTGTTCGACAGCCGCTATACGGTCTCACGCCTCGAGCACGCAATTTCAAGCAAGTGATTTCAATAATTTTGCGTGGGCTCTTGCGGAAAGTGAACATTGCTCAGTCTAAATCAGATTTGCGGCTGCGGGGCCAACCACAAATCGATGCAACCTTTCGTTAGCTACGAAATTGAAGCATTGCATGATGGTCAAATCTACTTCTTCTTCGTCAATCTCGCTCACCATCCATTTCAAACTTGACATTAATTTCCAGCCAACACAATCGTAGCGCTCTGAAGCACGTCGAGTGTACTGATTTTCTTCGTCTCTTCTAGTCTTTGCCCCACACCAATTCCTATCTCCCTTCATTTCCCTTTACAAAGATTTCAATCTCGGCCCCCACTCCACCAGTTCTCTCCCCATCCACAACCGCCTCTTCAAAACTCTCCTCCCACGCCCCAAACCGTGTATACGGCGCCGGCGGCACAGCCCACATCCACATCAACTTCGCGCCCTCTCCATCGCCAAGTACATCGAGCATGCTATCCCCCGCCGCATTGCTAGCTGATACTCGCACACTCATAATCTGAACTTGCATAGATTCATCCCTATTCCTCGGCATGCCACAAGTTTCCTTTGCTCCTCCTTCTTGTTCCGCTTCGTAAGATTTCCTCAATCTCTCTGTCATCTTCTCTACAAAATCCTCCTCTTCGCTCGATTTCTTGGATTGCAAAACCTGCATGTGCAGATAGCTCGCTAGATCGAATCCAATATTCGGGATTGTTACAGTCCCGTGGTCCGTATGCTGCTTCAGCCGACTTACTTGAGCGTACGTGAGGCGTGAGTGCGCATGATGGCAGCGCGGAAGTGGATTCGTCCGCGTCGAAGGGGCCCAATAGCTTGTGACCGTGTGCAGGCAGGGGTTGGAGGGAATGGCGATGAGGAGAGTATGGCGAGCTGTGAATGCCGAGTGTGGAAATTTCTATACACGGGGCCGTTATTCGACTTCATGTAGAAATTGGTTTTGCTTTATCCGTGACCGAGGTCTTAAGGTCCACTTACGTCTTCTGCAGTTCTTGTATCTTCTAGAGTCGATGGCGGACATGGTACGTGCGATTCACTCTGTATGTCCCCCATTGCGACCGAAGTATCGTAGATTTCTCCCTTTTTGTCAACTGTCTCCTCTCGTCGCAACGACTCTTGCTTCTATAGAAATATTTTCCGCGCCGGTAAATCTTTTCTTGTCTGTATCGCCACTCTTCAATTAACTTCGACTCGAGTCCTGTGTGAACCGAATAATGGAAAGAATTAAAGAAAGAAGGTTGCTAATGACACGATATCATGGCCTTTGTGGAAACCTTTTATAACCGGTTTGGTCGGATTACACGTATGCAGGCGCCGAATATTACTATTTCCGCACTAGGCTACGAGTGTATACGAGCTCGGCCAAGTCCTCATGTCAGGCCATCGACAAAGTCTTGGCCGTTGCGCTAATGATCACACGGACAAATCAGATTGTGGGCTCTTGCTAGATGACTACTAGTCTACGAACGAGACGAGGATTCCTGACGGGTGGGCGAATGCATGCGTGGATCTCCGCCGATGTGAGCGCTGTCGAGTACGTATGCTATTTTTGGTGGTCTGTGCAAGAACATCTGTACAATAGTGATGGTGCGAAGCAAGATAATGTCGAGAGTTTGATTATAATATCTGGGAGGAAGTTGCCAGAGCAGGGACAAGAGTTCAAGGGAAACATGCTTCAACTCTTCTCCTCGCTCCTTTCATCTTCACTAGCACCGCCAACGCCCCCTTCATGCTTCAGCTGAGAAGATGAGAGACTACGAAAATCTACGTGAACATTCTTATGTTGCTTTTGGCTTTGTGCGTGAGGATGATGTGGTACAAAAGGACCATGTAGTTTGCTATCATGTAAGTTGGTAACTATCGTTCACGAGGAGACATTAAATGTCCGCCCGTAGTGCGATGCAAAGGAAGTGCTAACGCAGGCTTGAAATAGCTCATTACAGTTTACGCAAAGGAACGCAGGGGAGCGGCTGGTTGTGATTTTCCCCTTGGTTGAATATAACGAGATGGCCGTCTGATAGCAGTGTGATTGAATAAGGCGACAAAACGTTTTCTGAGAATATCATAGATTTATTTGCAACTCCAGAGCTCCGTATGTGCTTGCTCGAACGCCACGCTGTGTACAGGTATTGGACTCCGCTCATTCGCCAAAATGCTTTCAAGCTCAAAAGTCCGCCCAGATCCCGCCCAAAAGTTCATGATAAAAGTAATGCAGAGGTTGCAAGATGCCTCCTAGTCCTTGTACGCCCTCGTATAAATGTCATCCGATCGTTTTCGTTCTTCACAAAGCATGAGCACTCAGCATGAGCTCGCCTCGCTGCCAAGAATGCTTCCCAGCTCTTCCCGTGGCCGTCTATGAGCGTCGCGATCATAGCCTTCCTAAGACATCCTCCTTCTGAACGGCTCGTCGATCTCCTCTTCCTTCTCTTCGTTGACGCGCAGCGTTAGCCAGGCCGCTGCGATAGCACACAAGCCACCGAACCGAAGGACCCATGCAACGCTGTCATCCCCTGCAACTCCGCGAGGCTTCTGCAGAAACTTGAACATGATGGCACTGACAAGCGTGGCAATGACCTGGGGTGCGGCAATGGCGACATTGTGAATGCCGAGAACGACACCCGCTGAATCGGCGCCAGAGCCAGATGCGTCGTCTTCGCCAGATGCAATGAGCTGCGATTCACGATCACGGGGGCGGATAATACCTCGGCGAATTGCATCGCGCTTGGAGATCTCGGAGGCGATGATGGCAAACGGTGCCCAATTGGTGATGCACCAGGGGATGCCGATCGCTCCGACCAGCAATGTCGCACCCATGGTCGTTCTAATAAAGAAGGTCAAGACCATAAGCACCGTGAAAGCGATGTGGGAAAAGATCCAGGCGCGACGGAGTGTGAGCGACTTGATCTGAAGGACGTCCAAGGATTGGGTGATCTTTTCGCTGAGTGTCTTTGGGGTACCTTTGGGGGTATGTGACAAAGCAAAGTAGCCTGAACCGCCCATCGAGTGAGGTGTTGCCGGCGTCATTGGCGTTGCCGGGGTCATGGGTCGATCGGTTTCGGGTGCTTGGAAGGTGGGAGGGATGATGAATGGAAAGACGACTGACGAAGCAAACGTGACGACGGCGAACAGCAGAAGAGCTCTGGTGCCCATTCGAGTAGCCGTTTCCCAGAGAGCATCGATCTGCTCGTCTGACATATTCGGGTTCTTTTCAAATTCCGGGTCCACGTATATGGTGCCAACATAGGTAGTGATGTAGAATAGGAAGGGAAACCATCCGATCCAGGCGAAGAATTGGACTGCGCAGACTTTCTTGATCTGGTCCGGTAATGTGTTCATTGAACGGTACAATCCCTTGAAAAATGCTAGCACGCCGCCTTCTTGGTTGAGAGGTGCGGCATCGAAGGTAGGGTCTCGTTCTGCACACGTCATAACACTGGTACCCACAGTAATGAACATGATGAAGGCTGCGATGACGCATAGAACCTTGAACTGTGTGTTTCCAAAGACAGGAAGGTACTTTGGGAGGTCAATGTATCCAGCTAGGTATCCAGCAATGTTGCCTATGCCGGCAGATCGCATCAACCAGGCGTTGGCAGATTCTTGCTGATGAGTGGGCGCCACGTCTACGATGTACGCTCGAACACCGGCTTGGACTTTCTGATGTAAGCACGAGGAAGAAGTTGGAGAGTCTGGTTTCAAACACTTACGAACGTTGATAGCGAAGTCCAGCACGTATACGAACAAGACCGCAAAGAGCATAATACAAGTCTTCACGCCAGACGACTCAGGATCGGCACCGAAAATACCAAGAGAGTTGCCCACTATTTCTTTGGCCCAGGCCAAGGCCATGAGCGATAGGATTGTCGCTGCCGCGCCCCCAACGATGAAAGGTCTTCGCTTGCCCCATCGCATGCGGCAGTTGTCGCTCTTCAGACCGACGTAGGGTTGCACGAGGACGCCAGAGAGAGGCCCGGCGATCCAGACGAGGGCCAGCATGGATTTGGATAGACCGAGGGAGAGAAGGTACGGCTACATTGTGTGTTAGTGCAGTGCAGGGGATGTGGGGTAAAGAAGCAATATACGCAGGGTCCCGAGCACGAGGACGCAAAAGCAAAGAAGACGACATACCGAGCCGTTGGAGGTCTCGACAGACCAGCCAATCTGCAGGCCAAGTCCACCAAAGGTCAGCAGGAAGAGGTACCAACTGCTCTTGGTCTCCTCCGTCTGCTGCTCGTCCTGCCAGTCGTCGTCGTCCAGGGGCGACATAGACTCCTTAAGCAGCGGGTCGATTTCCCGTGACATTCTCCCTGGGTGCACAAACGGCGAGTGCTCATCGGTCTCTTCTATAAAATCTACGCGCGGTGCGCCGTCCGTGTTGGGTCGGCCACCGCCAGATGTGTCGCGGCCAAAGGAAACGAGTTTTGGGCGGGGTTTTGGCCGTTGCGTCGAGCCTGTGTTGAGTCTTGGGGGGTCTCGAGGTGAAGCTAGCGGAGACGTCGAGGGTGAAGGCGACAGTGCCCCGTCGGACCGTGTGTTTGACATGCTGGCGAGTGCTGCGATGGCTACGGCTGGCACAACGTGGACCGACACGGGTGACTTAGTGGCTTACTGCTGTAAGGGCCGTGGGCAATGTGAAGGGCAGGTGCGGGGTGCTCGCACTGTCCTGGGGGAGATGTTGAATAGGTTGAGCAGCAGGGTTCAAAAAGGTATAGGGCTAGTCGGTGTAGGAAAAGTGTGCCATGTTATCTCATCACCAAGAGTGCCACCGGAGAGGTCCGCCGACTATGTAGTGGCTAGTAGGACAGAGGGAATGTGAGCAGAGTGGATGATGCAACGAAGAAAAGCTCACGACTCAAGACTGCGCGGGGTGTGCAGGACTACAATAGGCGGTGTAGGTCAGGTGGTACTATTTTGCAGGTCCACGGAGCAGAAATGAGTATGTGCTGCGTGCTGTGTGCCGTGTGCTTCTCTTCTAGATGTCATGCAGCCGCGTGGTGAACCAGTGTGGGGAATGACGTCGATCGCGGGTTGCCGCGCCAGGCCTGATCGGCGCTAGCGGGGAGCTGGGAGTCGGGTCGAGCTGCACGTGGAGACGAGACCAACTGGCCATGGACGATAGCAGCAGAAACACCACACGCCCATTCTCGACTCCCAACAGCTCCAGCCCGTCGCCGCAGGTTTATTTACCCCCCGAACTGCCTTGAAGCACGCGCCCAGCGGCCCTTGGAGCGCGCGCCGACTGCCGCCTACGCCTCGCGCAACGTTGCCTTACGTCCCAACCATACGCCGCCCTGGGAGCTCCGGACACGCAGCAGCCACCTTTCACCTTCGCGCACCCGTCCCAAACACCCTCTGCTGATGATCTCGCAACGGTGAGCAAAGCATGGCTTCGGTAGTCGGATGGTGGGCCATTGGCCAGATGCTCAGTATGCGCCCCAACATGTCTACACCCGGTCCAGCGAGCTCGAGCAAACACTAACATACACCTTCTCTGTAGAAAGAGATGCAGTCGACGCAGACCCCGATGGTCGGTTCCCACTCCCCAGCTATCGCCGACACTCAGACTAATACATCGATGCAGAGGAGCCGGAAGCTGGCCAGAAAGAGATATTCACATCATGGGCCCTGTCCATCCTCATCGTCCTCCTCATAATAGCTCTCTTCACGAGCTACATCCTCCATACTCGCAAAATACAGGCAGTCCACGAAACAGTCTTATCCATCGTAGCTGGTACGTCGACCTGGGCGAACAAGTCTCTTGTCGGTGGAGCATGTGCTAGTGCACGCCCGCATAATGCACCACCAGCCTTGTCTGGCTTCATCGCACAAGAAATCGACCGATCGCCGGTGGTGGGGGCTTTGTGCGCAAATCGCCATTTGCAACGGGCCCCGACGCCGTCTCGTCAACGATTGCGCTACAGAAGCTCGCTAACACCGTCTAGGTATGGTCGTAGGCCTCGTTCTACGATTGACTGCAGTATCCTCAGTTCGAGATGTTGTAAGCTTCGACTATCAGATGTTCTTCAATCTACTGCTGCCTCCGATTATCCTCTCTGCCGGCTACGAGTTGCATCAGGTATGTGAAGGCGTAAAACTGTGCCAAACTCCCACTCACATGTACAGGGCAATTTCTTCCGACACATTGGCGCTATTCTTACCTTTGCATTCGCGGGAACATTCATATCAGCCCTTGTCCTCGGAATCATCCTATTCCTTTGGACAAGAATTCCTCTTGATGGCTTTCAGATCAACTTTGTCGAGGCCATGTCCGTAGGCGCCACCCTTTCCGCCACTGACCCAGTCACCATTCTTGCCATTTTCGACACATACAAGGTGGAACCGAAGCTGTATACACTCATCTTCGGCGAGTCAATCTTGAATGACGCCGTTGCTATTGTCTTGTTCGAGACAGCGCAAAAGTACAAAGACGGTGCCGAGTCACTTGGCATTGTAAGCCTGTTTGAGGCTTTTGGCATCTTCTTTGGCGTCTTCTTCGGAAGTCTTTTCATAGGTGTCATGGTCGGTATCGGTGCTTCCCTGATGCTCAAATTCACATATGTGCGACGATTCCCCAAGACGGAGAGCTGTCTCATCATTTTGATCGCGTATTTGACTTACTTCTTTTCCAACGCCATCCACATGTCAGGTACGTACCCGACCAACTCTGATGAAAATATCTGCCTAACAATGAGCAGGAATCGTATCACTACTATTCTGTGGCATCTGCCTCAAGCACTATGCATATCATAACATGTCGCGTCGTACGCAGCTATCCACCAAGTTCGTCTTCCAAGTCACGGCGCAGTTGTCAGAGAATTTCATCTTCATCTACCTGGGCTTGTCTCTCTTCACCGACGACAAGCTCGAGTACAAGCCACTCTTCATCCTCATCACAGTCGCTGGAATCTGCGCAGCACGATGGTGCGCCGTATTTCCCCTGTCAAAGCTCATCAATGCCATCTCAAGTTATCGTCAACGCCGTCGTGGTGAGGAGGTTGTCGAGGAGATCCCGTGGGCACATCAGGCCATGATCTACTGGGCGGGTCTACGTGGTGCTGTAGGTGTTGCGCTTGCCGCAGGTCTGACTGGAAATGCTGGCGACACGCTTCGAGCGACTGTTTTGGTCGTTGTCGTTCTCACAGTCATCATCTTCGGCGGAACTACGGCACGTATGCTGGAAATTCTCGGTATCCGAACCGGCGTGGTCGAAGAGATCGATTCCGATGACGAGTTTGATATCGAGGTTGTCAACGGTAGCATGTATGCCCGAAACAAGGGCCAAGCCATCGGTAATACACCACGTGCCAACCAAAACGGCTTTAACCTGAACAATGTCAACGGAAACGAGGGTACCTACTCGAGTGGCTCTTTTGCACACAACAGCCCCCCGATGCGGCCGAATGGCTTCCCACTTCGACGTAACTCGAGCCGGCAACGTCGCTCAGATGGGCAAGACCAAGGTCTTCTTAGCCCCCACGACAGCGGTTCTGCCGACGAGGACGACAACGATCTCGATTTGCCACCCAACGCCCGGCGTTCTCCAAATCGCAACCCCTCGCCTTTGGGACTTTCAGACGAGGCTGCATTGTATCCCACGTCGGGCCACAGGGCAGACGAGCCTGCAGAAGGTTCAAGTAGGATTGCCACTGCGACAGGTGCGGTGAAGCATCTGTTCAACGAGATAAGTCATGATCCCGCAAACGCCTTCAAGCAGATCGACGATGGCTTCCTCAAGCCACATTTGCTGTTGGATCCTGGAAAGGGACCTGGGCCGAACAATGTTTGATTAGAGAGGAAAAGCATGATACGGCGTTTGGGCTTTTGATACATCACATTGCGACGCTCTGCCATAGTAAGAGCAAGTCCCACATGTGAGCAGGCGCCTTTGGCAAAGGTACATCAATGTCATCATATCAGGATAAGCGCTACCTGGTTTCGATTCTGTTTGCAGCATGCGCACAATACATTGCACATCTAGAAGCGCCGCGAATGTGACCGCACCCTGTAGACATGCTTCCGCAGGCAGGGATCTAGGCAGAATACCTTGCCGCTCTGCACGTTGTCAATCTGCGCAAATGGCGCCTGGTAAGCTGGCAGCGGCTGAAGTTTGGAGAGAGGGTGACACAAGAATTAATACGATCAATATAAGCGGACACGATACAGGACTAGTGATGTGATGTTATTCGTCTGTTGCTCTTGTTCATGGTTGTCAGAAATCCTTTCCCCATGTTCAAAGAATTCCAGTGCAGGCGTCGATCTTTCTTGTGTATGTCGTCCCTTCAAGCTTAAATTCTCCTTTGACGTGGGCCTTGCGCATTGTTAGTAGAAAGCTTAAGATACATTGGGAAGTCACCGAGCGTAGATCTTAGCTCGAAACAGTAAGCCCACAGAGTTAGTGCCGATCACGTCGACCCCGCTTGATTAATTGCTCCTTGGAAGTATCAAACCACCGCAACTTATCCAACCACTAACATACGTCCTTCCAAACATCATCATCCAACATCGCCGCCGGCCTCGAATTTGCCGATGACTGCCGAGACCAATCGTGCAGTCTGGAGAGCCTCATCCCGAGCACTTACACACCACTACCGAAGACGCTGCCAGGTCCAATGGACAGTGGTAACAGCTGCGCTTTTGACGCTGGCATCGCGTCCTAAAAGCAGGGACCACCAAAGTGCGATCATCTATTAGATATAACAGGACCATCTGGTTCGCTTCCAGAGGCGAATTGTTATGGCGGCAACAGACTCATTCTTAGGTCTGCCACAATATACAAAAAAAGGTACTGCCAAGTACGCGACTGCTGCCAAGTTGGGAGTTCACACTTCAAAGACCTCAAAGCGCGATAGATCGCCAAGCACGCGGCGTGCTGTTCGTATCCTGCCCTCTGCTTGGGATTATGCCCAGTAGTTCCGGGAAACTCGCTCGCCATCCGCCTTCGAGAAGCCTCCCGGGACTGCATACACCCACACTACGCACGAGCCCTTGCTCGAATGGCAGACGAGAGCTGCAAATATGATTGGTATCCTGGCTATATGTCCTTTAAGCCTCTGTGTTTGTTCCGTGCGTCGGGTCAAGCCCATGACCAAGGCACCGCCGAGATCATCGCTAATCAAAAGCTATCGTCATGTGTACGGAGGATTGTCTGTCCAGCACTCCACTTGCAAGCAGAGCACAGGTCTGGTCTGCGATGCATACTTGGTACGTTCGACAAGATCATGATCTTATTAATTGCAGATGACGGGTATTACGGAGCTGTTCGAATATGGCAGTCTCAGTCCATTTGTTTCGGTCGCAAGCGGCAACGGTGTACATCAAAACATTGTTTTCGTCTCTCACTGATCATAAGCTTTGAACAATTACTCTGAGTTTCCAGTATCTTGATGCGATAAGGTACAGTGCAACTACAGACAAGCCACTGCCGATATACAGTATCGCTTCCGAAGTGTTTTCTCTGTCAGACCTGACTTGTGGCGAGGTCACACGATACACTAGCCCGATCCTCTTCCCGCTTACAGCGCAAGACAACGAGGCTCAATATGCCAGCGTGGGGATGCGGGGTTGCTAGGGCAGACTCCCCGCAACTGCAGGGCCTCTCATGAAACACTCATCTATTTACCCTGAATTTGTCGCGTCCGAGGCGAAAAGACTGAAGAGAAGACTTTTATGGTGCTGAATGAGGCAGACTCGATCTGAACAAGAATGAAGATGACACTCACTTGCCGTGCATCACTATTTCTCCCGAGTCATTTACAAAGGTGTACATGATTCTAGATAATACATTGCTGTTGTTGAAGTTTTCGCCTCAAGAGTGATCGAGCAGATCTAAACGCCGCCACCTGCCACCCGTGGAATTAACTCGCTCAACTGTCTTATTCGCCCAGTGTCATTTGACCGGTACGCTCGATAGTAGATCTCCGTTCTACAAGCATTCTGATTTCATCTAAGCCTCGTCGCTCCAGCGCTAAACTGCACAGACCCAGAGTACCATCTACAGCCCCTGTAAACGGGCCTGCTTCCTGATGAGCTGGAACCTCCACTCATATGGTGTCCAAGACATTCCACCAGATCAGTGGCCATGCCAATGTAGATATAAGAGGCTCTTGCAACCTCCAATTTTCCGACATCGACAACCCCAAGCACTCACTCACTTCCAACAGTCGACATCATGAAGGGTCTTTTCACCGCCGTCCTGGCATCTGCCGTCTCGAGCGTGCTCGCCGCTCCCTCTCCAGTTGAGCAGGGTCCCATCACTGCTCGTGCCGCTGGCGCCGCTGCTGCAGCATGTGCCACTCCCGTCACTCTTTCTGGCAACCCCTTCGCTTCCCGCAAGATCTATGCCAACAAGTTCTACTCATCTGAGGTCGTCTCCGCTGCCTCTGCTATGAGCGACCCTTCTCTGGCTTCTGCTGCCGCCAAGGTCGCCGACATTGGTACCTTCTTGTGGATGTAAGTACCATATAAATGGTTTGTTCAAGATTGTGTCTGACGATTTCAATAGCGACACCCGTGCCAAGATCAACGAGGTTGTTGAGGATGGTATCAAGGACGTTCCCTGTGACCAGATTGCCGCTCTGGTTATCTACGACCTTCCCGGTCGTGATTGTGCTGCCAAGGCCTCCAACGGAGAGCTTCCCGTCGGTAGCTTGAGCACTTACAAGACCGAGTACATTGACCGTATGTATCTCATCTGTGACAGTGTTCGTAAACTTTAGCTAACGCCATGTAGCCATCGTTGCCATCTTCAAGAAGTACCCCAACGTGGCCATTGCTCTGATCATCGAGCCCGATTCCCTCCCCAACTTGGTCACAAACGCCAACCTCCAGACCTGCAAGGACTCTGCCTCTGGCTACCGTGATGGTGTCGCGTACGCCCTCAAGTCGCTTAACCTGCCCAACATTGCCATGTACATTGACGCTGGCCACGGAGGCTGGCTCGGCTGGAACGACAACCTGAGTACGTCTTCTCCATCCCTCAACAATACATGAAAACCAACTAACACACTCCTCCAGAGCCTGGTGCCCAAGAGCTCGCCAAGGCCTACAAGGCCGCCGGCAGCCCCAAGCAAGTCCGTGGTGTCTCCACCAACGTCGCCGGCTGGAACGCCTACGACCTCTCCCCCGGCGAGTTCTCCAAGGCCACCGACGCACAGTGGAACAAGGCACAGAACGAGAAGCAATTCGTTGCCCTCTTCTCGCCCGAGCTCAAGTCCGCCGGCATGCCCAGCCAAGCCATCATCGACACGGGCCGTAACGGCGTCACCGGCCTCCGCCAGGAGTGGGGTCACTGGTGCAATGTCAAGGGCGCTGGCTTCGGTGTCCGCCCCACCGGCACCACAGGCAACTCGCTCGTCGACGCTTTCGTCTGGGTCAAGCCCGGTGGCGAGTCCGACGGTACCTCCGACTCGTCGGCGACCCGTTACGACTCCTTCTGCGGTATGCCTGATTCCTTCACGCCCTCGCCCGAGGCTGGTGCGTGGAGCCAGACCTACTTTGAGGAGCTTGTCAAGAACGCTAAGCCTGCTTTGTAAGTAAGTGGAGCAAGCGGAACGCAGTGATTGGGACGATCAAGCTGTATATAGATCTATGATGGGGCGAGGAGAGAGTTAAAAGGAAGGTGGGTGGAGATGCGGATTGGAATTCATGTACATTCACCTTTTGGAAAGAGCGAAATGCAAAGACTCTCGTTTAGAATTCTTCCAACACTTCTTTGGCACTGCTAGTCTGTTTGAGATGGCTCGATGATACTGCGAGCGGCGCTTGTGTGAGGCACTAGTACAAAGCCTTTGGTGTTTTGACATATGATGTCTCATATACCCTATCAGTATATTGATAGCACTCGACCTGTGAACCCTCTAAGCGCAATACAGCAAGGAGGAACATCATTCGACCATCTACAAAAAACTGGCTGTCAGTTTGGCTGGCTATCCACAGCAAATCTCACACTCTGATCTTCCCAGTCTACAGAGCCTATGCTCCCTCTCCAATCGCATTCAATCTCTCATTGTCCGGAGCTTCATCGCGCTTGGCCACGTCTGTATCTCCTTAGATGTATCTAGCAGCTGTTCAACATACTTCAAAAGCTTCCCCTTTTGCACACATGTATTCACGCACCACTTTTCCGCCATCTACAGCACTTTAATGACTTTGTCGCTCAGCTTGGTGCTGTTCGTGCGATCATTGGTGATGTGCCTATTCCGGCCGTTGATGTCGCCAACATGTGACATAGACGCACGGGCTGAGCAGGATCAAGATATAATTATGTTTATAGTGTGACTTTTGGCTTCCTATGCTTCCGTTAATAATAGAACACCGGGTTTTAAAGCGCTTCAAGAAATGTACTACTGTTTGTTAGCTACAGGGGTACTGGTAACCATTGCGGCATAGACTAGTGCGGCGCAGTTGGCGCAGTCAGCACAGCAGCATAGTCTTTTCAGTCCCCAAACCCTGACTCCTCCACATGTGTAACCATATCAGCCCAATATCATACCTGTAAGGAGACCTGTATAGTCCGCTTGCGACTGATCAACGCAAAGTGACAAAAGTGCGCATCTTTCTGTAAATCGCGAGTATGACCCATCTTTCTCCACTGGTGTGTGCCATATGTGTGGGGGCCGTAACCATAATCTCTACGTTCTTCGTCAAGCTATATCGAGCTCGAATGTTGCTGATCAGACACCGTCGGCAAGGACTTGTATGTTCTCCTAGCTACGTCAGTATACATCTAACTCAAACTAGCCTAAGGCACCGAATCACTCGTTTTTCTTTGGCCATTTACTTTATCTGAAGTCCATACTCGATCGCCTTCCCAGTGATGCACATTATCAATTTGGATTTGCCACTATCGCTCGGGAAGAATTCCCCTCCGAGGGCGCCTTCTATATTGATCCTTGGCCAATGAGTGGGCTCTTCCTCACCGTCGTATCTCCCCAGGTTGCGACAAAAATCACGCAGACAGACCCAAGGTTGACTTCAGACCGGCCCGAGTTACTGCGACGGTTTATGAAGCCCATAACTGGTGGACCTACGATCTTCGACCTCGACGAGAAAGACTGGAAGCCATGGCGAGCGGTCTTCAACAAAGGCTTTCACAGCGAACGTATGTATGGTCTTGTGCCAGGCATGCTCGATGAGATACAAGTTTTTGTCGAAGTTCTACGCAAGCATGCAGTCAAAAATGAGCTCTGCTTCTTGGAGCCTCTCACTTTACGTTTCATGCTTGACATGATCGGGAGGACAGTGATGGATACCGCTCTACAAGCACAGTCAGGTTACAATGCTCTTGCAGATGGTATGCTCAGCCAGATCCGATGGCATAACCCTAATGCTGAGGTGAATCCGCTGAGCCGTCTCAACTTCCTGCGCACAATTGTGCATTGGAAGAACACTCGCCAAATAGACTCATACATCGGTGCAGAACTAGACAAGCGATTCGCGGAGTACAAAGCCAACACAAAGAATTCCGCATCTCGGTCAATCATCGATCTCACTCTACAGGAATATCTCAAGGACAGCATTGATCTTCCTACGAGCCTTGACCCAAGCTTTCGCTCATTCGCGATTCGGCAAATCAAGCTGTTCATTTTTGCTGGGTATGATTCAACCGGGAGTACTGTCTGCTACTGTTTCCATCTCTTGTCGCAACACCTCGAGGTAAGCGTCGTACCAGCAACACGATCTTTTACATCCAAACTTAAGCTATCATACAGGTTCTCGAGAAGCTCCGTGAAGAGCACGACAGGGTACTAGGCCCTGACAGGACCGCTGCAGCCTCGCGACTCTCCCAAAACCCTAGCCTCGTGAATGATTTACCCTACACCCTCGCTGTCATCAAAGAAGTGTTGCGCATGTTTCCACCTGCTGGCACTACCCGTGCTGGCAAACCCGGCGTTAACGTTACAGACGACGCGGGCAACTCGCTTCCCACCGACAACGCCATACTCTGGATCTTGCATGTTGAAATGCACCGGTCGCCATCCTATTGGGAGAGGCCGGACGAATTTCTGCCGGAGCGATGGCTGGTGCCTGTTGGGCACATTCTGCGTCCACAGGCTGGTGCATGGCGGCCATTTGAGCTAGGCCCGAGAGATTGCGTTGGTCAAGCTTTGGTGCTGATTGAGCTCAAGGTCATTCTTGCTTGTTTGGTTAGAGAATTTGATATTGTTCCGGCATATGATGAGTTGGATAAGCGGCGCTCGAAGGGTGGTATAAAGAAGCTACGAGGAGAACGTGCATATCAGGTAGAGAAAGGAGCTGCGCATCCGGTAGATGAGTATCCGTGCTGGATCAAAATCCGATAGCGTACAATATGTCAGTTGAGGGGATACAAAATATCCAGAACTAGAGCGAGAAAAACGAGCTTTCCGGAACAACATCCATTGACTTACCAGTGAAATGATAGCCAGAGCTCTGTGCACACTCTTTATATTCAACGTCATTCTCTACATAGAGTGGTCATTCGAAAACTTAAGCTCGGATATATTGATAATCCGCAAGCATTCAACCAAACATGTATCCAACTCAAGATACAACTCAGCTCGAAGATGGCAGGATCGCATCGAAGTGTCAAATCCAATCCGGCGACAGTTTTACCCACCTCTGTTCATGGCATACCGAATATAATGAAGATATCTGAGCCGGTCTATATGGCAGTATTTTCTTGCAAGCATCGTATCTGATGAACTTCAGTCACGGATTTCTCTCTGTGCTGCGTAGCATTGTACACTTCGTCCACTGTTCAAAGATGGCGTAACCTTGGTATGGGTAGCCTCATACCGAACGATTGACTGCGTCAATGTACCAGATATCTATAACCACCTAGTAATAGGCAGTCATATTTCGATTCAGATTTTACTGCGATAAAGATGCCGGACCGTGAGTTGCTTGTCATAGTTCTTAGCTTCCATTCGCAATTCGCAATGGATCACGAAAGCAGAAGGGACGAGCGGCATAAGTCACATGTGAAACTCGTTCAAGTCTTGGTAGTTATGCTGGAAACAAGCTGGAGATGTTACTTGGAGACTTGGTGCGGATGTCCGTCAAGATGGATGAGGACGCAGTGAATTGATCCGTTCTGAGATAAGATGGACCCTGAAATCTTGGCATTGTGGCACGAGCTCATTCGCGCGGAGCTCCACACGTCGAGCCATGGGCGGGCCTGCTTCTCCTAATCGCACGCCCCTCCTTCACCCCTGCGCCTCTACGATGTTGTCGGGCATTCTTATCTTCAATCAGAAGGGTGAGAACCTGATCTTTCGCGCATTCCGCAATGACTGTCGCCCGCGACTCGCCGACGTCTTCCGCATACAAGTAATCTCCAACGCCCAAGTACGATCGCCAATACTCACATTGGGCTCAACAACATTCAGCCATGTCAAACACGAGAACATATACCTGGTGGCGGTGACCAAGAGCAATGCCAATGCGGCATTGGTTTTTGAGTTCCTGTACCGCTTTGTGGGATTGGGAAAGGCCTACTTTGGCAAGTTCGACGAAGAAGCTGTCAAGAACAACTTCGTGCTAGTGTACGAGCTCCTCGACGAGATTCTGGACTTTGGCTATCCGCAAAATACCGAGACCGACACCCTCAAGATGTACATTACCACCGAAGGGGTCAAATCGGAAAGAGCAATGGTGGGTGTAACTGCAGTGAAACATGGGGAATACATGCTAACATGGTGTAGGAGGACTCATCGAAGATCACAATGCAAGCCACAGGCGCCCTGTCATGGAGGCGAGCAGATATCAAGTACCGCAAGAACGAGGCATTTGTCGACGTAATTGAGGATGTGAATCTGCTCATGTCCGCGACCGGCACAGTGCTTCGAGCCGACGTCAACGGACAGATCATCATGCGGGCATACTTGTCAGGAACGCCTGAGTGCAAATTTGGTCTCAATGACCGCCTCACGCTGGGCGAGGATCACTTACAACAACCGTCGGGAAATAAAGCCGGTGCGAAGGCAACACGAGCAGCCGCTGGCAGTGTGACGCTCGAGGACTGCCAGTTCCATCAGTGTGTCAAGCTCGGCAAATTCGACACAGACAGGATAATATCCTTTGTGCCGCCAGATGGTGAGTTTGAGCTCATGCGGTACCGAGCTACGGAGAACGTGAATCTACCATTTAAAGTACACGCCATCGTCAATGAGGTTGGAAAGACGAAGGTCGAGTACAGCATTGCCATTCGTGCCAATTATGGCTCGAAGCTGTTTGCGACCAATGTTGTCGTACGGATACCGACCCCCCTCAACACTGCCCGTATTACCGAGCGAACCTCACAAGGCAAGGCCAAGTACGAGCCGGAACACAACAACATCGTCTGGAAGATCCCCCGCTTTACCGGTCAAAGCGAGTACGTCTTGAGCGCCGAGGCGAGTTTGACAAGTATGACGAACCAGAAGGCGTGGTCACGACCGCCTCTTAGCTTGAACTTTTCGCTGCTCATGTTCACGAGCTCCGGACTGCTTGTGCGATACCTCAAGGTGTTCGAGAAAAGCAACTACAGTAGTGTGAAGTGGGTACGGTACATGACACGGGCGGGTAATTACGAAATAAGGTAGGCGTTTGTCATTCCTCAAGATGCCCCTATGCTAACATCGATAGATTTTGATCATTTAGCAATATATAGACGGCGCGTTTTGACGTCTGAAATGCATTGCAGGCGTTTGGGAGCCACACAAGATATCCACCAAGTGACTGAAGTATCAATATATTCAGCGCCAGCTTAAAGAGCAGTCGGCCATGTAGACCATTGTGTTCCTGGAACCCTCCGTAATCTTTAGACAATCGATCAATAGTTCCCTGAGCGCTTCGTGGCCCAAAATAATGTCGTACTCAAAGAGTCACTCATACGGAATCGCAGGATACACAAACGAGCACGGCATCGGTTTAAAACCGACAGAACTGAATTTTCTGGCAACAAGCGTCAACTTTGTGTAGCCAACTCGATGAATTCGAGGCGCGGCTAGTCAGGCTTCGCTCGAAGAACCCCAAAAGCAGATCCCAGCGTTGACGAAGTATCTTGCTCGTCAGGAGACACTCAAGGAACTTCAAGGAAGGGTTGGCGATTATATGAAAGCTCACAATGTACATGAGAGATATGCATCCGTAAATCATAGATACCGAGCTCTGATTGTTATTCTACGCAAGTGCATACTCGATCTGACGTTGCGCAAGAAACCACCTATGCTGTAGCAACCCTCTCCCTCGCCTCATCCTGCCACTTCCTCCCACCTTGTGCAATCTTATCAAGCTCATCCTCCGTAAGCTCATTCAGTGTTATATGGAAATGCGGACGCGGCACATTGCGACCAGCCTCGAAACCAGGCCTCTCCAAAAGCTTCTCGAACCATCTCCCAATGTTCTTGTACTGAGCGATAGATGGAAGCCCAGAAAACTCTACAAAGATGTATTAGCTCGAATATCTACCAAGTTGTGTATGACGTACTGTACGCAGCCACCCACGGCCAGATCGCAATGTCCGCAACGGTGACACGATCACCGACGATGTAACCGGTTCCGTTCGTCGCGAGTTGCTTGTCTAGGACGCGGTAGAGGCGGTGACATTCGTCAATGTAGCGGTCGATGGGGTACTTGAGCTTCTCAGGCGCGAAGCCTGATATGGTCAAGTCAGTATGTCTTTTTCTTCGTTGAAAGAAGCATACGCTTAGGGAATGCAGTCACACTTACGCGTGAAGTGATTGGCTTGACCCTGCATAGGGCCAATGCCGCCCATTTGCCACATGAGCTGTCGATGGGTCAGTAAATGATTTGGAAAAGCGACCTCGGTTTTGAGGGATGGTGCGACGGGTTGGGCGATGCTAAGACGTACCCAGGTAACTGTCTCCCAATGCTCCTTCGAGCCGTAAGGGTAAGAGATCTTATGGTCTTTGTCATACTTCGCAACGAGGTACAACATAATCGCACCGCTTTCAAAGACCTTTATCTCGGCCCCATTCTCATCCTTATCAGTGAGGGCGGGAATGCGACCGTTGGGGTTGATGTCGAGGAACCATGGCTCCTTTTGTTCGTGTTTATTAAAATCTAGAGTTACGACCTTGGCGGGTATGATGTTAGTAGTGTGGGTAGGACTGGACGTATGATTAGGGGTGAAGTACTTTGTAGTCGAGACCAAGCTCTTCGAGGACGATGGAAGTTTTGAGACCATTCGGCGTACCCTCGGTGTAGAGCGTGATTTCGGGCTTGGTATTCATGTCTGAGGGGATGTCTTTTTTATGCTTGGAGTTCGTTGGCTGTGGTAGTGTCTGTTGGCAACTGTTATGTATTTATATGCGTTAGCATGATTATCATCGCAGGCAATTATCATGTGATACTGCGTCCATACATACCAGCTCCGGATTTACACTACAGGTGTCTTACCATTGTATCATGTTCCGCGGAATTGATCGACTTCAGCAAAGATTGTTTTCACTTCGATGTAGTTCTCCAACAAAGCACATTGCACCAGAATATTGCGCACAGACTTGAGACTCAGAAAGCTGCTTGAACGGTGAACTACCTAATACAGAGCTCACATATCGTTCAATATGTCGTCGTCTTGCCTTTAAAAACATGTAGATTTCACGAGTAGCAAATCACAATTTTAGAATGACTTCGAACTGAGTGCAAAGCCACACATTGCATCTAGATTATGATCGCCTTCGAAATGAGAAAAGGTACAGCTTCAGAGAGTATAATGCTCATCTGAACTTTGTTGATACCTAGTTCTCCAAGAAGGTGGGGTGTCGCAATAGGCCATGCATTTGTAAGCTTGCCAAGAACTTGGTTCCGCGGAACCTTTGAGGTGAGCGTGAGATGTATAAGCTCAACTTCACTTGACACATCCCAAAATGACTGAAGAGGGACCACCAAGAAAAGCTACAGTCTAAATATCAGGATGTATGATCACAAATCCAAGCCACGGAAGGTCTGTGCCAAATTCCGGCTCCGGTTTACTTCACGCGTACGGACCACTTATAGCAACCCGCTAACGATGTGTCTACAGGCTTGTGACCTATGCTACCGAAAACGTATTAAATGCGACGGAAAGACCCCACGGTGCTCCCAGTGTCAGTTATATGACAGCCAATGCACCCATCAGGCTGTTAGTCGACGAAAGAAACCTCCCCAGTCTCATTTGGGGCAGCCATCGGGTGCAAGAACGATTATCAGCAATAGTGGGCCAGCTCTACTGGATAGTAATGAGTCCGCCGTTTTAATTGGAAGCAATGAACAATACCTCCCTGTCGTTTCGATGTGTCTTCGAGATGAACACCAAGAATTGCCCGTAGAGGATGGACGGCAACTCTCTACAGGCTTCGAGAGCTCAAGCCTAGCTGCATTGCCCGCCACTGAATTGGATCTTCCATGGAACCCGGACTTCCCCGACTTTGAATCTTTGGTGTCAACAGATATGCCACTGCCCGCGGAAACTATCGTGCGACCATTGGTTGATACATTCCTGGCCGACTTCAACGTTGTTTTGCCACTGTTTGACCCACAGCAGTTGGTCAGAATGGTAGACCAGTGGTACAGTAGCCCTATGCAACGCACACGCACATCATGGGCTGTCATCAACGTGGTGATGGCCATCTCACAATACTGCATTACTGGTCAATTTGATCATGGCAATACCGACTTCTCTATCGGCAGCAGTGTCTCACACTGTCTCGGCAACGCACAATCTGTCTTGACCGAATTGCTCATGGGCGATGTAGAGCTGGCTAATCTTCAAGTCGTGCTTGGGCTCGTTATCGTTTTCCAGGCCACGTCTGACGTCAAACCGGCGGTGTTCCTGATGTCAACGGCAATTAGGCTAAGCCAAGTCCTCGGTATTCATCGCAGTGATAGTTACATTTATCGCAACGCGAGCCGAAGAGATGCTCTGCAATATGAACGAGTCTTCTGGATAACATACATCCTCGACCGAAACATCGCTTTGCGCATTCGGCAAGCGCCCATCCAACAAGATCGAGACATCAGTATAGAACTTCCGCCAGTGGAGCCAGATGAAGATGATGCTGGTTTCGTCAGCACACCTGAAACACATCAGAATGGCTTCAACGTCTTCCGTGCGCATGTAGAGCTTTCTCAGATCCAAGGATACGTCTACGATGCTCTCTTCTCCATCCGTGCATCACGGCTGAGTCCTGGTGAGCTAGCGGTCAGCTCTCAGGGCATACGCTTGTTATTGAAAGACTGGAAGAATCGACTGCCTGCGACTCTGGGAGCGCAACCGTTATCGCGGACGGAGAACGTTCTACCGTGTGTTACCAGTATGCTGTGTATGCTGTACGGTACAGTTATCACTTGCCTCGGGTTGCTCTGCCAGGTAAACTCGATGGACTTCCTATGGATAGATCGACTTCGCGACTATGGACGCAGTATAACTAATGGGCTAGGTGAGCCTTGTGTGCCACCACCTCAGCCACAAGGATGGAATGCTCTGGTGAACGAGTGTCGAGAGTTCATGCCGCTGTTTATGAGCGTGCAGCATAAGGGTTCTGCGTTCATGTGGTATGTTCGATATCTTCCATTCTATTGCAAATATTTATACATCTAGGACCAACATCTGTCCCTACACGTCAGCACTCATCTGTATCTCTGCAAATTCGATCATCAATTTCGACAACAGAGACAGTCTCGAAAAGCAAGATCGGCGTCTGAAACTTGAAGCTTTAACTATCCTCCGTGACCTTCAGAGACAGACAAACCACAAGACGCTGATTAAAGTCCTGGAGGCATTTGAAGAACTTGACTCGCAGTATCGGCTCATGACTACGACATGATGCATAAAGGCTAGCAGGGCGCTCTATATGACTCTTTACCTTCAAATGATTTTTGTACAATGTGATAAAACGGACCCAGGAGCTTGGACTTCAGTTACTGGCGTCATCTGTGTCACAGCGCGCAGACAAAGGCCATGCCGCACATCCATGAGCAACGCTAACAAAGACTGCTACCAATCATTCTTATGAACCGGAAACAAATCTGGCACTTCTTCGAAAATATCCAAAACTCTCCAGGTTCAAGTACAAGATTGACTCACAATATCCGTGGCAACCATGTCCGACGCTCCAGTGCCTGTTCCTCGAATCCCAGACTCTGGATTCGACCTGATAGATATAACTACCCTGGCAAAGACCATCAAGCTCGCGAAATCCGAGGGCCACGATGAAGACAAGGAAATGCCTGATGTGCCTCGAGCAGGCATCGAATTCTGTATCCTCAACCTCTGGATGTCTCTCCCACCTCTTCGAAATCCCTTTCGCGCTGGCCAAACACCCGAGTTGAGCCAAAATTTCGAACCCTGTCTAGTGGGCGAGGTCTTCGGGCTCATGGAGGAATACTGTCTGAAGACAGAGACCGACGTCGAAGCGCATATTGAAACAGCACCCAAAGCGAAGCAATACCAACAAGATCAGTTAGAGGATATCTACTATGTCTTCACTGAAGGCGTCTGTAGACACGAATACGTTAGCCTTGCGCATACTTTTAGACAGGCATTAGATCATGGCGCGCAGTGCTACCCATGGCAGGCTAGAGACAATGATCACACCGGGTTTGTTTGGGCCGAGGCATTTGGACAGGCAGCATTAGAGCTGAAAGGTGTGTTTGCGGGGGCGGAAGTCAACAGGCCTACAGAGCGATCTTGCAAGGTGAAAGAAGGGGTACGGGAGAAACTGGGTAGGCGGAAGTTCGAACTCGATTGGGCTCTTGAAAGAGGCAGGGCATTAGCGGTGATGAAATAATGGGAAGCAGTGGCAGAGGCATGCGTGCTGAAGCTCGTACAGTATGATAGTATTTCTCGTTGAGACTGATCTGTATTTCGAGTATCACATAATAGTGTCCAGACTAGGATCCTCTGCAACTCATCAGTAATAGATTCTGCAAAATCTGTAATCTCCGCTTCACATTTTACATTGCCACCAGGGGAATGGGCAATTCAAGGCTTTTAAAGCACACGTTGGAGGACTTTGAGTCGAACAAGAGGCTGTCGAGATACTGTTCTGAAGAGCTAAGGCAGTGGGGACGGGATTATGAGCTGCGATTCTGGCGGGCCGTACATGTATAGGAAGATAAATTGATCGCTTGCGGCGGCGCTATTCCTGAACAAAGCAGCAGATCAGAAAAATTAGGACAGAACCTAGCTATGATGGTGGGCTTTTGCTTCTCTTCTCGTTCGCTAGATTCGAATCTGATGAGTGGAGTTAAGATGGTGCACTTCGCTACCTTTACTTATGATATTGGTAGACACTAGACCGCATAGAGGAGACACAGTGACACTGAAGTCATGGATCCGACCAACACATACTCCCTGACGCCCAACGCATCGCCTCGGGAGACTCATGTTCCCGCCATGACTGGCCGATTTCTTTCAGGCCTTGTGCACCATCCTGGTGTTAAACAGTTTTGTGCGAATTTTCTGGTAGGTAGAATAATACAGTGATTGTCTTTTTATCTCAATGCCAGCTACTTCAAACATTCTAATACAGCACGCCCTTAGTACTCCTCACCTCTCCCTCCCACGCCTTCACCACCGTCGTCGCATGCCGTATCGCCACCGCAAGCGCCTTGAATGCACTCTCTGCCCTATGGTGATCATTATCGCCCCGTATGCAGTCCACATGCAGCGTGGTCCCGCTCGCCTGCGCAAAGCTCTGCAGGCAATGTGGGATCATCTCGCAGCTCAGGTCGCCAATCTTCTCTCTCTTCAGGCCCAGGTCGATGACGCTGTATGGCCGGTTCGAGAGATCGATAACAGCGCGCGACAGGGCCTCGTCGAGCGGCGCATATGCGTGTCCGAAGCGTGCAAGGCCGGTGGATCCCTGCAACGCATCCTTGAACACACCACCAAGTGCGAGGAACGCATCTTCGCTCGTGTGGTGGTCGTCAATGTGTAAATCGCCCTTGCAGCGTATCCGCAGACTCCAGCCAGCGTGCTTGGCAAGTGCGTGGATCATGTGGTCGAGGAAGCCGATGCCGGTGTCGACGGCGATTTCCTGGCTGTTGGATTTCTGTGTAGCATGGTCTTTGTCGATCTTCTCGCCTTCGCCGTTGAGATTCTTCTTGTCGAGGGCGTCCCAGAAGTCGGATTGTTGGTAGGCGTCGAGGGCGCCACCGTCAAGGTTGATGGAGACTTGGATTTTGGTCTCGTTGGTGTCGCGGTTGAGGCAGGCGGTGCGGGGCATTGTGACGGTCGTTCTCGCTGTTCGAGTAGTGGGTTGGTAGTTATAGTGGTTTTTGAATTGAGGTCGATTGCGGGTTGCGAAGGATTCAGTTGCTGTGAAAGTGTGATGAACAAAAGTTCAGATGCGGCGGCTTTCGGAGGGGCGGCCATGCACCCCACGCCCCACGTCAGAGGTCTTGGCGCGTAAGGCTGAAAAAAGTGGCCAACCAGTGATTCGCCGAACGAAAGCTTGCAGCTAAATTTTTTGATATCAGATCACGCTTCGCAACAACAGACAATTCCACAAAAACTTAATCAAAACAACAAAGTTATTACCCCTTCCCTTCGGGACTGTCGGATCAGAAAGAGCAAGGAAAATCGCAAATATGCCAGGCGTCACAGAAGAAAAGGCACCAGTGCCCATCGTCGATCCTACCTCTGCAACGGGAGAAGAGATTGACGCTTCGATTGATCGTGACAGGATACGCGTCGTAAGTCGCCTGTCATATGTAGCGCAATGTCTGCTCACATGGCATAGTTGTCTGGCGCCACAGAGACTGCAGCATCATTCCAGATTGACGGCGAGGACCACACGCTAGGCAATGCGCTCAGATATGTCATCCACAAGAAGTAAGTCGAGAGGGCATGAACCGTCGCTCGACTGAGCCCCTCGTTCTGAATCTCCCCACTAATGTCGACACAGTCCCGATGTTGAGTTTTGCGGATACTCGATACCGCATCCATCAGAGGCCAAGATGAATTTGCGCATTCAGACTTATGGTGAGTTGATGCCATTTTGGATATTTGCTGGCCTCGACTAACAGCATCCAGATGGCGTCAGCGTGTATGCCGTGCTTGAGAAGGGTCTTGAAGACTTGATGGCCATGTGTGATGTGGTCGAGGAAAAGTTCACGGCCTCGAGGGATGGCTTTGTCAACCAGATGCAGGAGTAAGCTCAATAAGTCGCGGCATAGATTATTGCATTATCGGCGTTGGGAATAGCATGGACAACGGCGCACAGGAAGGAAATGGTATTGTCTCTGCTATATACATGCTTCTGTTCTTTAATTCTCCAGCTCGACTAGCAAACGCTGTTCAATTACGACCCTTGAAGAATAGATCAGTTTAGGTTCGAATGTGATGATATTGATCACCTACCTCCAGAAAGCCGTTGATGAAGTTGTTTGGCAGCTTCGCCTTGGGATCTTCCTCGGCGCGGAAGTATTTCAACACGTGAGATGTCTGCTTCCAAAAGTTCAAGGTTTCCTGATGGCGTCAGCACTTGTTGCTCAAATTGTGACTGCCAGTGACAGAATTCGCATGATTTTGACATGCGAAAAGGCCTCGAGAGATTGTACCTGGTACTCCTGATGGCTCGAGAACAGTAACACATCCACCGTCTTCAGCTGATTCACGTATCTATGCCGCTCAAACTCTTGTCGTATCTTGGTCCGTAACGTCGACACTGGCAAGTTTAGGGAGTACATAGTCTGGACTTCGGGAGCCTGCACGGTATATGTTAGCCAGCTGCTCCCCATGGCCGTGCCTTCGCGTTCCGTGTTTCCCCTGTTGTGACGCAGCCAGACCAGGCTTCCGATATGGGTCATCGATCAAGGCGATATGGGCGCATCCTGAAGTGCTCTTTCGCATGGAGGTGACGTACCGACCGCAGCCATTCTCGGTAGCTGTGAATGACCCTCCTCTTCGCATCGCCCCAGTTGACCGCTGTGTCAGAGTTAGTGCGTTACTTGGTCCAATGCTTGACGGCGACAAAACACATACATGAGCGCGTGCGCTGAGCGAGGTAGGTAGGGTTGATGACCATTTTGGCAGTGTTGGTGAGCTCTGGGACGTTGTCGGCCTATCTCGCAGTGACGATGCGGGCTCGGGTGGAGGTTGCCAAGCCTGTCGTTAGCGCGGTCTAGCTGCGGCAGGCGCATGTGGAAAGTTGCGTGACGAACTTCTGCCTCAATCACCGACAGCTCAGCGCAAACTCAAAAACTCAAACTATACAGCCCGAGCTGAAAGCTAATAATATAGTAATCAACACTACCGACAGCTTTCACAACCATGCCGCCAGTCCGCACCGCGCGCGCCTCGAAGAAGGCTCCTCCGGAGGGCTTCGAAGATCTCGAGGATACCCTCTTGGAGTTCCAGAACAAGATGAAAGATGCTGAGAATGCGTCACATGACGGCAAGAAGAAGTACGAAATGACATGGCCGATCTTCCAAATCACCCATCAACGCTCACGCTACATCTACGACCTGTACTACGAGAAGGAAGCGATTAGCAAGCAGCTCTACGACTACTTGCTGAAGAACGGCTATGCAGATGCGATGTTGATCGCCAAGTGGAAGAAGCAAGGCTATGAGAAGGTGCGTCCAAAGTCCGCCAACGGTATGAACACTTGCTGACTGATCATAGCTTTGCTGCACTCGTTGCATTCAGACCAAGGAGACCAACTTCCGCTCGACATGTATCTGCCGTGTACCTCGCGAAACTCTCAAGGAGAACCAGGACATACAGTGCGTCAATTGTGGATGCAGAGGGTGCGCATCAAGCGACTGATGAGGAGGAGAGAGCGCCGCTCCATGACGGGGCAAGCGCACGGTTTGAAGATCAGCATTCAACATTAAGCAAGGCGAGACGGCTTAAAGATACCACACATGCCACACGAAGCACTGGGAGAAGCTTGGTAGGCACACATGATACCCAGCCACAGCAGGCTACAGAATATGACGGACACCAGACGATGAGGTTAAAAGAGGCCAAGCGTTGGTCGACCAGACACTGCGTTGCGTTTCGTTACGGACATGTCTACAGAAATGAAAGAAGATACAAGAGTGATGAGCAAAGCAAGAACATCCTGGGTATGCCTGAAACTCCACTGTGATAAACCCCACTAACATGCATAACAAGAAACCATTCGTGTATTCATTCCTTCGTGCAATCCATTCCATTCATAATTTGCGAGATTCATTGGCACTCTCTCAGCGCCCATACCTGGACAGTCCTTGTTGATAGACAGCGCTTTCTCTCCTGATGGCAGGCGCAGGAAGCGAAGCTTCTGTTGCTGGCTTCATCCACGCTGACGCGGGTGGTGATGGCCAAAGACGTGACAACTCTGGTCCAATGCTGTACCGTTTGATAGTATCGCCACGCTTCAAGCGAAACGGACTACTTCCATCAATTGGCGAGTCCAGCCCGGCTTCAATCATACCCGGACTCCTTGCTTGTTCCATCGGGTACGAGATTATGCTTTTGTCGATGCTGCCACTCTTTTTGTGCCCGCCATTACCGATACGCGGTGGTGAAGCAGCGCGCTGTAAACTCTCGTGGAGCGGTGCGACGAATGCAGCCATGCGAAACACCTTACTGCTCCGCCGTTGACTCGCAATAGATCCGTTGAGCGATTGTCCATCCTTTACAGGGACTGGTGGTGCCATGGATAATTGAAGTTCTCGTGCTGCGCGTCGCTTGCGGTACCAAAAGAGGAAGAGGACGTATAGTCCAACAAGCGCGACGATGATGGGTATCATGGCAAGTCCGACCTTTGTTGTGCCAGTAATCTTGTTTCGTGGTGGTGATGTGAACGGAGGCGGTGACATATCATCCCTTGCGACGAGAGGTTTGGTTGATAGCGCGTCGGCATGGGCAGATACGAATTGTCCTGGCTGTGCTATGGCACGCGCTGGAATGTGCATCATGAAGGATCCTGGACTGATGTTTTGGATGTCGTGCTGGTAGGAAACACCGGAAGCCGAAGGATTACAGTATGTTCTTCAACTTCGAAATCGTGGCCAACCCTCGACCCAAATATCCGCGCCTGTGGATCAACTTCTCCACGTGCGACAGCTGTATATTCTCTCCTGGACAATGAGAACCAAGAAAAGCGAACCACAAACAATAGAATCGAGTTCAGCTGGACTTCCTCAGGTGTCGAGGATGTCGAGGGGCATCCCTTGTAGTAAATAAGCAAAACAACTAAACAAACTTCTACAAAGCCAAAAGCAAGAATCACACCCGCAGGATCCTGCATTGCACTGCCCTGGTCTATTTCTCCACACCACCATCACGAATACAATCATCCTCTCGACTACACAGTGTCTATTTTCTCAAACAAAAGACCCTACAAAGAAGACAAATCATGCTGACTGGACTCCGATTGGGCCCCCAAACGGCTCGCAAGGCGTCCGTGGCGGACCTGCATATGCATCCCCCAACGTAGAAGAACAATTGAAACAGAGAACCACACAGGCGTCGGAGGATTTGTGGTATACACGACGGGAACCCGGGGGCCTGGACGGAATATGACAGGTGGGATGGGGGCAATCAGGAAAGGCGCGTTTCATGATTTGATCCGCTGCATGGAAGGGAAATAGGTCGAGCACAAACATGCTGGGCGGTCTATCCCTGCAGCTGCACCTCATGGGTACCTAACTGGCTAGTCGGGTTTATATCGTTATCGTGAAGGGCGCGTGGTGGATTGTCTGGTCCTGTGTAGCGAACTTGCATCGATATTCGCAGTCACGCGCTTCTCGTGGATATTCCACAGTCCGGTCGTGCGCAGGTTCAGCCACGCGAGTATATTACTGTGCAGTGTGGTGCTACCGATCACGATTATCATACCATTTGTGCGGATGACTGAAGTTGCGTGCATCTTCTCCGTCTCTACAATTCCGAGGATCTCGCTGTATTGGGATTAGCGCGGCCCAGTTCCGGGTTAGCGTACGTCGGAAGATGTGTATTTTTGGTTTCGGCTTCGCGTGGCTGAGGCTGAGACGACGAGATGCGATGCGATGTTGTGCAGTAGCGCTGTGATGTCATCAAAGATCCGAGGAGGGTGGTGGTTGGGAAGGGAGAGAAAGGGTTCTTTGTAAGTGGTTGGGGTGGCTCATGGACATTCTTTACTTACTGTGAGGATGAAAGTGTATCATTGCTTAGCTGCGTGTCGATAGTGCGGTACTGTAAGGACGTCGTTGACAGTGAAACAAAGGCTTGAATTGACTTGTGCGGTGTGCCTCGAGTCATCTCGTGTCGTAGAATGTTTCGACGTTGAGCCTCGACCTAAGACTGTCATTATGCACTATTACACAACACGCCTCGGCTAGCACGTGCAGCCGAGCACTGTAACGTTTGTAAGTCTAGGCTAGACACACCAGATCGTGGCCTGGCGTAGTAGAAAGACAGCCGACGTGTGATTAGGGCTACGGCTTGGTGGTAGCAAGAGACTTGAGCGATGTGTATTCTCCGCCTCTAGGTACCACATCACATTGACTGTTTAGTTCAGCAGTATGAGTAAGGAGGGCGAAAGTATCAAAAGACGACGACCGGTTCGAGTCTAGTTCGAGGTGTATTTACGAGCGTTCGTCGTCATTTCCAGCATTCAGTCAAGTCGTGAAACATCGCGCTACAAGCTGCAAGACCTGTATCGCCACGCCTTTGGTATAATCTCTGGAAACTAGTTGCGAGTTGGTCCACTCCATCAATCTAAACACGTTTGCTTGGGCATGAAGCGTGGCATCTGCCCAAACAAGACCGTTTGGTCGGCAAACTTGGCTGGAACGCTTGGAAGGGCGAATCCACCTGTATTGACTAGTCTTTCTTCTTTGTTGTTTCGACAGTGCTGGCTGTTTTCGTAAGCACTTGTGCAGAGGTGAATGTAAGCACACAAGATGTTTACTTCAGGGGCCGACACTCATTGCACTATATCTGCAGAATATGAACCGGATGTAACTTGATCCAAGCTCTTTACAACGGAAGCCCGACAAGCCGTAGATGAGACTCCGGAAGAGGTACCCAGGAACTCGCCGACTCACGAACTGTAGAGCAGTGCGAACACATAGAGAATGTAGATGCAGCAACTTTGCTTTGGAGTTCTGTCAGTTTATTCTAGATTCGACTTCCGTTCATCCATGGCTTCCTCTACTGGAGAAGGCGCCGCCGCTTCCTCCGAGATGGTTGAGGAAGACGAGGCGGAACGAACCTCGAATCAGGGACATGGGCGCAAGATCATCCAAGCTACACTCCAAAACCCCCAAATTGTCCTATCGTGCTTTCAATTCTTCATGATTTGCGTCGTTTTGGCACAAACACTCCTTACTACAATCCGTACTCCGACCTTCTCTCCTTGCCCGCTCAACGTCTTCTTCACACCAGCATGCACATTGCGGCTCCGACAACTGTCACGCTCTTCGTCGCGATACCATACATGTCGCAACCAGCATATACGAGCTTAGCAAGAATTCCCGTAGTGTTGCCACCTTGTGAGCACGCTTCCTGGGGTTGCAGTTCCCACTAGGCAGGGGTGTAAGCGAAGAAGCTATCGTGGGGAGGACGAGCGATAGCGGCGGAACTACATCCCTCCAACATTGTTGCGCGAAGTCCAGATCAAGTCATTTGTAGGGCGCAGGACGCCAATTACCTGAGTCACAGGTGTAGGGAAAGGATATAGATCTTCAAGTACGTCGAGCCTTTCTCAATTCCTGTGGCATTCGTCAACACCTCTGTGTTTTGGAAGCTTCACGAGCTCTGCGTCATACCTAACTTTTTTCCTTGAATGCCAGTTCTAACAGCGCTTTTTCAGACCAATCCAGCCCAAAGTAAACAAACCCAACCATGTCTCTCGCACGACCAAACCCCCGCTTCTTTGCTCGCACAAACAGACTCGTCTCGTCGCAAATCCGACACTACGCTGCGCCAGGCGAGGGAACCATCCCCCCAGCGAAGAAGCAGTATGTGCCCACCAGCGGCACATACCCACTGGGCTTCAAGGCAGGAAGCGCACATGTCGGCGTCAAAGCATCAAATACACGCTTCGATGATCTCGCCCTTATTGCATCCGACACACCATGCGCTGCAGCTGCCGTTTTCACCACGAACAAGTTCCAAGCAGCGCCAGTCACAGTCAGCAGGGACATGCTGAAGAAGCGCAAAGGCAAGGGAATCCGGGCCGTCATTGTGAACTCGGGCTGTGCGAACGCTGTAACCGGTCGGGGCGGCATCGAGGACGCGATATCCATGGGCCAAGAGACCGACAAATGCTTCCACAGCTCGTCCAACTCCACCCAAGACAGCAGCAGCATTGTCATGTCCACGGGCGTGATCGGGCAACGCCTCCCCATCCAGAAGATCACCTCCAGAATCCCCACCGCATACAGTAATCTCGGCGCCACACACGACCACTGGCTCAGCACCGCCCGCGCAATCTGCACTACCGACACATTCCCCAAGCTTCTCTCCCGCTCCTTCACCCTACCCGGGAGCGACAAGGAATACCGCATCGCAGGCATGACCAAAGGCGCGGGCATGATCCACCCCAACATGGCCACGCTCCTCGGCATCATCTGCACCGACGCACCCATCGACTCGACCCCCCTACGCGCCGCCCTCCAAGCAGCCATCACAAAGTCCTTCAACAGCATCTCCATCGACGGCGACACCTCAACCAACGACACCGTCGCCATCCTCGCCAACGGCGCCGCAGGCGGCGCAGACATCTCGTCCACCCGCGCACAGGGCTACCCAGCCTTCGAAGCCCAACTAACCGCCTTCGCCATCGATCTCGCCAAGCTCGTCGTGCGCGACGGCGAGGGCGCGACCAAATTCGTCACAATCAGAGTCACAGACGCGCAGTCGTATGCCGACGCGCACCGCGTCGCGAGCACCATTGCGCGCTCGCCGCTCGTCAAGACGGCGCTGTACGGCAAGGATGCGAATTGGGGCCGCATCCTTTGCGCCACGGGGTACGCGGATAATGTCGCGAGCGTGATTCCCGCGGAGACGAGCGTGAGCTTTGTGCCGGCGGATGGGAGCGAGAAGCTCAAGTTGCTGGTGCGTGGGGAGCCCGAGGTGGTGGATGAGGAGCGGGCGGCGAGGATATTGGAGGGTGAGGATTTGGAGATTGAGGTGCGGTTGAGTGAAGGGCGAGGGTGGGGCGAGGAAGCGGTGTTTTGGACCTGTGATTTTAGCCACGAGTATGTGACGATTAATGGGGATTATAGGACTTAGACACGATGAGGCAGGTAGGCAGGTGGAGTGGAGGTTGAAGATCAAGAGAGAAACATGTTCTTTTACGCATTTCGCACGCATGCACGCAAGCACGCTTTGAAACTATCACTCGACTATCAGCTGCGCTTCCCTTCACTTCGTCGTATCGTATCGCGTCGACGCATCCATTCCATCAATCATCTCGTCATCTAGCAATGACCAACTGCCATCGCTCCTCGGCCAAGACCGAATCATTACCGCTGCGTGTATCCTACGCACTAAAAAGAAAGCAAGTAAAGTAAGCAAATGAGACAATCCAATAAAACGCCAGGTACATGAACAACCCTGTCATAGGTGTCCGAAATATATACACCCACAAAAGCCCTCCAACTCCTAGCCCAAATTAATTTGAAAAGGGGGGGAATATTGGATTAAGACGCTGTAAAGTAGAAGGCTCAGCCGTTGGCGTCGTGGGTATCGTTGATCGTGGTATCGTGAAGATGGGATGTTGGGAAAGTCATACGTGTATGACAGTCCAATGTGGATGTTGTTGAGTATCCAACGTGGATGTGATGAACTATCTTATGTAGTAATCCAAGTATGATGAGGAAAAGGTGTCGCTCGAGCAATAAAGTCAAGATGATGTGGTGTGAGACAAAACGGGGTATCGCTAAGAGTGTGGGTAGTCGAAATCAAGTCCAAATATGAGGGATGGGGAGAAGTAGGTCAAGAAGGGTACTCGAGCGACTTTAGAAGCGGGTGGTGGTGCTACGGGCTAGGCTGGGACGGCCGGACACCTTTTTGGGTGATCCATTAGGCGCAACAGCAGAGGGACGGGCGCCGATCTTCTCGAAGCCTTGGAGGAGATCGATGCCGGGCTCGGACTCGTCACTGTGCAGGAGGTGGAAAATGTCTTCATCATCCTGCTGGGGTTGCTGAGTCGAAGGGGCGCTGAATGACTGGGGTGGTGTGATGCCCTGCGCGTTGCCCTTGCCGGGACCAGGAAGAGTGAAGCCAAAAGGAGGGTTCGAGGTGGGTGCCTTGAGCAGGGGAGCCTTGAGTGGCGAGAGAGACTTGACTGGAGACAGGTTGGGAATATTAAGGAAGGATGACGACAGCTTCCAGTTGGGCGTAGGAGAGTTCATGTTGCTCTTTGCGCCAGTGATGTCGGCAAGAATACCAGTCGTGGTCACAGCACGTTCGAGCTTTGGGCGCTTAGCACTTCGCTTGATAGGGCTCTCGTTGTAACCAAAGTCGCCGAAGATGTCAAAGGTGCTATCGAAGCCTTGGCCATTGAGGTTCACGCTCTCTTCGTTGGGAATGGTGACAGCGGGGCTCCATGTCTTGTTGTCCATGAACGATGTATCAACCCACATAGCCAAGCTCTTATCAGGAGATCCGCCAACCAGCTCTCGCATCTTGTTGCGGTGGTTGCGGAGGTTGGTGTTGGGCGAGGCGGATGGCGGCGGGAGGGCAGGACGCTTGAACACGACAGCGGGAGTGAGTGGTCCACCAAGCTTAGGGTTGGAGCGGAAGGGCGAGGACATTAGACTAGCATTGCTAGGCTGCTTCATGGAAGTCTTAGTCTTGGTAGGGGAGTCGTAGGATGATCCTCGGATGCGCGCAATTTCCTCTTCAGCACGGCCGCGCTTGATGGGACGATCAAGATCTGCCTCAGACGTGAGCAGGGGTCCGAGCGGGTTACCCTTGGTCGCGGATGACTCAATGGACGAGTAGTAGCCGCTGTCACCCAGGCCGTTGAACTTGCGCTTTCGCCCACCGGAGCGGCTGTTTGTTGGGAAGCGCGGAGCACGTGGTGGAGTATCGTCTCGAACGGCGCGAGAACGAGTGACGGGAGGAGGCGGTGACGAGTGAATATCCGCTGGAGGTGGCGAGGACGGCATCTGGCGTGGCGGCGGCATGCTGAGGGGGTCGTGTCCGTCATGAGCAGCCGGGTCTGAGTTGGGGATGGTAGCATCGGAAGATGGCAGCTCGGGCTCCTCGGGGAACTTGCTCGAGTCGAAGCCCTGTACCAGGCCTATTGGTGGGAAGGTGACAGCTACCGGTGTGGTCGAGTGTGCAAAGTCGCTGGGGTACCCTGACATGAAGCCATCTGAGTGGGTGGGTCGGCGAATTGGCTTGACCTTGTGGTACTGCTTCTCGAAGCCGGCGTTAATCACCCAGTAGTGGCCCTTTCCGGGATCGTCCTTGGGGCGCTCTTGCTTAGAGAACGATTTGCTGAGGCTGAGGTTGTGTCGGATGCTGTTTTGCCAGCCCGTCTCCTGGGAGTTGCGGTAGAAGGCGAAAGTGTCTGAGATCCACTTGTAGATTTGGGCGAGGGTGAGACGGCGGCTGGGCGCGCGCAGGATGGCCATGCCGATAAGCATCGCGTAGCTGTACGATGGCTTGTTGCCGTCATCTTCGACGGCGGGCATCTGCTCCGGGTCGGGCAAGGGGCCGTCGGCCTCTTCGACCTTGACCTCCTTGGTCTTTGGCTTCTTGCTGCGGTCACGCAGAGGCGCGGCGTCGGTGAAGGAGCGCTTGATGCCCTGCTTTACGGGCGGTTCCGCGGCGGCCATGGCAGACATGGTGGGCGGCGCGGCATACGAATACATGTTCTCCTTGTCCATCTGCGCGGGAAAGCTGCTCCAGAATTGCATGTTGGCCATGTCGTGTGTGGGGTTGGTGTGTGAGGCAGACGCCTTCTTCAATGGCGCGTCGGTCCACTGGCGCTCCATGGGCGGTGGAATGGAGATGCCGTTGATTCCCTTATCGGCGAGGGCCTGGGGCGGAGGTGAGCTCGAGACGTGTCGGCCTTTCCGGGGTGAAGCAGCGCCGGCGAAGGCGGGAGGGGGCGCGAAGAGGGTGTGGGAGTGGTTTGACACGTCGGTGACGGAGGCGAAGGTGTCGAGATAGCGCGGGTCGAACACGGTGGGCTGGTGGTGGTCGTGAGGTAGCACAGGGTCCTGAAAAATCTGCATGGAGGAGTGTCGACGCGCAGCAGCCATAGCGAGCACAGCCGCCGGGCGTGTAGAGACCTTGTATGATCTCGTGCTACGCTATGACGCGTGAAATCGCGTGAAGATTTGCAAAATGGGAGTCTTCTGGCTCACGGGCACGGTCGGCAGATGGAGTGTTGACGGAGATTGCGGTGACGATGGCCAAGATTGGGAGAGAGCAGAAGATAAAAAGTCCAGAGGGCGCTGTCGACAGGCGTGTGCTGTCTGTCAGAAATGGTGGCCCGAGTAATTCTGCGTGGTGGTGGTGGTTAGAAAGGAGGTGGGCGGCGGGCGTGGGCTGCAATGGTACCTGTGCGGAGAAGATGAGGCAGTGGAGCAATTCGCTTGCCGGGCGCTAACTGGCAGCAGTGACGCAGTGCCGGAGGCTGATCCAACGGCGGGCGGCGGGAGGGATGTTGCGCAAGATGTGCGATAGAATGCAGTGCGGAAAAGGGTTTGTTGTGATGGGCAGTGTTTGTTGATGTTGATGTTGATGTTGATGTCGAGGGTCAGCAGAGGGGCTCAAGGGCGAGGGAGTGCAGCTCGTGGGCAGAATGCGGAGATGGGAGAGTAAGAGCAGCTGGGATTGGGAGCAGACAACTGGGAACCAGCTGCACCGTCCTTGGCCACATGCAAGGCAGCGCATCCACGGACGGCGTGCAAGGGGGCGCCAGCCAATGAGACAGTCTATCCACCGACGCGTCCGCTGCGTCGCGTCATCTTCTTTCACGCTCTCCCAGGAACACCCCCCCGTGCCGGCACTTGTCCTCGCCAGCTGTCCGCACTATGCCATCCTCACTGCGCCATCGCGAGCCGCCTGTCACCACCGCCCACTCGCAGCGGCGTTGCTTCTGCGACACGCAATCGCCCGCCGTCGCAGACAGCAGAGGCACGCGGCATGCAAGGCGCTGCGAACCAGCAAGCGCCTGCACCACGCAAAACGTGAAACAACAGCCTCGACAGCGCGAGCAGCACCTCGATTCGGTGGCCAATGGCTCCCCTCTCGCCCTCTGTCTAGGCTCGCCCGCCGTGCTGCTAATCGATTGGCAGCCACCGCCCGAACCACGGGGCAGCGCAGCCGGTCCAAACCGCGCATCCTCGACAAGGGATGCAGCTGAAAGCAGACCCAGCCAATCGTGCCGCTAGAGCCTGGGCCAGAGCTATCATCTATCTGCCTCCTACACCAGTGCCCAATTTCCATATTTTCTCGTTATTAATATGCGCTGGCATTGCACACTACTGCTACGCACGGTACATTTCTGACTCCTGCATCGTGATCGCGGCCCCTCTGCACACTGCAAAATCTCCGCTGCCAGCACGTCCAATCGCCCAGGCACCACACGTCCAAAGGAGACTGGAACACTAGACGGGTAGGTAACCGGTCTCATGCGAGGGACGTTGTTCGCTACCGGTTCCTGCATCATCAGCCTCAGCCCGACACCTCCAAGCAAAGTCACCAGTCCACCTGTGGTACCTGTCGTGCGACCCTGTGAACAGCCTCATCGCGTGGCGTTTGAATTCCAATGCCCTTCTGACGACCGCATTGTCGACTGAGTCCGTGAAATGAGGCCTGTGCTAAGCGAAGTATTTGCCCATCTCGATCCGGACCTGCTTCCGTCTCAGCGATCACGGCAAACGTGGGGCGGATGGCACGATCACCGCAGATCGCAGGAGCCTACCAAGACTTGAGACCTCAACACTGCTAGCGGTGCACCACACCCAACCACACTGTGCCTTGCTGTAGTGCTGCACCTCGGTGTTTGATAACGCTGCCGAAGCTGCACGAACCATACTGTCGTCTTCGCTTGAGTAGTCACTCGGTGCATCTCAACGTCACCTGGACGGACAACTAGCGCTACTCTACATGCCTGCCGTCTACAATTGTAGGGCCTCTCATCAAGACTTCACTTTCAAGCAGAACTCGGACCATTTTTTATCCTACATGTTCTTCTAGGGTGATGAAAGAATCCCAAGATGATCTGGAAGCGATCATGGCACAATTCAAAGGAAACAATTGCATATCAAAGACAATTGTATATCAAAGCAGTCTACAATTACAAATGATCAATTCGAATACATGCAACCCAGTAGAAACCCAGCACCACCCCGTTCCCCAATCCACCACACTCTAATCCTAACTCCCCCAAACACTTAGTCTATACAACAATCCCACTCCCCAAGAATCGAACAAACACACCAATCCAAAATTCCCCGCAAGCTTCCCCCCCTTCATTCCCCTCACTCTCTAATCCAGAATCCAAAAGAGCGACATGGACACCTTGACTTCCCCCCACCACCCCCCGCACATCCTACATACCCAGCCCCAAAACCCTATCCCTCTTCGCCCGCATCGGCGGGCCCTGCAAACTCGTATCTAGACTATTATTCACCGGCACCGGCCATACGCTCAACCGCCCACAGGGCCCATTACTCATCCACAGCGCGTAGTCGAGGGGGAAATCCGTCTGGCCCTGTACGGTGCCTAGGTAGAAGTCGCGACTGCCCTTGCACGTTTTCGGGGGCGCGGTAGATAGGGGCGTAGACGGCGATGTGCCGGTGGGCGCGAAGGTGGAGAGTGTGGAGTTGGGGAACTGGAAGGGCGGGGACAGGGTGGAGTTGGAACTGTTGCCTGGGAGGGTGGTGGTAGTATTAGATGGGGCCTGTGTGAGGCGGATGTGGCATTGGTTTTCGGAGGGGGCGTAGATGGAGCCTGCGCAGAAGGGCTGGGACGCTGGGTGTTAGCACTATGTCTGCTGTGTAAGTGGTGCGTGATGGTGGACGACGTACCGTCTTTTGACACTCGATACAGCATTCTGTAGCGTCCTCGGTCCGTATGAGGCGTTCATTCTCGAGCGGGAAGCCCTCCATGGGCCTGTAGATGACGCGGTCGAAAATAAGGACGTCGCCCGTCGTGCCTTCGACGGAATTCACTGAATCAATCATCAGTTTCGTGCCATTCACGTCACCCCTCCCAGGTGACCGTATCAGACATGTACTCACCAACATTATTCCCCATACAAGCCGCCCACACCGTCTCCTGCGGGGCCACACTCGTCACCGTGACTGTGCTACTCACTACACTCGTAACCATACTCGTCGCCGCATCCACCTCCGCATACATCGTCTCAACCGGGCCCTCCTCCATCACAAAGACACGTTTGCTAACAGTAATCTGCACCATGCAGTCAAGCTGCTGCGGGTACCGCCGGTAGATGTTCGACGTCGTTCCGTTCCTGCTGACGCGAAGGCCGCCCGTGTTGCCAGCCGGCGTCTGGCGCTTGAGCAGCGACAGTGCCTCCATTGCGTCGCGGGCCTCGAGCTCGTAGCGCTTGATGCGCGAGTTGGCCGTCGGAGCGGCGGGTGCAAAGACAAAGAGCGGATTGAAGCCCGCAAGCGTGGCGACGGTGGTTGGTACTGGTGTGGAGTAATATACTGTCGTGATCAACGTAGTACTAGTCACCACGCCTGTAAACGTCGATGCTGTGGGCGTGACGGTTACCGTGTCATGGGTGGTTGAGATGACGCTGATGGTCGTGGTAGTGGTCGCAAAGCCGTAGCTGGTAGGCACTGATGACCGCCGCTCGAAGCCCATCATGGTTGCACAGCTCATGGTTGTCGATGCTGAAGTAGCCGTAGACGTGACATTCTGGACGCCGGCCGCTGGGAGGTGTGTATGACCAGCGACTGCCGTGCTCGTATAATAGATCGTCATGTTGGTGGCATTCACAGGTACCACTCCTGAGAATCCTGCAATTGCCGTAGCCGTGACATTCGTGGTATTCCAGTGTCTCTCTCCATTGGCACCAGGAGTTGCCGTGGCTGTGGAATTGACGCGTGCTTCACTAGGAGAATCTGTGGCGGCCGGACCCATGGCATCATCGAATCCAGTAAGTGGATAGGGGGAATATGATGCAATTGATGTGGAAGAGCTCTGCTGAGCAGTGACAGCTGGGATAGCTGCAATCGCAGCGAGAAGTGCAGAAAAAAGCATTCTCAGAATGGCAGAATAACAAAGCAACTATAAAGCGAAAGACTAGTAGCTGGTTGGATAGAAGCGAATGTGTTGTAGGAAGCCGATGAGCCTATACAGCAAAGAGTTCTCAAAATATTTATATGGCTATGCTGCCAGAGTGGCGCTGACCGATGATACGATGGCGTGAAGACGGTACATTGAGCTGAGCAGAGACTGATATAGCTGGTGAGATAAGTAGCCAGAACGATATCATGGCTGAAGCCACAGTCGACGTTTTGATGGCACTGAAACGGTATGCATGTGGGGTGACAGCAAACGCACGCACAATGGCGTCGAGCCGTTAGACCGCTTAGGCAATGTGTGAGCAGATGCTGGATCTGCATTTCCAAGCACGTCGTGTCACAAACAATTTCGGATCTCTTCCGAAGATTGACTCTCCTGATGCTACGGTAAGGTGTATCGACAGGTGACGGCGCAACGGTCTCGAAAGGAAAAGCGCTGAACCAACATAGCTCTCGACCTTGCAAGGCCTGGTGGAGAAGTGTTCCCCAGAACGCCATCATGTCTAGATTAATCACAAGCCCTTTACAGGAAGCCATGGACGCACGGAAGCCTAACGGCGACGCACGTCCTAGATGCACGTGAGAGCTGTCCTTCTCTTACAGCCGTCAGCCAGACCTGTAGCTCTACATTAGATGAATCTAAAACAAGAGTGTTATGTCTGTACGATATTAGTGACTTGAACGAATTTACAATAATGGAATGCAATTGATGTAGTGGACAGACGATCTGGATGTGCAAACACAATTCACCAAGTCATTACTATAGTCATCCCTTGCCTGCGCCACTGATCTTTCAAGGGTCCATCAGGCTGCTGTGAGCGCCACCTGGCTGTAATCTATGCGAAAGAAAAGGTCTATGCAATCAACGCCGAAAGCAGTAAGACACTGCCAGAAGGAAATGAAATTGAGAAGTAAGATGTCAGGAACACCCTTCGTGGCGTATGTGACACGAGATCTAGGCTCGCAAAGCAGGACATCGTGAATCATATGGTAGTCATCCTTGCGATGACCTCCGATCAATGTGCCAAAAATGATGTTGCTGGCGACATGCTGTTCGTGAGTCCGGGTTGTGGCACCTAATATGCTCTTCGCGATCCGATCCTCAGACCTGGCACACCTTTGAGACCCATCTTTCCAATAGTCGATTTCTCGATCAACGGAGGCTCCGGACAACCCATTGCGCGCGCATATTCGTTCGCCACTCGAACCAAATCTGTCGTTGAAAGCTGCAACTTCTTCAGGAAGGTCTTATTGTAGCCCAAGAAAGCTTGGTAAGCCTTGGCTTTTGCTTCCTCTTCAACGTTGGCAAAAGCCCTGGCAATAACTGCTTCATGCTGAGGCACTTTGGCAGTGATGTCCACTGGGTATGACTTGATAGGCAGTGTCCTGTTGATCCTGGGGAAAAAGGCTTCTTTGTCGAAGAGGACCAGCACAGCGCGACCGTCTTTACCGGCTCGGGCAGTACGTCCAACGCGATGGACATACTGCTCAGTACTAGACGGCAGACCCAACTGAATCACCAGGCCAACATTGGGGAAATCCATGCCTCTGCCGACGACATCAGAAGCGAAGAGAATGCCGCTAGTGGCCTCTTTGAACTGTGTTGTGGTTCGTGTCCGCATGGGCTGCGACATACGGCTGTGCAGCTCAAACACTTTGAATTGAGGCAAGGCATGTTTGTAAAGGTCGTACAGCAGACCCACACCATTTGCTGTTGTGCCGAACACGATGGCTTTGAAGTCAGTCGGGTCTTGATTGTACTCTTCTTCGATCAGCGCTGAGAGAGCTGCGAATGTTTGCCCAACAGCAGGAACCGAGAAGTAGAACTGCGGAACGCGTTCGTGTGTAGGCACTTCATTAGGGTCAACGGTCGAGAGGTGGGTGAAACCGGGAAAGAGCACAATCTTGGCGATATCAAGGACCTCTTTCGGTAGCGTGGCAGAGAAACACATGCCCTGCCATCCGTCGCTCTTGGGAGGGATGCGCCGTAGAATCTTCTTGACTGCAGGGAAGAAGCCAGCATCCAGCATCTGATCGGCTTCATCAAGGACCACGGTCTTCAGATCGGTGAAACGCTCGCGAACGTGCTCTTCGCCCAAAATATCATCGAGTCGACCTGGTGTAGCCACAAGTATGGTAGGGTTGCCGTTGATGAAGGCCTTCAGGTTTGACGCACGCGAAGTACCGCCGAAAGCAGTGTGGCATTCCATCTTCCGAGGTAGGCATGCAGTTACGCCATTGCACTCCTTTGCAATCTGAAGAGCCAGCTCGCGCGTGGGACAAATGACGAGGATGCCAACCTTGCCTTTCCTAGGCATGTTGCCAGCGAGCAGGTTTTGAATAGCGGGCAGCAGAAAGGCGACCGTCTTGCCTGTACCCGTCTTGGCTTGCACGACGCAGTCGGATGAGAACGAGGGAAGATCGGTGAGTACTTTTTGCTGTACAGGCGACATAAACCTGGTGTTGTCAGTGTCTGGTGCTTGCTTTGGAGTAGTGTTCTTACTCAAATCCCATCTTATCCAAGCCGTCTAGCAAAGCCTTATCCAGCTTACCACGCAACTCGGAGAATGGCTTGGCCATCGAGTCGCCAGCAGACGTACTGTACATCTGCTTTACATCGACAGTGCCTTCAGGCTTTGGCACCGCATCCTCGACTTTTGGCCTCTTAGGCTGCTGCGCGAGTGCGCTGTGAGGTGTAGTTGATGTAGCTGGGGTGGATGGAGTGGCTGCTCCGTTGACACGGTCACCCTTCGGGCGGTGCCACTTGCGCTTTGGTGGAGGAGGCATTGTTGTGGTTGTGCTGTAGTGGTGTGTGAGGGTGAGAGCTGGAGAGATGCTGCAATGGGGCGGATTAGTTGAGATTGGGAAGCGCGATACAAGTCGAGAACACACGAGTGAGCGCAGTGAAAGAGAATGTGAAACAAGTTTCATTATCTTCAACACATAGTTCTACGGACAAACACAACTCTTGAAAGAACGGTGAGAAGTCGAAAGAAATACTAGCTGGACCCTGCGCGCGACGTAATGCAGAGAAAAGTATCCGGCGCACGGTGCCTCTTTTCGCCGATCGTCATGTGACAGCAACGTTGCCCAGAGCTTCAATGTTCACGGCTGTACTGGTACCTACGTTTGCACAATTACCAGAGTCCCGCGAGGGAGTAAGTATCAAGATCGATAGCATCGTACTTTCAATATGAAGCCATGGCAAGACATCGCCCGAGCTGCAACGGAGCACCGCGATAGAACAATCCTCAATCTCTCCCCTCCAGCGCCCCGCGTGCCAGCCAATCTTCCCAAGAATGTGATGAAACTACCAGGACAACTTCTCGAGGCAAATGTACTATCAATCACCAATCTCCTCCCCGATGATCTCATTGCGTCACTGGGGTCGGGAGAATTGTCCGCGGTCGAAGTAACATCCGCCTTTCTGCAGCGGGCAGCTGTATGCCAAGGTCTGACCAACTGTATTACCGAACTCCTTTCCGAGCGAGCATTACTACGAGCGAAAGAGCTCGATGCCTACTTCAAAGAAAATGATCGGCCAATTGGACCATTGCATGGTGTGCCTATCAGTATCAAAGAGCATATTGGTTTGCAAGGTCTCAGGTGCACAACTGGATATGTCTCACATTGGGATGTCATTGCAAAGGAAGATGCACATATTCTTCAAGTGTTGCATCGAGCGGGCGCTGTCTTTCATTGCCGAACCACAGTACCACAAACAATGATGCACCTCGAAACGGATTCAAATCTATATGGCGTGACCACAAACCCCCACAATACCAATCTCACATCTGGCGGTAGCTCGGGCGGCGAAGGTGCTCTGATCGCATTGCGTGGCTCCTGTCTTGGCATCGGCTCAGATGTTGGGGGTAGCATTCGTAGCCCTGCCAGTAATTGCGGCATTTACGGGTTGAAGCCCACGGCCTTTCGACTTCCGACGGACGGGTGGGGATATATGATGGCAGGAGCTGATTCCGTCGAAACAGTTCTTGGCCCACTGTCCACGACACTGGAAGGGCTCAAGATATTCATGAAGACGATAATCGATGCTGAGCCATGGCTGACTGAACCAGCACTCATACCCATGGCATGGCGTACCTATCAGGTCCCCCAAGATCGACCATTGAGAATTGGTGTGCTATGGCATGATGAGATTGTTCGTCCTCACCCACCAATTACTCGGGCATTGCGGCAGCTCACCGAGCAACTCAAAGGCGCAGGCATCGATGTAGTGGAATTCCCGCCCTACCTACACGATGAAGTCTGGGCTATACTTTCCTCACTGTACTATCCTGATGGTGGCGAAGCCGACACCGAAGACATTGCCAAATCTGGCGAGCCCTGGCGCCCGCTGTCAGAATGGATCATCAAAGACAATCCCTGCGTCAAAAAGCTTTCAGTCGGTGAGCTTGCATACTGGTATGAAGAGCGAGAGGCGTATCGCAAGGAGTACGCTCTACATTGGAACAAATATGGTGTAGACGCACTCCTATGCCCCGTGAGTCCAGGTGTAGCACCAAAGCACAACACAGCAAGATACTGGAGCTACACAAGTCAGTGGAACCTACTGGACTACCCTGGAGTGGTCTTTCCAGTTTGCACAGTCGACAAGAACATCGATGAATGGGAAAGCAATGACCAGTCGTTGAGTGAACACGATACATATAATCGAAAGCTCTGGGATCCTGAGGAATTTCATGGTGCACCAGTTGGGCTACAAATAGTGGGTCGGCGCTTCGAGGACGAAAAAATACTAGGCATTCTGGAATATATCAAAACTCAAATCCACCTACCTTTCGGACCAAGCTAGGTTATCTGAAATAGGTGGTGGCGAGGCACCGCCACTTCTACCTCAGGTTTCCTGGAGGTCAGATACCCTTAAAACAAAGCCCTTTCCACAGATCTTGCATGTCCATAATCTAGTTGCTGTGGCGTCCAGCCATCATCAGTATTACCTTCAATAACTATCATGAACAATTCCATCTCGCCAGTGGTCACTGTTGGACCAATCACAGCCACGATTCTCATTGTGAGGTCATTATCCAACCTACGCAAGTGTGTCAACTTGTTCGCAATGACCCAAGGCATGTCAAAGACATACAAGCCAATAGGTGTGTTGTTGTTTACATGATGCTGGGTTCCTGGCTGTGGAACTTCTCTTGGAGCAAAAATGATGCGGAAAGAAACCCCTTTTGCTCCAGGACGACGATTTCTCTCATATGCTAGCTGCATCTCGAGCCAGTCTTCCAGCATGCCACGCTCTATATCGCCAAGAGAGATGTATCCAAAATTTCCTCGGCGGCGGTCTAGGTAATTGATTATAGGGCGAGTTATGGCTAGATCTCGCCACGCTGACGTGCCAACTTGTCCTCCGCGTTCGATCACATGTGCTTGACCCGCTGCAGCACTTTTGAGCAGCTCCATCAAGGGCTCAACTTGATCAATGTCGTCCTCATGAATGATGATGTCGGTGTAGAGGTCTTGCAAAAGAAGTTGGCGTTCTTCGCACCGCAGCTCGTCGTAGAGCTCACGTTTTGCGCCCTTGAGCCCGGAGTCTGTGGTGCGAGAGCAATAAAGTGCAGGCAGTGTGTCTCCTGGTATCTGAGAGCTAGGGATTGGGCGCAGTTTGTGTGAGTAGCCAACATCTCGATACACCTGTAGGCGCAATTCCGCTGGCAGTTGTTGCCAGGTCCCTGCTGGCACTGCTCTGAAGGGTGGGGCTGCTGGAGTTGGACCGTCCTTCCGATACTCTGGAGGAGATGATCCTGATCGGGCAGCTGCTAGGAGGGATGAAGACGCAGAAGGCAGTGGTGCGGGAGGTGCTGCAGCCAGTTTTCTTCTGGAACGTTTCTTCTTCGGTGCATTTTCAATCTCATCTATGAGTCTCTGGGGTTTTGGTATTTTCGCTCGGTTGCGCAGCACTGGAGCCATTTTTGTTTGCCGATTTACTTTTCTTGCCTCGTACTATTTGTGCTGTGGTCAACTGAGCTGTCGTATGCTTTACAGTGTCTACTTTGTAAGCAGCAGATTCATACTGTCTCAGCCAAGAGGTCTCTCATTGTGAACAACAACAAAAGATTTCGTGCACAACAAAGACAACTTCTTGTTGCGTTGTCAGATTGATGTCAATCTCTTTATTACGCAAGTCCTGCCATGCCGCAAGCTCTGAAGGGTACTTCGTCCTCAGTAATGTATAGCTCAATACATACTTTGGATTCTTGCTACAACACGATAACAATAAGTTCTATAGTATCTTGTGTTCCCTGCAGCTCTCATCCCATTCCCATATTATCGAGGCACTGTCATAAGCGCGCACATCCCGAGGCAACCTCTTAAATAGCATAACAATGCCCATCTTCAGGAAAGTGCTCAAGCTATAGTGGCGCAGGTTTTGAGATTCACTTAAGATCTTACAAAAGCGATTGAATAAGGTCTTCGTTGACAATCCGTATAGTGCGATATAAGTTATTCAATCGACTTAATCAGGACATACTAGTCAAACTCTCGTCAACTGGTTAAGATCATAGGTAGAGTTTCTGGCAAATCAGGTTGTAAGGGTCACGGTATGACAACTGAGGGGTTAGAGTCGGGGGTCGGGTTGCGCACGGGACCGGGTCGCGCACGCCGAACACCATTATTACCACAATCAAAATGAGGTTATCAAGCTACACCACAACGCTGTATACAAGTAATATTCTGGAGTTCAACTAAATAGACTATTGCGAACAGTTTGTACTATCTCAATTTTGATGAGAGAGTAATAGTGCGGCCACGTGACGAGATTTTGGGTGGAGTGGGTGATGGCACCACTTGACCGCCCACTCCACCTGTACGCCCACCTTGTAGGTTTAGACGCTGCTTCTTAATAGGTTTTGAAGCTGGAGCTTTTGAAGCTTTACGCTTGCCGTTTTAGGACAATTGGAGAGCTTTTTGGCGGTCTCTCTCCTGCTTCTTAACCTCTCTCTCTGCTGCTTTGTCAGCCTTCTCCTTCTCCTTTATTACTTTATCTCTCTCTCTCTTCTCTTAGGCCTCTTATTTACGCTTTTCACTTAGGACTTTCTGAGCCTCTTAAAGCTTCTTTGTATTAGCTTTTCTAGCTTTATTTGCCAGTATCTTAGCGTCCTTCTTAGCTCTTTCATCCCGAGCTACTTAAAGCTTTTAAGGTGAGTAGAAGACGCCATCAGTAGGTTGTTTTTGGCTCCCTTTAAGAGGCAGGCGTCTGCTACGCTTTATACGCTTATTCTTGGTGTTAAGTAATGCAAGTAGCCCCTCATTTTTAAGCTGTAGAAGCTTATTCTGCGTACTAGCTCGGTAAATTGCTCCTTCAAGCTTCCGGACGAGTATATCATTGTTATCCTTCACTACCTGCTCCAATAATCGTTGTGTACGCTTCCAATCAGCAGGAGAAAGATGAGATAGGTCCATGTTATCCGTCTGTTCTGGTGGTGTACGATAATCAAACTTCTTGGTTACAATCGTCCGATTGGGTGGCCAGATTCCAGTGGCTTCAAAAGCCAAGAGTATATTGGTTTCGGTGAAGGCGGAGGCGTAGGCTAACTTAAATAAGCCATAGAAATCGGCTTTCACCACGGAGAGAAGCCCCTGAGAGCGTTGTTGTTGCCGTACAAGTTCGGACAAATAGTATGATGAGAGTGGCCCAAATATACCAACGTCGAGAGGCTGAAGCGTATAGGTTGAATGAGATGGAAACACTATAACTAGTATACGTTTATTAATTGCATAGTCCAGAAACTCCTTCGTAATATGGCTGTTGTGGCTATCACAGATAAGTAATCGCCAAGAACGACGAGCTTTCTCCTAAGTGAATTGATCAAAACGCTTCAGCCATGCCAGACCAAGCTTATTGTTAGTCCAGCCCGTTGGAGATAAGCTGACGTTGATCTAAGTGTCGTCAGGGGGTATATTCTCTACCCAACTGTCCCATATATCGTACGCCTCACTAGCCATAATAATAAACGTTGGCAGCGTCGTCCTATCTGCGCAGATTGTTAGTAGGATGGTTATCCACTCTCTATTGCCGTCTTAGAGGGCTGCTCTTGCTCTATCTTTCACCCAAATAAGCCTACTAAACACCCTCTTTGACTTATTCTGTACACCAATCAAGAAGCCCTTCTCATCTATATTAAAGGTAAGCCGCCTCTCTATGTTATACTCAGCTATCTTTCAATGCAGTACATTAAAGTAGGCGTCGTACTTATTAAGAGAATCAGCCTGGTGGCGTACGCGATCAATACTGGGTCCCCAATAAGAGATAAGACGGTCTTGGTTTTGATAAAGGAAGCGTTTAACCCAGCTTATTGAGACGCGATTTCTAAGCAGTACTGAGCCAAAGTTTTGTATTATCTCTCTTGTAGGTGGAAGTCCTCTTATATAGAGCTCTTCTATGTACTGTATAAGCTCCAGCTCTTGTTGTGGAGGTAGGGCTTGTTTGTGCCCATCACTGGTGGATTTGTTGCGTGAGACACCTCGCCATCTTCGGGACAGCGCACTGCGGCTGCAGCCAAACTAATCAGCAACTCTCTGGTATACAAATTGTTCTCCTGGTTCCAGCGATTCCAAATATTCAATTGCCTCATTAATTGCGCTCATATTGGTTGTGTTACGACGCGTTGAAGTTTGTGGGTAGTCTGGTGTTTTGGTGTTCGGCGTGCGCGACCCGGTCCCGTGCGCAACCCGACCCCCGACTCTAGTGATACACGGTTCCAAGAGCTGTTCCAATCATAGGCCGGCACGTGTCTGCGTGAAGCACGACATTTGCGCCTTACAGACGCTCTTCACCGGTGCGGATGCTGGGACTGTATAATGGCCTCTTTCAGCTGCGCCGCTGTTCTTTCCTATCAAGCAATCTTAATATTAGACTACCCGTGCGCGACCAGCATTTAGCGACGAAGATAAAAAAGATGGAATGCAAGGACCGGACTTCTGCGCGCCAGCATGGGTTACCACGAGCTCACAATAGCCACCGTCCAAGTCGCCCGAACACGTCCAAGCTAGAACACTGCCTGCCCTGCAAAAAGTCATTTAAAGAGAAAAAAGATTTGGACCAACATCTCAGGGATTCTATGACCCACAAATCAACCAATGCAGTCAGCCCTTGGTCAGTACTCCCGGACTCTGAACACAAATTACGATACCAGGAACTTTGTAGCCATTGCAACTTGCCTGATCATCTGATCCGGAACAAATACGTGATGGCTCCTTATACTGAGACTGAATTGGCTGGACTGCGCAAGTGCAACAATTGTGGTCGTATGCGTACTACACCTCTCTTGGCGAGCTCCGGCTGACGACTATCCTACCAAGGTCTTGCGAAGGATATTCAGAACATTCCATGTTGTTTCCATCATGGCAAAGCCAAAATAACAGTCAGCACCAATTCACCTTTGACATGTTCGGAGCTGATGACTTTCTACAGCCTGTTGATGGCAAACGCCGGTACTCCTGCTGTGGTAAAGTCAGCCGGAACCAATATTGCGTCTCGCAACCAGACCATGACTTGCGAGTGGTACATCATGCTATCAAATTGCGTACCTTTGCAAATTCTCCTACCCCCTCTGTCCAGACTCCAAAGCATTCTGCTATAGTCCTCGATTGTGAAATGGCACGGACTAAAGGTCCCATGGGCTTGATGAATGAGGTGATTCAAGTCTGTGCGGTCAATTATCTCACGGGGGAAATAGTTCTAAACCGACTGGTGCTACCTGAGGGACGAGTTCACAAATTGGGGACCGAAATTCATGGGATAACAGCGAATGCTATGTCCATTGCGGCCTCACAAGGTCAATTGTTGTCGGGGTGGCGAGCAGCAAGAGCCGAGCTATGGAAACTGATTGACACTGATACCGTTCTCATTGGACATTCGATGAACTACGACTTAGACGTCTTGAGAATGATCCATACCCGGATCGTTGACTCGGCCATCTTGACAAGGAACGCAGTGGGGCCACACCGTCAGTGGGGACTACAGACGCTTTCCCGGGAGCTTCTTGGCGTAGAGATCAGGAAGAATGAAGGAGGTGTGCATGATTGCACGGAAGATGTGCTGGCGACAAGAGAAGTTGTACTGTGGTGCACGCGGAATCAAGCAGAGTTTGCCTCTTGGGCCGCTACTAAGCAACAAACATCAACACTGCCACCATCGTCTTCAATATTGTCTAGTCCAGTCGCGGCAAGTTAAGAACTGTCTTTTCGAATTGTCATATAACTGGCCGACATTTTGTCAACCTATTCCTTCACGTGGAACCAACCAAAATCTGAGAATTGACACTTTGTAGCAAATTCGAATTACTATGTTTTCATGGTGGACACATAACATGTATTACGGTTTTAAGCGCCCTTTTCTTGACGGCAATAGTCGTTTCTTTTCATCGAAGCATCTCCGCCACCATTCGCGAGAATATAGTGTCCTCCAGGTCATGGCTGATGATGATACTCCATGACAGGCCGGCCTCAACTCTAGCTCATTCATTCTATGCAATCAATCGATCTCGTTTAGCCCCATAACCTTTTGTCTGTGTTTGGTAAATTCGCGTCAAAGTCTGGGCTCTGATAGCGAATCCATGCTCACAGCCTTGACCGGAGACGAGGCTACCAACACTGGAGCTTGAATGGCAACGGTAGGGACAGTGTCCAATATCCCGCACGATATCTTGTATGTGCACTGACTATGATATATTAATAGGTATTTTATGAGATACGCTGTGCGTCTACAATCCTGTGCCCCATCCGCAACCTACACAAATTTAACAGAGATAACGTGACGAATTGAACCGCTCAACGACAACAGAATTCATGTCTACTCCGGACACGATAATACACAAACCGGAGCTACAGGACAATACAGAAAGAAGTATTGGATAATCGGGAACATGTATTTGTGAGAGAGCTCGATTGAAACGTTGCAGTCATCAGTCATTATACTAGAAATAATCACAGGGTATCCAAAGAAGATCAAAAGCCACATCCACCGCTCTCAGGAATGCCAAATATGCCCACCATTCCCCACCATCTAGCCGACTTGTCTCCTAGCTTCATTTCAAGCATACGTTTGACCTCCTTGTTTAAGCTCGATTGCTTAAAAAACCATCCTGAAAATGCATGATCCTTTACGGAGACTGCAATCTCTTCAGCCGCTTCCATTTTGGCAGGCTGTTCTGGGTACTCCGCCATGGAGATTCTTCGCAGAATTGCTGCGCTCATGTCTGGCGCATCCTTTGATGCCATCCAAAAGAGCCTGCTGAAGGGCTCTTTCCCTTCCATGAATGCATCGTTGAAAGCTTTATCATCATTCGTGGACTGTTTCAAAAAGTGCATGTACGACTTGAGGAGCCGCATGATATCGTTGGCGCGACAATCACTCAGCTGGTTGTTGTCGGCCCAGATTTTGGAAGAGTGGTATGGATGAGACAGATGCCGCAGGTTTCCCAGATCTCCTAGCACCCAATCAGTTCTGTTTGCGATAAAAACGTTGTCAGGTTTGATGTCGTCATGACAGTACTTTGCGTCGTGGAGTCGTTGAATATCACCAAGGAGGTTCTCAAAGATTGGTCTGAAGTACGCGTCCATGTCTCTCGTTTTGGTGAGCTTTGGGTTGTGAGCGACCTTCTTCGCGAGATCCTTGAGAGTGCCGCCTTTCAGCAGTGGAGTGACGAGATGCCATTCAGCTTCCTGGCCTTCCGATACTGCAGCCTTGAAGTATGACTTGACTGGAAGAAAACCGTGCAATGCAGTGCTGGCGTAGTCGTCGTCTGTCAGTTCGGATCCAGGAGTATTGTGCTTATGACCACCAAAACGTAAAGAGGCAGCAATCTCGGTGGGCCACTTCTCACCCGCGTTCTCCGTGTCTGGTGCGCAGTTGCGGAACGGGCTTCGCCCGGACGTATAGGTCTTAATCACTGAAGTTTTGTAGGAGAACACCTTCCCTTCCCAGCCCTTCCCCAGTGTTTGCCAGTGCTCTCTCTGGGATAATATGTGATCTCTGAAGTGTGTGTCGTCAACATCTGGCTTTTTGGACCTCGAACTCAGTCCGCGATGGACCGCCTCAAAGTTGGTAGGGGAGTATTTCGCTGCTAGAGACTCTCGGGAAACGTAGAAGCGATGCTGCTGGTAGCATACGGCGGTGACGAACAAGACAAGCGCAATGCGCCATCGGAGGTGGAAGAATAATCGTGGGACCCGTGGCATGACGACTAGACAGGAACAGCCCTTAAAAGCGGAGGTCTGGCGGTAGCAAAGTAGTCACACAGGAAATCTTAAGATGAGCGCAGCTGCCTATTCTTAAGAGAGAGCACTTGCTGCGCCCGTACGATGCACGGTAGGCTCTGGCCAACCATCTGATGCACTAGCTCGATCCGGCGCGTTCCTTGGAATTGGTTCTGACCGTCATTCTTGATCGCGAGGCTCTCTGAGCCAGTCAGCAGTCTTGGTATCCATCATTGGCATTGGTTGCCACACTGCCAATACATGTATGGAGGACTTGGCTACTCATGGTCGTACATATGTGTGGCTGTCCGGTTCCGAAAGCCGAGCAAAACAGGGAATATGTCTCGTGGCTGCCGGATAGCGGCACGCCACCACTACAAACTTCCCTAGAAAGGAAAAGCCGAGCTCTAAGTGTGGCTGATATGCCGCTTGATCGTGACGTCAGCCCGACGTTCCTGGTGCGCTGGACTGAGAAGGTTTAGGGATGTGTAGAACTCGGAGGGATGATGCTGATAATGTGTTGTGAAGGTGGCGTCCCACCAACGATCATCATACCAAATACACTCATACATGAAAGACCTGCCCAAAGTTCATGCGCAACCCAGATAACAAATACAGGCAAATCTGAATGTGCATGGATGTCGAATTCAAATTACCATGAGCTATCGTCTAATTTCCCATGCTGAAGCACTACACCGGGAAAGCGGAATTAGAATGACGTACCTTTCAACCACAATTAAGGACGCCGACACATCCGACGCATTTTGTGACCAAACCTTCTATCACTGCAGAAGAGACAGGATAAGTCTTTTCTTTAGCCCTCTAAGTACCTTTAGGAACATATTAGGATTTTTTCAACACTGCCGTCTCGTCGCTGAACGATGGGTAGCATGTTGCAGGATTAGCTATAGAAATGCCCCACCTCCTAGTCGCATCGAATTTCATCTGCTCGGTGTCAAATTGTCGTAGAAGCTTCGAAGGTAACTGTAGCGCGAATAAGTCTAACAGTACCAAAGAGTCAATCTCCGCGCTTCCGGCGCGAGCGATTCTTTGAAATCTCAATTTGAGCTCGAAAGACGCTGTGGCGTCCGTTTTTCAAGTTAATAGTCATTTACTGGTTACGAGGTTTGCTGTCCACAATTTGCATTCAAAAACCGAAACCTGCAGCTCCCGACTCCACAGTGTGACCCCAAACGCATCTTCTTCAACCACTAACAACGAGCGTAGTCTCTCCGGTATGGACTCAATATCCCATGGCAGAAGAGGTCGTCTTCTTCACTTATTTTAATTCTTTCAGGGACAATGCTAGAGAGCAGGATCAAGCTCAAGGTTTGTCAATACAATATAATTCCCACAACTCAATTGAACCTCATTGGACACTTCGACTCACTCTTGTGTATTGAGCAAGTACTCTTTTCTTACAGTCAATCTCAATTCTAGTCCTCATAGCATAGCAGAACGAGATCGCCATACTGAAATCACCACAACGCTCAAGTATCACTTCGAGACGAATAAGCACGCATATCACATACCACCTCACTTCTCAAAACACGACACAAGCATAATGCGCCCAAATGCGTCTCAATCACATAATTGCTCTAAACTCATCTACCCCGTCGTCCCCCATCCCTTACCCCTGCAACCCATCCTTAATCATAGCATCAATCAACTGCACATGCCGAACCGCATTCGTCTCACTCCACTCCGTCTCATAGTTCAACCCATACGGCCAAATATGACTTCCCCCACAATTGATCTTCGCACTCGCCCCATCCCACTTCCTCAGCAGCGGCAGCGCAGTCTTCCAATCCCCAGCCGCGCACTTGCGATCAAACGCCGCCGTCTGCCCGATCCCCAGCGTATGGCTGATCTCATGCATAGCCGTGCGCTCAGTCATGTACGCGCGGTTCGAGCCAAAGCGCAGATCGCCGTTGAAGTTTGCTTCGGCGGTGGGCACGCCGGGCGCGTAGGCAACGCGGATGGATTTGGAGACTTGGGAGTAGCGGCCGTAGCGGGCGACGGCTTTGGTCATTGCGTCGTTGATGCGGGCGTATGCGTCGGTTTGGTCGGCTGTGGGGTTGGAGGCGCGCGCGAGGGACCAGGAGATGGCGGCGGAGGAGAGGTTGGCGCACGAGGCGGTGAGGAGAAGGAGGGAAAGACGCATCTTGGACGATTGACAGAGGGAGATGAAGGCGGGCGGGTAGGTAGGGAAAGAAAATGGATACTAAGAAGTATAAGTACTTATTGATCTACTTTGTATATCGTAGATCTAAACCCCGGTAACTGTCCGCAGAATCACACTCGCAAATCTCCCAAACCCATGTATCCCTCTTCCCATCTATCAGGCTTCAATACATACCATCCCATCCTGCCTCACCCAACCAGAACATCACACTCTCCGGACACCCAGCACGAAACCGGAACCGCTGTCGTTTCCCTCCAATCACCTTGAACACCAAGAGTGCATGGTTTCAAACACCTTCCCGAAAGCCCTTGATGTTGTTTACTCTAGATTGCCCAGAGCCAGGTTGTTCGAGAGGGGTGTATGAAACAACCCAGGGTCGGAGAAATTGCCCTGGCATCCCCACACAACGTGATGCATCTGCCGGGACACGGGGCAGGGATGTTAGCCGTGGCAGGCTCGCGTGCCTCTCTGGCGTCGGAGAAATTCTGTATGGGGAAAGTGATTTTACCTATTGCACTCGGTAGCAACGGTATTTACCTCTATGCAGCATGCGGGGGAGATTGCATGAATCGTTCGCCTGGGGATCTTCAAGACAGGAGCCAGAAACGAGGTGAAGAGCAAGGATTTGAATGGTGGAAATGTTGGAATCAATACACTCAATGCCAATGCTATCTGATCTGTCTACTGGGCTGCACGCATGCATTGCCAAGACGCAGTAGCTATCTCTCAAAAACTCCCACCTGACCCGAATCAAAGTCTTCAATCGCATCAGTCATGCAGTAAGACCAATGCGCCCTAGCCGAAGGAGCTGCGCCAATGTAATGTTGTGAAAAAGGAAGTGGTCGCTCAAGGAACTCTTGAATTGCGACCGAGCAATTATACATGTTGCGAAGGACATTTTAAGAAGATATAAAAAGGATTGGGTCCAGGTAAACATTGGTTCATCTCGCGACTGCGCTGCACCACTCACGTGTCTGTCGGGTGTGAGACTCTACTCTGTCACAGTATTAGCAGCTGTTTGTAATATGGTGACCGAGTGTGCATACCTCATAGACCACCTCGTGGCGTGCCAACAGCACTGTTCAGCGCACTTGTGCCGCCATTCACACTGCCAGCCTCATCGAAATTCTGCCACTCGGGGAACTCGGCCGTGGCCTCGCGCATCTTATTTAGGGCTGTCTGCTCAATCAAGTTTGCGTCTGCGTATAGCAAGCTGGAATCCTCGTTGTAGTGACGGCAGTTGTTACACAACAACCCGAGATCCTGACGGAAGTTCTTCACCGACTGATACTCCTTCTTGTTGATCTTCTTCTTGATCTGATTCATGCAGATCGGATTCTTGATGAGCTGGTAGTAGTCTGGATAGTCCCACTTGTCGGGCAGCTCAATGAAAGGATCAATGATGCCGCGATTCGGAATATCAGGGTCGGTAGATTCTTCCTCGAGATCGTTCAGTGCTTCGTAGACAACGTTGACGACTTTCTGAAGAGATGCACGTTGCTCGGGGCTGAGGTTGTCCTTGGCGGGAGCAGGCCGACCGCGCTTGCGTGGTGCAAGATCGCCGTCCAGAGATGCCTCGTCAGCCTTGCGCTTTTCTGGTGCCTTCGGTTTTCGGCCCCGCTTCTTTGGCATAGGCTCCTCGGAACTCTCCCGTGAAGGTGCTGGCGAATCACCTGGATCAAGACCCATTCGCGCGGTCTTGTTTCGACCTCGTTTGGCGATCTTGGCATCTTTGCGCGCAATCGCAGCCTCGATAGTGTCTTCGTCGTTGTCGACTGCTTCGAGCCACTGCTCCTCAGTGAGACCATCATCATATTTGACGCGTGTGCGCTCACGGGCGCCACGACCAACGGGTGTATCGTCCTTCTCTTCAACGATCGGGTCCGCATCATTAAGGTAGATCTCAGGCAGTTCGCTCTCGCCAATAAGACGTCCGAGAGGTTTGCCAGGGCCATATGGATCATCTGCGAGACGTTGTCGGTCCATTTCCTGGAAGAGCTTGAACTCGTCTTCGTTTCGCATCATGATCAGATTCAGATCATCGTCGTCCATCTCCTCCTGCTCAAGACTCTCTGCGGCTTCGGCGGACTCCAACATGACACGCAACATGGCATCTCGTTCCTCGTTGGTCGATTTGTTGTCGAATTTTCCGGCCTGGATAACTTTGCCATCCATGTCGAGTTTGTAGTTTGCTCGTTCGAGAATCTTCTCCTCGACGGAATTCGAAGTGATGAGTCGCAGGATTCGGACTTCGTTCTTCTGTCCAATACGATGCGCACGATCCTGAGCTTGCAAATCTTGATGAGGATTCCAATCAGAGTCGTAGATGATAACAGTGTCAGCAGTCTGAAGATTGAGACCGAGGCCACCGGCGCGCGTGGACAGTAGGAAACAGAAGTATGGAGAGTTGGGGGCATTGAACTCCTTGAGCAGCTCAGATCGATCGTCTGCCTTGGTGGCACCGTCCAGACGCATGTACTTCATGCCTCGGAGGCGGAGATAGTCTTCCATAATGTTCATGATCTGCGTCATTTGGAAGAACATGAGAACACGATGACCGGTCCTTTCGAACTTTGGCAAGATTCTGTCCAGAAGCTCGAACTTACCAGCCGATCGCCATAGCAGATCGTTCGTTCCCTTGGTAGGGTTCATAACATCCTCAACCTGTTCGAAGACGAAAGGATGGTTACAGAGCTTGCGAAGCTGCATGAGCATGTTGCTCAAACCACGCATGCCTGTCTTGCCACCCTTGCCGTCACTGACCATGAGTCGGTTGTGCGTAACAAGCTGCTTGTATAGCTTCGCTTGTAGAGTGGAGAAGTTACACTTGATGACACGCTCTGTCTTGTCGGGCAAGTCCTTCTCGACATCCTTCTTGAGACGACGCAGAAGGAAGGGTCGTAGAACTTTGTGGAGACGCTTAATGACAAGAAGCTGTTCTTCTTCAGTAAGTTCCATCTTGTCTTGACCTCCAGTATTCGCAAAAGGGGTGTTGAACCACTCATCGAACGAAGTCGCGGATTTGAAGATAGTTGGGAGAACGAAGTTCAGCATAGCCCACAGTTCGGTCAGATTGTTTTGCAACGGGGGTACCAGTCAGAATAAGACGATAGCGGGTCGTGTAGTACTGGGTGATGGTCACGCTGAGTTTCGACCCGGCGTTCTTCATACGATGACCCTCGTCAACAATCATGTGTACCCACTTGATCTTGCTCAGGATTGGTCGATCCTTGATAATGAACTCGTAAGTTGTAAGAAGCACTTGGAATTGGCCCCAACGAATCTGCTGCTGATACTGTTTTCGCTGGTTGGGAGGTCCTTTGTAGGTAATCTTTGACACGCTTGGTGCCCACTTCTCGAACTCGTTGTTCCAATTGGTAAGAGTACTGAGAGGCACGATGACCAGGTATGGGCCAGGTTGTCGCTTCTTCTCGATGAGGTATGTGATCAAACTGATGGTCTGAATAGTCTTGCCCAGACCCATTTCGTCGGCGAGAATACCGTTAAGATTGTTGTTGTAGAGCGACACCATCCACTGCAGACCCTTGACCTGGTATTCCTTGAGTGTTCCACCAACCAGTATACTGGCCTGCTGTGTGACCTCTTCTTTGTTGCGATGAGCAATTTCGTAGTAGTCGGTGCGCTTCTTGCCTGGTCGCTCTTCGGCATCGGAGTCGTCGTCGCTGAGTTCGTCCTCGGATACAGTGGTGTCGAGTTGGTAGCGATCGATCGATGTCCGCTGTTGCGCCTTGACGGATGCTGCGAGCTGCTTCAAGAAGCCATCGGTCTGCTTGAGCAAGTGAGTAATACGTGTATCCTTGGCTTGGCCCAAAAGCTTGAGGTAGGTCTCCTCGTCGTTGGCTTTCAAAGCCTGCAGACGCTGCTTGGCAGTTCGCTCGATACGCTTCTGCTCTTCCTTCTCGATGTTCTGATGTGTTGTGATCATGGTTCGACCCAACCTCTGCAGACGTTGTCGCTGTGCCGTGCCAGCTTCTTGCAGCTCTGTGCGGTGCTTTCGGATCGCGTCGATGAACTCGTGGTGCTTCTTCTTCTCCTTGGTCTCGCGTGCATCGCGTTGTTGCTTCTCAAGCTTCTCGGTAAGGCGAGCTTCGCGCATCGATTGCTTCTTCAGGCGGCGGTAAATGGTGCGGTTAGCAGTCATTGCCAGGTTGTCAGCGTGGATCATTTGCTGCGCAATATCTCTTCGCAGTTTGCGTTGCTTCTCAAGCAAGTTGAGCTTCTTCTGTTCAATGACCAAGGCCAATTTGACTTTGCCGTCATCTTCGGGTGAGTCTGTCTTGCTGGTATCCCATGAACCGATGTTTGCGTTGAGTTTCTCCAGTTCTGCCTTTCGTGCAGTAAGACGGTTGTAAAGGATTATCTCACGCTCCTTGCGCATCTCCTGCATGCTTTGCTGCACCGCGTCAATATCAACACCCTGAGGCATGATGGTCGGGAGGTATGGCCGATTTCTTCGTACGGTGTGCGTCATGTAGTTAACGTCGCGAAAGGCATCGCTACTCCAGGGCTCGATGAAGGTGTCTGGGAGACGAGGAACGATGCGAGTTTCCTGCACCGCGCCACCCACGCTTGAAGAGCGAGTGGCGTTGTCGAGAGCCTGAGACACAGCAGTTACAGCTTCGGCTGGCGACTGTGGCTTCTTCATCGCATGATGCCCATAGATCTGCTGCTGCATGTTTGCAGGCAATGGCAGGCCTTTTGACAAATGCTTGAATGCACCAATCTGAGCGCGCAACATGATGAGTTGCTCCTTGGAAAGAGCGGCGTTGCCGCTTGTAGCTGATGTCGGTGTCTGGCCATCGCCAGCAGGGCCTTGTCCACTCGCAGTCACAACTTGAGTGGTGGTGTTTGCAGCGCCCGTAGAAGGTGTCGCAGTAGTACCGTCAACAGACCCAGCAGGCTTGGCTCCGTTCGGCATGTGCATGGCAGCGCCATTTTGCTGCATGGCCTGGGGATCGGAGATACTTTGCTGGCGCTGATGCTGCTGCTGCTGCTGCTGCTGCTGCTGCTGTTGTTGTTGTTGTTGTTGTTGCGCCTGTTGCATGCGCCTCATCTGGTTGAACTGGTTATGTTTTTGTATCATGGAGAGAAGGTTCCTGGCCTTGATGAACTCGGGATTTGTCTCGGGCACGCCGTTCTGCTTCATCGCCTGGTATTGCTGTGAGGGAAGACATTAGCCAAGCTCAGTGGAGCACAATCGCAATGGGCGCAAAGTGGGCGCGCGATGGACCGTACCTTGTAGACGTGCTGAGCCTGTTCACGGGTCATGCCGCCGGGCAGCTGGGCGCCGCCCATGTCTGAGCTGGGCTGTACTGACGCCATTGTGGTGACAGGGGGTTGTGGGTGGTGTTGAGCGCAAACAAGTGCCGATGTGTTGGACCGTAGACCTCAAGCGCGGTGTCGGCTCAAACTGGTGGCAGGCTGGGAGCGCGATTTTGAGGGAGGGACAGTCGCGATGAGTATTTGGGCGCGTGCACGGGACGGCTATGGCATTATCGTGGGGGTTGGCGGTGCTGCGGTGAGTTGAGTGAATGAGAGTGATGAACCGCCGCCGGGAGTCCGCAGTTCGCGTCGTCGCGATAGAGCAGGCTGAAGGGGGGATGCGCAAAATCGGGTGTGGCAAGGCGGGTGCACGCAAAATCGCGCTCTGGGGTGCTCAAATCGACCCACGCGTTGTGTAGAGCGTGTTGCTGGCCGAGTTGGGATGCGGCACGCGCTTTGGTGATGGGCGGATAGGGTGGTGGTTTGCCAGAGAACGTTGAAGCGCCTGGATGTTGCGACCCACCCAAAGTGGTAAGCGCGAGCGGCTTGGCACTAGCACGGTCACGTGGCAGGGTCACTGTCTCATGAGGAGGCCATCACCTCCAGCAAGCGAAGACTTGCCATAATTATCTGCGACGACATTCTCATCAGGCGCGCGGAACAGAGGGTGCATACAAACAACGCGGTTGACGTGTTTAGCGTCCGAGCGTTGGGCAACCGCATCGCAATCCGGGAAGCGCAATCCGCCACCGCCAGTGGAGTGCCACCAAGACCGACCCCTCGCGCTCATGACCGTCTGGTTCTTCGAACACGACCCCCAATTAATGCTTGTACAAATACCAAGAAAGGCCTGAGATGGTACGGACTGCCGCTGGCCAGGCCACAGTAATTCGCTGAAGCCTTCGCGGTGTACACCGATCACCTAGAATGCCCATGTGCACGTGGTGTGGCTTCAGAGCGCACGACGTGTAGGCCCCCGTATTTCGTGGAGCGCGTCCAGCTCGTTTCCGTCACGACATGGCCCACTTATTATTCTGCAAATCAGCGTTCTGTGTGTTTTCATGTTCTGCAATTTTGCTAGTAACTACGGGTGACAGGAATATTTACAGAAGCGAAGGTATATCATTCCTATTCAACTGACATATACACAATCGAAGTATAACAAGCATCAACCTATCCAATTTCATTCATCCCTAAGTGAGCGTAGGTGCAGTCCAGTCGATGTACTGAGCAACATCAGTCCCACTAGGACCCTTCTCAATGTCCGTGTTCGCATCCTGGCCCAGCAAGAACTTGTTGATGAAAGCGGTAAGATCTGCCTGCTGGTTGGACGGGAACGAGCAGTGGTTGTGGTTCCCAGAGCCAGTGAAGCCCATGTTGCTGGGAACTCCATACGCCTTGTAGATGAGTCGGCCAGCCTTCATACAAGGAGTAGTAGATCCGGGACCGAGCCAGTCGATCTCGTTCTCGATCACAAGCAGACCGCGAGGAGCGACCATACCTGCGAGCTGATGATGATCGGTAGCCAGGGTGCTGGACTTTGTGCTGAAGGAGTTGAAGCGCGTGGAGAACCAGACGTTCTCACCGACGATTTGGCCAGAAGTCTGAATGTTTTTGCCCTTTGATTTCTCCGAGTCAGAGATGCGCCAGCAAGCGGCACCACCAGAGCCAGACTCTTGGGGCAAGCCCAAAGCGATACGGTTGACAAGAGCGGCAGCAATGAAGGCACCCTTGCCGTTACGGGAGCAGCCCGTCACACCAACGCGCTTGGGATCAATGCCGACGCTCGAGGTGGACTCAAGGGCATCGATGATACGGTCGACAGCCCATGCCCAAGCAGTAGTGGCACCGGCACTGTGGCTTGAGCCGTACAGGTCGAAGAATTTGCCCTTGCCACGGCTACTGCCTCCCGACTGCTGAGCTATCTGGTCATTGTTGAAGGTGATCGTCGCAACGGTGGCTGGGACTGGAATACTGGCTGCACCATATGCGATAATGGCTGGGAATGGTCCTGCTCCGCTGGGCTTCTTGATTGTGACCGAGAAAGAAACTGACTTGCCTCCCTCAGTAGCTGTGATCGACAGAGACGTTCCCGAGTACGTAGCAGTGACTGAGGATGGCTTAGGCGGAAAGTCACCAAGTTCCTGTGCCTGGATCGCGGCACTGACTTCTTTGTTCCTGCAGTCGAACTGTGCCTTGGTAGTTACGGCCGTTCCATCGAAGAACTTGAAGGGGTTGGGGAGTTTAGCATTGGTGGTCGATGGAAATGTGGACGGAATTGCAGGGCAAGCTGCGGCCTGGCGCTGCTCGACCACAGGCGCCGCAAGGACTGTAGTAGCAAGAAGTGGAAGGACGATTGAGTACTTCATGATGGAATACCCTTGAGGCTCGAGTGTCTGCTGGATCGGATACTCGACGTTTCGAGAACACCGATTATTCTTTATAACATGCGTCTGCAACAAGGATTATCCTTTAATCCGGGGTTAAGCATGGATACCAAATGGAGACAGGAGCCCACAAAGTGAGCCTCGCAGTGTGACCATAATATAATAGACACATCGCACCCAACTTGGCCCCATTGGCACGCTTCGCGCTCCACACGGGTGTTGATACGAAGCATTGCCGACCAGGTTTTGTCCATGGATATGCACGAATATCAGATTCCGAACATCTCTTTGTTCAATGGCCGTTTCCAGTAATCTTGGACATACCCTCTGACTCGCAAGTGAAGACCGAACTCTGTTTGCTCCATTGAAGTGTGCAGGCAATTGCGTAGGAACATGCACCGCCTCGTCTCAAGCCCCGCAAAGGATCAAGTATCTACGATGCTTCAGGATCTCATGACGCCACACTCCTTATAATTGAAGAGACATGATTGATGGAAGAATTCCACCTAAGTTAATACTCCGCATTCTTAAGTAAGGTGCGGTTTCCCTTGAACCGTGGGAGTGATGCGTTGCACTTTCCAAAGCTTGGCAGTCTCGGAGACCCAGAAGGAAATATAGCAAATTGTGGCATGCTCATATGCTTCCGATCGGAACAACGTAAGAGCTCTGTGGATGTGTACAGCTCCGATCAGCTTATTGCGGAATTACATAGTGAACGTGCGTAGCTCCTCCAGCGACTGGCCACAATCCCACCATGCATACTCTATGATCCTTGTTCCTAGCCTCCGCCCATATTAGAGATAATGGCGGCTCTTCATGAGGATACGAAGATCATGTGGGGTACAGTCTTGTGGGGCGCAGGAATCTAGGTAGATCTCCCCATTAGCCTGCATGCCCACGCAAAATACCCGGCGCCCACATTCATCTATGCGGTGTTCCAAGAAGCTTCTGTTGCTGTCTGTGGTAGGCTCGGCGCAATGTTATATCTATTCTCCGTACGACAATACAAGTTTAGAACGAATGTCGGATAGCACATGCAAGGACTATTCCGTGCCACTCACATGACCTCGAGCCAGGGTTGATAGAAAAGCGGCCGATGTTGAAGCCTTGGGACGTTTCGTGATATAGATGCTGTAGATCTTCGAAGATAGACCGGGTATCCCTGTTGCCACGCGAACGGGAGAGGTACAGGTACTTGGTGTCCATGCCTGGCTTGAATATCAGCCTTGTGCGGATGGACGCGCAGACGCGACAGCGTTGGTGTCGTCACCGCGCCAAGCGTCGATGTTCGTCACATCGAAGAACTCCAGAACTCTAATTTAAGAGCATGTTCAGTAGCTTCTTGAGATTACGGCACGTTATACGCGATGTTTGTGGAATAAAGGTTTGGGGCTGAGAGTGAGGTTGACGTTTGGATGGCAACGGCTAATTTTACGAGCAAACCAATGGTGCCAATTGGATCATCGCGGCTTTCCCCATAGCTTCGGCACCCCTCACTTGCGCGGGCGTTGCCTGACTAATGTTCAACACTCGGTCTCTATTTAACATTCTGTTAAGATCGCATCATAGATTTGAGGAAATAGTCTCACAGATTTAGCTTACTGGTCACTTTAAGTGCAACATTCTTTCGTCGACGCAACTTTTCTAGATAGGCTTAGAGCTTTACATTAAACAGCGATATCAAGCGAGCATTACAACGGTCTCGTGCGAACTCATGACATACAAGGCAAACATGTCCGAAGAGCGACAATCAGCCAATGCAATCAGGTTCTACGAAGACAGGTCCGCTGATTACGACGACACATGGCACAGTGATTTCACTCGACGATTCAGCTCTTATCTGGACCTAAAAGCAGGCCAGGACATACTGGATCTCGCCTGTGGGACCGGCTTACTGACCTTCATTGAAACAGAGAGAGTAGGCGCATCGGGAAGCGTGGTCGGCATTGATGTTACGCCTGGCATGCTGGCTTTAGCAACACAAAAGAAAGAACAAGGCGGTGATAAATACTCCAATGTGAGCTTCTACGAAGGCGATGTGCTGCATCTAGACGAAACGGAAGCACTAAAGGGCAAGTTGTTCGACTTAATTACCGTCGCCTCAGCGCTGGTATTGTTTCCAGATCCCAAAGCGGCGATCGAGCACTGGTCAACATACCTCAAGCCTGGAGGGGTGCTCGCAGTAGATGCGACACATCCAAGGAACCTCGTATCTGGTATGGTACTGGAGAGAGTTGCTCGACGTCTGGAGCTACCAACCCCATACAATCGTTCATGGAGCCGTTCAGAGTATGCGCTGCGGCGGCTTCTCGAAAGCGCAGGCCTCCAGGTGGAGAGCGTTCGAACCATTCATGATCAAGCTGGTTATGGCAAGCGATACTATGGTGTCGATCAATGGGACGACTTTTTCGTGGAGAATGTCATCGCGAAGGATGTGACACGAACTTTTGCGAGTAATGACATTCGGAGAAAGGCCCAAAGCATTTACAAGGAAGAATGGGAGAAATTAGCAATAGACGGCAAGATTGAAGAGGTGGACGCTGTCTTTTTGGGAATCGCACGTAAACGTAAGTCCTCCTCAAAAATCCTCACTCACGATGGGGCTAAGAGCATTGCAGCAGGTGATGGGTCGAGGTATGTCTGCAATGCCGCTGACGGCGACGTCGTTTTCAAAGGTGGGTGTCGCTGCGGTGGAATCAAATACACATCCAATGTGCCCCCCTCAGACATTACGCTCTGCCACTGTCGCACATGCCAACAATTATCGGGCTCGGTGTATCTTCCGTTCATCTCCTTCTCAAATGCAGCCTTGAGATACACCGAGGCAACCACTCTCAAGACGCTTAAACTGTCAGAAGTTGCAGAACGAACTTATTGCTCCAGTTGTGGAACACCAATATCCATGGTGTACTCATTCTTTCCGGACGAGGTCAGTGTGACTATGGGCTCGGTGGACTTGTCGTCTTTTACGTGCGAACTTCCAAAGGTCAAGAACCACATCTATCTTCGCGAAAAAGCACCGTGGTTCGTACTACCGGACGATGGGACTGATCGTTGGGGTACATTTGAGTTCGCGCATCTTATCGAATTGAAGGAATGAGATTGAGATGAGGAATGAGGAATGCCCTGTTGGACCAAGAGCGAACGGAGCTCAGCATCGCTAGGCATCGCACTTATGGTGGTGGGACGTCAGGCACTACAGCTCGAGATATCGTGGATGCGGAAGGTATACGCTGATATTAGAGTCCATTTATGCCAACGACGCGCTATATGCATCCTTCGAAAACATGAGCCTATCGGCGTAATCGAGGGACATGGTGTTGCGGTGAGCTGGTGATGACGAGGCGCTTGCCACGCCAATCCCCAGCCTCACCAAAATCTTGTTTCCAGCCACCCCACCAACCACATGTTTCACGACATCTGTTGTGATCAAAACCGCGCTGTGCTCGTGCTGTCAAGTTCTATTTCCACACCTTTTGACATCCTGCAGCAACTTGTTCCACCACATCTGCCTGCTGTCTTCCATCCGACCCTTTCTCCACTGACCGCCCCGTTTCATCCTCTGCGCTAGACCTCGGACCCTGTTGGTTGCAACATTTCCAGGTTGGCCCGGCTACCACACGCTCCTCCTAAACACCAGGGAGATTTGTAAACGTTTCACGGCTTCATTCCAACTGCTTCATTGGCATTCTGGTTGGAGCAGGGCCAGCATCTTCGCTACCCGACTTTCGCATCCCGACCGATAGCCTAGCTGCAGATAGGCATGCATCAGCGCAACATGAGCCGCACTGGGCCCCTCGCCGCACCCCAGGCTTCACACTACTCGCCACGCGGTGACATGCGACAGCCCCAATCTACACACAACACAAGCTCGACATCCTTCGCCGAAGACAGCTTTGACGACGTCGACATTGCCAACGACATTGTCCGACCACCACCTTCCGCGCTGACCTCGAGGGCTACTACCGCATACGATCCACACGCGCCTTCACCATTGGAAGATTACCCAAGCTCTGCTCGCGGAGGCCATCAGCGCACCTTGACTGACACATTTATCGACAACTGCCAGCCCTTCCTCAACCGCGCATCGACTACCTTACAAGAACATACTTCGAAAGCATCGTTCCATTCGCCAACCAAGTCACTCGCCAGCTTCATACCTTCACGTGGCGCCACCGAGTCCAATGCTTCACAGCCAAAGATCCGCGCACTACAAAACTGGTTCAACGGATCGTCAGCGCCTGTAAAGCTCGGCGTTTCCCCACAAAACGAATACTCCGAGTCAGAATCAGGATCTGAGTCTGAGCCCGGAGAGGAATTCTACTCCTCAGACGAAGAGAGCGAAGAAGAAGAGGACGGACGTGGGACTATGATGGCAAACATTTTCAACCGCGGCCCCTCGCTCACACGTGGGTCCGAAAGCCCGACGAGACGACCAGAAGACACTACTCCTACAAAACCACAGCGACCGACTGCAGGCAGCAAGTTCGCGTGGCTGCTATCGACCCAGAAGAATGCCGCTATACCACCTCCAGCTCAGTCGCCCGTATATCACAATGCCGATGACGAGCTTCTGAACATCAACATCGCCCAGGCGCTCTTTCCTCACGGACCAGCTGACCCTCTCGCTCCCTCGTCTTTTAACGATCTCCTCGCCAATGCAGAGAAGCTCCTCTCCCGTTACCAGTCATCGTATCGCCAGCTATCGACATCACTTGTGGATGCTCGGTCCGAACAAAGCGCACAGGAAGACGAGCTTGACGAGGCAGATACTCGAGTCAGACACTTGAAGATGCAGCTCGAGACCATGGCAGCGCGCGCAACGGAGCAGGATGAACAGATGCGCAAGATGACCGAGGAGCTCGCATTTGAGCGACACGCCAGGCAGGAAGAGGAGGCGGCACGCAAACGCAGTTTGGCGCTGGTCCGCAGCCAACCACTGTGTGAGCATGTTGCGTGTGCAGATACCACACCTCGACGACGGAACCGCATCTCGAACTCTGAAATCAGTGTAGACTCTGGCTTCGAGTCGGAGGCCGAGACTGATGCCGCGAGTGTCTTCTCGAGGACTTGCATGAGCCCCACCGGGACCGATATGTCGTCCATGTTAGACGTCGATCTCGATAGCACACCCAAGAGTCGGAAGCCTCAGCCGCTTGAGCGTAAAAGCACATATGAGAAGGTCCGTGACGGCACCGTTAGCCTTGAGAAGGGCGGTTGGGGCTGCGCCAACTGCGAGGGAGGTGCACAAGCAGCTGTTTGGGGGCGTCTGGCCAAGGAGCGCGAGGAAAACCGGACCCTGAGGCACAGGGTGGAGCAGCTCGAGGATGCTGTTGAGGGTGCTCTCAACGTTGTTGATGGCCCCTGGGGACTGTGAGACTCTACATACTTCTATTCGACGTACAATATTTGGGAATCTTTTGGTTGGACATTAGCGCATAGCATTTGACAAAGGCGCATTATGGCTACATCCCACGCCGGGTAGCACATCATCATTGGAGATAGACTCTAGGACACTGTTATACACAACACCTTTTGAGCGAAAGCATTATATTCTTCGTGCCAAATGCTTTATGAGGGATGCTTATCATCGTGAGAACTTGGAATACACAGAGCACGGCTTCCCTTCCTGTAAAAAATCCGTTAACATGACTGCCCTTGTGCGATGCATACTTCTGCAGCTGCATAGTTATTGAACCTCCATTGAAATTAGCTTTAAGCTTATTGTCGCGCGCGTGCTGGACCCTGATTTCCGCGTGCCAAAAACAAGGCCCGAGCGCAACGTGCTCGCTTATCTAACCTGATCTGGAACACAGCATTTCTCAACACCAAAGTCCACACGACCACAACAACGCAACGTAGCGTAAACCAACAAAAAGAAAACGATGCATCGGCCGGGAATCGAACCCGGGGCTAGCCGAATTGATTCAATTGAATGGCAACGGCTAATTTTACCACTAAACCACCGATGCGTACGATTTTGATTATGGAAAAGCACCCATTATTCAGTTTATTTTGACGGTGAATAAATCTTGATGAAGCACCTTGAGATGTCATTGCTGACTTTCTGAGATTTTCACAACTAGGGTGACTTAGCCTGTGGAGACGGGCTAGTTGTATTGCAAACGAAATTTCATGCCGTGTTTCGGCTGAGGATAGCCGACCTTATAATTGGATGTCCGAGACTCCGTTACGACTAGCCAGAACTCGTGCCTCGACCTCTGTTTATCAGCCGCTTTTGATCCCTGTGTACTGCTCAGTAACATAAGCTCGAATGTGTGTTTTCCGCAATTCCAACTCGGCAAATGCTATACAAATAGGGTTACTCGAGCGCGTCATCACATATGTTGTCGAGGGCACGCCAATCGAGAGTACGACTAGCTTTGCCGACGGAGGTAGGTGAAATGGCGGAGTATCTCGACGAGGCCCTCAACTCCAGCATTGCGGTCAATACATGGAACATTCGGCTGCGCCTCTTAAAAAATTGGCAGCGACTATTGCACTTTACTCGGTGATGCCGGAGTGGCCATATCTGCTGACCCTGTTGTGGGGCGGGGATTCGATACTTGCCGATATCAAAAGGCAATTTTGCGTTATGGATCAACTGGCTGCCTTTGTCGCCATTGGCGACGTCACAAGAGCGATGCAAAAGCTATCCAAAGCATCTTTTCGGGTGTACAGAACTTCTTTGACCAAAGCTATAGTCCTATAGGACATCGAGTTGCTAAAGGCCCTGATCAAATTTTCCAATTTGATGCCTTAGAGGAGTGTATTGTACGAATAATTACCCATTCTTAGGAACTCGCACTATGGAGTGAGCATCCCGATGCGCAAGGCTGTCGAGTAGGACACGACGGGTTTGCTACATCATCTTCTGGTCCATCTCCGGAAACAAGTTTGGCAGCCGTTGAACAATAAAATCGACGGACAGGTGGCTCATACGCGGAATGTGAATATCAATCGTTAGTATGAGCGGAAAACCACCATGTCACCAAGTTCTTTCAGCCAGCGGATGCTGAACTCGCTGATATTTATGGCTATCCGTGCAAATTTTGGCTAGATTGTCGAAGCTGTTATCCGCACTGGGGCCGACATCAGCATAGGCGTTCAATCTGCACGCTAGAATAATATGCCTATCCCTCTCGAGTACCCGATCTTATCGAAAGAGTATAGCACCGTATCTGTCCAAATTAAGGCCGGCGCGGATCTTTCACCTCTCGCGGCATGGTCATCCCGCCTGGTCATCTATGTCATACCCAAGAGCAAGTGCCAGTTCATTCTTTCAACAAGGTTACTTAACCATCCCAATAACTGCAATGGTGTGATCCTGCGCACAATGGCTGGCTGGTGGGTATTCTACATGGTCAGAGTAGTCTGTTACTGAACTAAGCGACTCGCGGTCTGAAGATTGATGGGAATATATTTGGTGGCCGAATTCGGGCGTGTCCCTATTCTCTGACCTCAGTTTCCCTGCGATTCTAGTGGAACTGAAAGTCTCACACTTTGGTATGGAATTAAAACATAGTATAGACTAGCCACCGCTAATAAATATCGTTTGATGTGCTACAAAACGATGAATGTCCCGAATTCACACCCCAAATATATTCCCGTCCAGGTGTTTCTTCGCCAGGCGCTTTGCAGACATGCCGCGTACAACGCATCCATTTCATGGCAAGACGCTGTCGATGTTTGCCGTCGGGGCTTCCTTCTTGAACAGTGCGATAGTTTCGTCCCATATTTTCTTCTGAACTTCCTTGCCTTCGGCGGAAAGAACAAACTTTGAAGGGCTTTTCAAATTTAGGAGCCATTGTAAAAAGGTTGGTGCTGTACTTACGGAGTGATCTTCTGCTCTTGAATGTACTCCCCGTGAGACTCGGCCTGTTTTGTGGCGGCGGCATCCGTCAAGAAGTATGCGCCCTGCGTAGGGGTCCAAGCAAGTAGCGTTTTCAAGACCTTGAACCCGGCTGATGGGTCGTGGCGATGGAACTGACTAGCAACGAACCCTGGATTCGGGGCGTTTACGATGACCTCCTTCGCATCAACCCTTGAAGCCAATTCCCTGAACCAAAAGACGCCCAATAACTTGGATGTATTATAACGCACCATACCATCACCAAAGGAGTCCTTTTGGTCCATGCGCCCAAGGATGTTCGGCGCGATCTTCTCCTTGAAGGGCGTCCAGAAGTGTACTTCTGAGGTAGTGATTGTGAGTCTACCTGGCTGTCCAGTCTGCTGCGATGTGGACTTGAGAGGAGATAGGAGCAGAAGGGAGAGTAGCGCTGTTCCGAGGTGGTTGACTTGCACGTTCTCCTCATGACCATAGGGCGATGTTGCCCATTTAAGCTGCTTGACACCTGCATTGAGGAGAACGATGTCGATGCGGTTGAGCAACTTCGCCTTTTCAGAGAAGGCAACAATGCTGTCGAAAGAATCCTGGTGTAGCTCCCATACCTGGAAGTCGCAGTTTGGGCTGCTCTTCGCTAGGTCGTCCTTTGCCGCATTTCCCTTGTTAACATCGCGCACTCCGAGTATGATGCGGGACACATCATGCGACGCGAGCTGTCGCGCTGTTTCTAGACCGATCCCAATATTTGAGCCAGTGATGATTGCTGTCTGCTGGTCGAGACGCACACCTGAAGGTAGAGGTTTCGGCTTGAAGGTGATCTGTGTGAGCAGAAAGGCGAGCTGTCCGCCCATAGCTACGTCTGTAATGGAAACCACGATGTGATGAGGAGTTGTTATAATGGAGAAGCAGCAAAGATTAATTATCGTAAAGGAAATGAAGGTAAATGGGTAAATAACGCCCCGGCAGGCCCACTCACCATGACAAGTGGGCAAGCTATGGGGCGACGACCAAGCAAGAGGGCCATTGCTACAGCTAGACTAGAACTGAAAATGCATCAGACTACCAACATTTGTATGCTTATATGCCACGACTAGGCACTCACTTATCCTGTTCCTTGGTGTGGTTCATTGTTGTTTGCTCATGACAGCACACGCGATACGTGACACGCAATAGCCCGCATGTGCTAATGGACGGAACACTGCGCCGCTTTTTATCCAACCCTTGATTAGGTGCCACTTGCGTCACTGCCGTCCGTTACTTCGAGGGTTTTCACCAGTCAGCATGGATTGAGCCTTCAGACCATTGGACGCAGGCACTGTGCCGCCTTTCAAAGCCACCGCCATGCGCCGCAGGCTTACCAGCCCACACAGGCAGTGTCAGCATCAAACTAACTCGGCTCATAGACAGGGCTCAGCACATACCAAACATGCTTAAGCAACGCATTGTCACCGTGCTTATGTGAGTTCCAAGCGCTTTCCACATATTCTTCCCTACTTCGATCATCGTTGCAAAACTTGCAAGGTATGTTTCACAGTCTCATCTAGCTCACTGTGAAGCGAAGAATTAGGAAGTCGGAGCGAGAAGGAATAGGCAGGCTTAGGATTGGGCGTCGGTGAGCCGGCCAAGACGGGGCAAGGCAACAGCGCACGCATCAGAGAAGCTGCGCGTATGTAGCTTGGGCCGGGGCTGGGGCCGGGAGCTGGTCGAGGTAAAGTAGCCAGTCTCAGGCGTTAGGCTGCTGCACAGGGTCTAGCACCAGTTAGACCAGCTGGCGGGCCGGCGCGTAGTTTCCCCCCACACCATTCGTGCCCTGCTGCTTCCTGGCAGATCTGAAGCGGGGGTAAACGCGACTGAGAACGTTCTGTTTGTGCCACGCTTTTCAAATGTAATGTAGGTGGACATTTCAAATACCTTTTAACTTTTATGCAACAGTTACCTACTTTTTGTAGCCATGGTATCCTTAAAAGGTCTAAAAGCCAAGCTTGGCAGAAAGAACGCGCCAGTAGCTCCGTGTGTTGAAGATACTGCTACCCCCGCAACAGGCTGCTCCTGCTCCTGCCACAGCCGCATCTCCGTCCAATCTGCCCGAACGAATTTGGGACGAAGCGTACAGCCAGACGAGAGTGAGCGACTCGGACATTGTCGACGCCTACGAAAATATCTTGTCTGCCCGACTAAGCGAGCATAATGCGGGCGGTTTAGAGCTTCCTGCTAAGTCTTTAGATAACGCCTTGCACCAGAACAAGATCGCCCATGATGTAGGCAAACGACGGCTGCAGATGCAGCAACTTGTGCAGCATGGGCTACGCAAAACAGAGAAGGATGCGGCAGCAAAGCAGGGAATAGGAGACGGCATACAAGCAGCTATGGTAGTGAAAGAGGTGGTCGACAAGGCGATCCAGGCGTCACCCGAAGCTGCTGTCGCGTGGGTGGGCGTTTGTTTTGCACTGGAGGTAAGTGCAGTTATTCAGTATAGAGGCAGCGATCGGCACTGACAAGCTTTGCCTAGATTTTGATGAATCCGCTCACCGAGGCAAGCTCCAACCGCCAGGGCATCGCTTATGTCGTGTCGAGGATGGACTGGTACTGGAATCTGTCCAGCCTGCTGCTCGACGAGAACATGAACGAACCGCATTCGCAAGGACCAAGGCGCGAGCTTGAGAGAGTCGTCACTCAGCTGTATGTGAAGTTGTTACTCTACCAGATGAAGAGCGTGTGTTACTACCACCGCCGGCGGTATGTCACCTTGTTTCGTGACCTAATCAAGTTGGAGAACTGGGACGGCGAGCTCAGCGATATACAGGCAGCAGAGGCAGCAGTGCAAAAAGACTCAGAACAGTACAACACGTCGACGATCCGGACTCGACTTGGTGCAATTGCTGAGGCAGCTGAGTCGCAGAATGTTAAGCTAGATAGCATTGACTCAGCTATCCGAGAGCAGACAAGGCAGCAAGAGAGACTGCACAGGACGAGTGCAGACAATAAGTGCATAGAGGACCTGCGCCTCACTGACCCGCGTGATGACAAGGAGCGCATCCAAGAGTCTAAAGGTGGCCTACTGAGGGATTCGTATCGCTGGATCCTCGACAGCGCGCACTATCAACAGTGGCATAGCAGCCCACAAAATCAGCTGCTGTGGATCAAAGCTGACCCAGGCAAGGGCAAGACGATGCTGCTGTGCGGCATCATTGACGAGCTGCGTGGTACATTACCTAAGACCGCCCTTCTATCATACTTCTTCTGCCAGGCGACCGATTCGCGCATCAACAGCGCTACAGCCGTGCTAAGAGGGCTACTATACATGCTCATAGATCAGCAACCGTCGCTTATAGCACATGTACATAAGAAGTACAGCCACGCTGGGAAACCCTTGTTTGAGGATGCAAATGCCTGGATAGCCCTAACAAAGATCTTCGTGGACGTGCTACAAGACCCAAACCTGAGCATGACGTACCTGATTATCGACGCGCTGGATGAGTGTGGTACTGATAGGACGAAACTGCTGGACTTTATTGCACAGCAGTCGTCGACGTCCAAGCGCGTCAAGTGGATTGTTTCTAGCCGTAACTGGCCAGAGATTGAAAAGCAACTAGAATCCGCGAGCCACAAAGTGAGATTAAGTCTCGAGCTCAACGCTGAATCAGTCTCAACAGCCGTCAATATTTTCATCAAAGAGAAGGTGTCTCAGCTAGTAGAGAAGGAGAAATATGACAAGAAGACTCAGGACGCTGTGCTAGAGTACCTAACGGCCAATGCAAACGACACCTTCCTATGGGTCGCACTAGCGTGTCAAAACCTCGAGGGCACGGCGAAAAGGAACGCGGTGAAGAAGCTCAAGTCAATTCCACCTGGACTAGACCCATTGTACAAGCGAATGATGCACCAGATAAGCGAGTTAGACGACGCCGATATCTGTCGCTCTGTACTGGCTTCGACCGCAGTCTTATATCGACCTGTCACAATCTCTGAATTAGTCGTACTTGTTAAGCAGCTTGAGGATGTTAGCGATGATGCACAAGAGATTATCAGCCTTTGTGGATCATTCCTTACTGTTCGCAAAGACACAGTCTACTTTGTGCATCAGTCAGCCAAGGACTTTCTTCTACCCACAAAAGTGTATAATGAGGTATTTCCAAATGGGATCGAAGCCACTCATAGAGTGGTCTTCTCAAGATCGCTAGCGACTCTGTCCAGCACATTGCACCGGGATATATACGGCCTCAAAGAGCCAGGCATCTCCATTGAGAACGCCAAACCGGCAGATCCAGACCCACTAGCAGCGTCACGCTATTCGTGCATCTACTGGATCGACCATCTGCATGACTCGAAACCTGCATCGTGGGCAAGCAGTTGCAGCGGCCTGCAAGTTGCAGGTGTTGTCAATGATTTTCTAAGGACGAAGTACCTCTACTGGCTAGAAGGCCTTAGTCTGTGCAAGAGCATAGCAAAAGGCGTGGTTTCGATGGCGAAACTAAGGCGTCTAGTTGAGGTATGGCATACACAGCTGATATGTATGCACATTGTACGTGATCTAGATGCTAACGCTGCTAGCAAACCTGGAATATAGACGAATTGCAGCAGCACGTCCAAGACGCGCAGCGATTCATCATGTATCACAAAGGGGCAATCGAGAGCTATCCTCTTCAAGCATATGCATCTGCGCTGTTGTTCAGTCCGACAAAGAGCCTGATCAGAAGGTTGTTTCAGCACGAAGAGCCACAAGGAATTACTATTAAGCCAGGTATGAGCGACAGCTGGAGTGCGTGCCTGCAGACGCTCGAGAGCCACGGCGATACGGTCAGGTCAGTAGACTTCTCGCACGACTCAACCCAGCTGGCGTCAGCGTCGGAAGACAACACGGTTAAGATCTGGGATGCGAGCAGCGGGGCGTGCCTGCACACACTTGAGGGCCATAGCGATGGTGTCATCTCAGTGGCCTTCTCGCACGACTCAGCTAGGCTGGTATCAGCGTCGATGGATAACACAGTCAAGATCTGGGATGCAAGCAGCTGGGTGTGCCTGCACACGCTCAAAGGCCATAGCAGCGGGGTCAACTCAGTGGCCTTCTCGCACGACTCAACCCAGCTGGCGTCAGCGTCGGACGACAACACAGTCAAGATCTGGGATGCGAGCAGCGGGGTATGCCTTCACAAGCTCAAGGGCCATAGCAGCTGGGCCAGGTCAGTAGACTTCTCGCACAACTCAACCCAGCTGGCGTCAGCGTCGGAAGACAACACGGTTAAGATCTGGGATGCGAGCAGCGGGGCGTGCCTGCACACACTTAAGGGCCACAGCGGTGGTGTCTTCTTAGTAGCCTTCTCGCACGACTCAGCCAGGCTGGTATCAGCGTCCATGGATAACACGGTCAAGATCTGGGATGCAAGCAGCTGGGTGTGTCTTTACACGCTCGAGGGTGGTGGTGCTAGTTCAGTGGCCTTCTCGCACGACTCAGCTAGGCTGGTATCAGCATCGACGGATAACGCGGTCAAGATCTGGGATGCGAGCAGCGGGGTATGCCTTTACAAGCTCGAGGGCCATAGCAGCTGGGTCAACTCAGTAGCCTTCTCGCACGACTCGGCCCAGCTGGCTTCGGCGTCGAACGACTTCACGGTCAAGATCTGGGATGCGAGCAGCAGCACCTGTCTGCACACGTTTGAGAGACATAGCAATTGTGTTAATTTAGTAGCCTTCTCGCACGACTCGGCTAGGCTGGTATCAGCGTCATACGACGAGACAATTAAAATCTGGGATACAAGCAGCTGGGTGTGCCTTTACACGTTCGAGGGCTATAGCAGCGGGTTCAAGTCAGTGGCCTTCTCGCACGACTCAACCCAGCTGGCGTCGGCGTCGAAAGACAACACGGTTAAGATCTGGGATGTGAACGGCGGGGTGTGCCTGTACACACTTAAGGGCCATAGCGATGATGTCAACTTAGTAGCCTTCTCGCACAACTCAGCCAGGCTGGTGTCAGTGTCGGACGACTTCACAGTCAAGATCTGGGATATGAGCAGCGGCGCGTGCCTGCACACGCTTGAGGGCCATAGCGGCCTTATCAGGTCAGTGGCCTTCTCGCACGACTCGGCCCTGCTGGCTTCGGCGTCAGACGACAAGACTGTCAAGATCTGGGATGCAAGCAGCGGTGCCTGCCTGCAGACCCTGGACATCGGCCTGTGTCCTTTTAAATTATCCTTCAACTCCGCTAAGTCCTGTCTCTACACTGGATTAGGTACTATCGTTATTCAAAACTCGCAAGTTGGCGTAAGCGACATCGTAGAACCCGAGCGCCCCCTGTATCCAGACAGAGGTGTAAGCTTACGTAGTCCTTGGATCCAGCATGCGGATAAGGATGTACTGTGGGTGCCATCAGAATATCGACCGTCATGCTCGGCGGTGTGCGGTAACACCGTTAGCATAGGAGTTGGGTCTGGAAGAGTATGGAGTTGCAGTATTGACCTTGAACATAATTAGAAGTATTTTTTAGCAACAATAACGATGGTTTATGCTACAGTATTATTCTATGTACATTCTTATGATATCTCTATTCTAAGGGAGACAAGGATATACACAAATACATAGGTCTTGTTTTGCCATATTGAAGCTTCAAGAATTTTCGAGAGAGCACCTGTCTGGTTACCTTGACTAGGCTCCAACACATTTCAAGGTAGCATAGCAAATACGCTGACTATCTTGTGGAAGCGGCTGCCGTCTATGGTGATAAGGCTATGATGTAATGTTAGGCTCAAAATGGGAGATACTATACAAGGTGCACACATAGGAACTTTGGATGACAATGTTACATGCCTATTATCCATTTATTCTTATGAGACTTTCAGCTACACCTTAGCTTAAAGCCTAATATGGCGTATATTATAGGCCATTTATTATATAAGACAGACTAATCTATTAAAGAACGCCTTACACAGATTACTTTGCTAGGAAGTGCTAACTAACTTAGCAACATTGCATAAATTATCTTCGCATTACCGCCACAGGGCTAAGGATAGCCTACTAACATGTTATAATATTTGCGGAAACGCTAGAATACTGAATACTTCGACTTCTACAACTACAGTTACGCTGAATGGATAACCCACACTAATCGCATGACCCTATCCATACCTTGAAGTCCACCAGGGTTTGGAAGATTCGCTGCGGGTAGTACTTGTTGGCGGCACCACACATTTTCCGCAAAATATTCATGCTTTAACTACGAAAAGGATCATGTGTTTTTCACGTACAATTCAGTAACTGACTCGTGACACACTAGCTTCAATAGGAAACCTTTCCATCTTCTTTTGAAAGAGAAGACGGACTGAGCTCTGGGTGCAATTTTATGGCATAGATCGCTTTCAACGCATTGAAAAGTCGACGCATTGCTACTTGCGTGTGTAACGACAGTTTTAAGAGGACATGTCGACCCTACTAAAGTAATTCCATACTTTGAGGAGGTTATGGAATTAGTAAAGTTCACTACTAATTTCGTGGCCCGTTTAAATGGTATGCTCGCTCCCTAGAAGCACCTATTCAACGACACCGATTACATCTTGGATGCTGACATACCTATGTTAGAAAAAGCCATCATGGGCTGGATCGCCTTGGCCAAGGTCGTCGCTTCACTATGCCACAGGGCTGCTATGATTTGTGCCTTTAGAGAATTATACTTTGTCATCTGGTGTAACACAGGGTACGGCAATGGGCGTAGAACGACGAAGACTGTCTCAGTCCCTGCCTTGGCAGTAATCTCCCAGTTGATCCTGGATGTCATATGCCGGAAGTTCTTTGAGTATTTGTGTTAGGGGTTAAATGTGACTTCATTCATCGACTGTGCAAGTAACTGAGAATCTGACTATCTAGCATTTGGCCTGGCGGTGTTCATCCTCAGTAATTTTTGCGTCTCCAGCACTTCCTAAAGCTTGCGCAGTGCCTGCCAACCCATGTGCTTGAACTCGTCATGGGACGGCAATGGCTGTCGCTCAGTATCCTGTGCAATCTTCATCATGCACAGATGATTGTAGGTATTTTGAGAGCATCGTTGCGGCCATTTGTCCATCGTGGGCAGCGGGCAGCCATGTCTCCATAGGCAATAGAAAACATCCCACTTATCATGCTTCAATGCTCGAGATAGGACTCCTTCAGGTACTCGGGCACCTGCGTTGATCAGGCCCCGGATCACGTCCATATTACCAGCACGGCATGCAGTCTCGATGGGTAGCCCATCGAGCAAAGCATCGTTCACGCTGATTCTGCCAATATCGAAAAGTGTAGTGACCATCTCGAATGAAGTAGACTTAAGAGCTACGGTGTAGTGCTTCTTCAGGAGAATCAGCCCTGCAGGACATAGCTCTGTGATCATTTTGACACATTTCGGATTTGCAAGTGGAACTGCCAAATCGAGCCATCGAATGTAAAGTTGCTTCGGTATGAGACCAGAGGTCCTCATCACTGACAAGATCTTGCAGGCAAAATCTGCTTGAGATCGCTTGAGAGCCAATTCGAACGCATATTGCATGTTGAACAACACCGTAGTTCTGTTTGGAAACAAGTTCCCACAGTATTCCATGACTAGGTCCAATAGCCCGGTATTCTGGGTTTCGATAGCGTATACAATTGGTGAAGCACGCTTGCTGTTGAACGTCGGAATACGCAGCAAGCTACCAGTCTGGAGGTCATCGTGCAGATGATGCACGCGGAAAAGGATGGCCGCTAGGACTTTGTAAGCATCTGGAAGATCGCTGGAGTCAATGTTCGGAAGTTTGGCCAAGGCGACTGCGTTTTGCGACCACAACAGCTGCAGTATGCGGCTCCTCCCATAATAATGACAGAGTTCCACGCATAGACACTTCTGGCAAGACATGCGATCCTCTTCTGTTGTGTACTGCAGCGCACTGCACAAGTAGTCCGTCATCTTGTGAACAATAACAGGCAATTCAGGCTGCACGTCAAGACCGGAAACTTTAATGATCTGCCCGAATAAATATCCTTTCACATTCTTTCTGATGTACCCGATGTACTTTGAAGATTTGAGTTCGGCGAGAGAGGTCTCGATGAAGATGTGATCATCGACTCTATCACGAAGGAATCGACAGGCAGGCCGTAGAGGAATTAGTCCATCCGCTCCATTATCGCTAGCATAGTGCAAAATTTTGTGGAGGAGCTCAGTCGGAAGATCCAGGAGAGACATATTTGATCCGTTTGTTGTGTTTGAAAGCCAATTTGATGTGTTTATGATGGTCCGTAAAAGGTTCGATCCCGTCGCAGGAATGTTATGATCTTAAATAGGCGAAGTATGAGCGACCCAAGAAGTATTGTGAAGGTGCCTCATTGTGTGAATGTATAATTGTCCCGAAGAGTATTATGAAGGCGCTTTGTGTATTGTAGGTTGCGTTACAGTGCTCATTGTTGCTTCAATGAATAACGTGTGTCACTAGTAAGTCTCCCGTACAAGCGAGTCAACAGGAACCGCCACCGGTAAACTATCATACAGCCCCAAGATCCGTTCAAAATCATGTCACAAGCTTCTCGATCAATTTGGCCTGAGCCTGCGCACCTAAGGCCGCGATATCGTCCGCCCTGACAATTTCAAGCACAGTCAACTCCACACCAATATTAGCTCTGATCCAGTTCCTCAACTCGATACTGATCAACGAATCAATCCCGATAGTTGCCAAGGGTGCATTCAAGTCCACCTCTTCGTCTTCTTGCATCAAGAAGCCGAATAGCGTCTTGCCAATTGCCTGCGCTAATAGCTCCGCCGACTCGGGAGCCTTCAACAGCGTTGAGTTACTGACGATATCCTTGAGAAAGCTTCTTAGCACGCCATTGCTTGAATCCGTCGCTGCAGTTTCCTGGCGCTCGAGATTGCGGTAGATGGCCATGCGGCGATCTTTGCGCCAGATACAGCGGTTGTTGGGCGCAGTAATGGGTAGCACGGATCGAAATCCGATGGCTACCTGACTTGGATTGGCGTAGCGGGGAAGCTTGTCGGCATCGCCATCGCGCTTAAGTTTGAGTGACGGAGGTTGCGACCGGCTCATGCACAGCTCGATGCTCTCGAGTAGCTCGCGTTCCTGAATGAGGTATTGCCCCGTGGCGCGCAGCGTGTCAAGCAGGCTGGGGTTCTCGGCGACATAGCCGATGTCTTCGATAACACCCACGTCGAGAGAGGAGGCCGGTAGACCGACGGAGTGTCGGTATTGGACGAAAGCGTCGAGGAAGCAGTTTCCAGCATTATAGTTGGCTTGGCCCCAATTACCCATGATTGATCCGGCGGAACTGAAAGTAAAGAATATGTCGACGGATGACTTGTGGCTCTCGAGAGCTTTGTGGAGATTGAGAGTTCCTTGGACCTTGGGCAACATTGCGTATTGCCATTGCTCAAAGGTCATGTCCGCAAGGGAGACGTCTGCAAGCGCCATGGCAGCGTGAAGAATACCGCCAATCGGCTTTTCAATCGAGTTGACTGCCTTAAGAACATCGTCGTAGTTGCACACGTCAGCGGCAAAGGTGGTTGCGTTGCAACCCTGGACTGCCAATTCGTGCAAGAAGGTCTGCATCTTGGGGTCCTTGCCAGCAGATCTTGACAGAAATACGATCCGTTTTGCTCCTCTTTCCACAAGCCAGCTTGCGACAGCTTTTCCGATGCCTCCCAGTCCGCCAACAAAAAGATACGCTTTCTCCGGTCTGAGTTGTAGCTCGCCACGCACCTTCCCCAGTGGTAGCGCTGCAGTATTCTCGGGCATTGTGATCACGACCTTACCAATATGCGTGCCTCGCTGCAGATATCGCATGGCCTCACCGATCTGTGCAGCCGAGAATTTGTGGATGGGAGTGATGGGCTTGATGTGGCCTTCAGCATTGTAGCGCAAAGCTCGTTCTATGAGACTATTTGACTTTTGTTAGAGGGCTGCTCATTCGAATTCAGAGGACATACTCACCTTATAATGACAGTACGTCTCTTTGCAGCAATGGTGGACAGATCGAAACCGACAAAAGTACGGTTTCCATCAAACATCTCCATACTTAACTGGCCGTGGCCGATGAAATCACGACGACCGATCTCCACCATGATACCAAATTCGGCAACACATCTCCAGGAAGCATGAAGCAGCTCACCGGACAAGGAGTTCAAAACAACATCTACCCCTCGACCTCCCGTCTTAGCCATGATGCCAGAAACGAAGTTTGCGTCGCGAGAGTTAAAAATGTGGTCTTCTTTGATGCCGTACGTCTGGGTCAAGAAGTCGATCTTCTCTTGGGTGCTGACCGTACAATAGATCTTGTGATGGCTAATATCAGTGGATGTTACACTGATTGTGACGGGAGGTCCGTTCATACCTCTGCTCCAGTCATCTTCGCAATCTGGATAGCTGCGATACCAACGCCTCCAGCGGCAGACTGGATAAGAATCGACTACACACACACATTAGCCATCAATAGACAAGAGAAGTCAGACTACGAAGGAGTACTCGTCTTGCTGGACTCCAGCCTCGCAAGATCTTGTAAAGCATAGAGCGCAGTGCACACAACGACAGGCATATTCGATGCCTCTTCATCGCTCAACAGCGCTTTCTCGGGGATCTTGACGCAAAGCTTCTCATCGAGTACCATACTCGTCGTGAATGACCCCGTCTTGCAGCCAATGACACGGTCTCCAACTTCCAGAGAAGAGACGTTGGAACCCACGTGCGTAACAACGCTGCAGCTCTCCAATCCCAGGCCGTCGCCAATGGCAGGCAGATCCGTAATGATACCCATGGCAATCAATATATCCTTAAAGTTGAGCCCAACGGCTTTGACGTCGCATCTCACGTCATTTGGGCCCAAGGTGGGGAGGCCAAGCTCTTCCCAGGCGAGAGTGCTAAGGACACTAGGTTTGTTGATGGCAAGCTTCTTGGTGGATATCTCTGGTGTGACCGTGGTATTTTTTCATGCCCTCGGCGACATTGATGAAATGGTACCGACTCACCATTACCTTGCCACTGTCGTAAGCCCACTCCACATCCGGTGTCATACTGTCCTCGTGAGAGCGCCGCGCAAACTCCGCGTACACCTCCGACACGACCGCTAAAGCCTTCTCATCAAATTTGTCCAGTTCGAAGGTACCGAAGTCCATCTGTCTCTCCGTGCGGCACACACGAGATACGCCAGTGATAAGGGCGTATTTTGGTTCGGTGCAATTAACCTGACAAGCGCCAGTCACCCACAAGACGCCGTTGTGATTCTCGGAAGTCCCCTTTATACGATTCACGACCGTGACAAACCATAGGAATTCCTTTTCATTTGCCGAGTAAAGGAAAGGATGGTCCAGGTCTAGCAGCGAGATAGCATCTTGCTCGAATGTTGGAATTTGCCCGACTTTGCAAAAGTCAAGCTTGAAGCCTTTGGATTCTAAGCCACTGGCAATAGTCTGTACCTTGGGTGCCTTCGGGTCAATACATAAAACTGTGATGCGGTACGATGAGAGAATTGGCCGCATGGGCAATGCAATGATATTGTTGTCGAGGTAGCCATCGTGGTTGATAGAGTCAATACCATCAAAACCCGCACCACGAAGTTCCTTCTCCCATCTTTCAGCTGAAATGTAAGGTTCATCAGGCCTTCCGTCGGCAGCACCAAGCCACCATCCGGAGAGGACACCCATGACAAAGTTGATCCATTTGCTCACTGGATCGAGCTCTTGCAGGAAGAGGCGACCGCGTGGATGTAGCAGTTTGTGGCAGTTGGAAAGGGTTTCGTGGATGCTGGGAGTGGCGTGCAGGACGTTGGCGGCGACGATCATGTCGAAAGAGTTGGCCTCAAAGCCCTGTTCGAGCGGGTCCTTGGAAATATCCAGCACGGCATACTCCATGCCTGGATACTCCTTGAATCGTTCTCTGGCCTGAATGAAGAATCCAGATGAGATGTCGGTGTAGGTGTAAGAAAAATATGTGCGCTCTCCGTATTGAGATTTCAAGAATGGCAGCAGGGTATTGGTAGTACCACCTGTTCCGGCACCGATTTCGAGAACACGCAGGTTCGGTGTCTTGTGGGATAAGAGGTCGATGAAAGAGGTATACTTTAAGTTTTGCATTTGCATGAAATCGTAAAGCTGAGTGAGAACGCCATCATCCATGAGAAGATCAAGAGGATCAACCTCGGCCTTGAAAATACCCTTACATTTGTTGAGAATTCGCATGATCGCTGTGGCACCAGCCTTAGCTGGGGTGCTTTGAAGCCAGTCATGCAGTTCGACCATGATTTGATTTCGCTGAGGGGCATCCAGTTTCGCAAGGGCGGGATCGATATTGGCGTTGATTTTCCTGAGCCAATGAAAGAAGATGTCCAGGTGTCCTTGTTCGGTGTCCTCGCATTTTAGACGTTCTTCTGCTTCAAGCATAGCAAGTGCACCGAGCTTGTCGAGGTTGTTGTGGATGTCTCCGCGCTCTAGGGAGATACTGAAGAGGTCTGACGCCTTCATGAAGGTTAGATCAGGCTTCCACTCCAATTCAGTGGCAGCGTGGAGACCTTTGAAGCCTTTGTTGTCGTCCGTCTTACCGTCACCCAATAGTGAGGTCTGGAGGGTTGTGAGTTGCACGACTGTATTCCCTTCGGTATCAATTGCTACAACGTCTCCCGACATCGCCCCACCTTTTGGTGGGAAATTTGCAGTAGCTTGTACGGTCATCTCGCCAACTGGCTCGCGAACGTAGAGTTCTTCAATATATGTAGGGACGGCCAAGACGTTAAATCTTCTCTCCAACCCATTGCTGACTGCCAGATCAAGAGCTGTAACAAAGAATCCATGGCAGAGGGGTGAATGGCGTAATATGACTCTCCTTCCTCTAGCTCGCTCTTAACGCTGGCGACAGCTGACTTGATGGTGGGGTGTGAGGTGGGGTTGTTGATGGCCCTGAAACGAGTTCCGTAGTTTAGTCCCATCTGTTGCATCTTTCGATACCAAGTACGCTTGGAGAGCTGGCGAGGCAGTGGCTTGATTGTGAAATTCTTCCTTTCGATCTCAGAGCCTGGCCGGATTTGTCCGAAGGCGTGTTGGATCCAAGTGTCCTTGTTCATAGACGAAACAGAAAAGTCGTACCACGGAGACTCGAGCGAGTCAGTGACACGTGCTTTGGAGAGGTGGGTGATGAGTTCTACATCCTTTCCAGACTGTATCATACAAGCAACTTTGATATTGACTTTCCTGACTGTGTAGTCCGAAGTGCCCGTGAGTCGTCTGACAGCCTCACCAGCCATGCAAACGTAGCCCACACCAGGGAGAACTATATCGCCAGTGACTTCGTGCTCCTTGACCCAGAGGATCTCATCGCTCCGGAGAATATTACGCCAAGACGGATTCTGATCAGTACTCTCGAGGACACGCGATCCGATTAGATCGTGGTGAGGATGCTTGCGGAACCGCCAGTCTCTCGACAGACGGGATTCGCCCCAGATGGACTCGTAGTTCCAAGAGTATAAAGGCAAGTCTGTCAGGAAATTTCCTTTGCCATTGATGCTCTCAAAAGAAATTGCATGGTCGTTGAGCCAAAGTTCTCCAGCAGTCTTGAGTAGTTGCTCGTGAGCGTCCTTGCCACGAACGAGGGTGCCAATGTAAGGCTCTTGCGATGATTTCGCTCGGAGAATCTGTCGGATAGGGCCCGCGAGGGATTTGTGTGGCCCAATCTCCAAGAAGACCTTGGGAGCGTTGATAGTGTCGACAATGTTTCCTATGGCTCCAGTGAACTTGACAGGGCTTATTAGATTCTTGACCCAGTATGATTCGTTGAGGACGTGAGCATCCGTAATGATACTCTCAGTTACCGAGGAGAAGAATGGAACTTTGGATGCACCGGCGTGGAGCTTGCCCAGGAGAGCGGTATATTCATGTGCGATGGTATACATCTGAGCCGAATGGTAAGCCTTGTCAACAGCAAGAGCACGGACCAAGGTATTGGGATGATTTTCCTTGATGACCTCCATGACCTTCTGTAGAACTGCTTTGTCTCCCGTCAACGTGGTACTTTCCGGAGAATTTTCACATCCTATGGTCACCCCATGCTGGAGATACTGGGTAACGTCCTGAGCGCCAAGACCAATGGCTGCCATGCCGCCGACGAGTTCAGGGCTCAAGCTTAGAGTCACTTGTCCTCTATAGTACGCACTGATGATCGCGTCCTCAGCAGATAGAGAGCCGCACGCATAGGCCGCGCCAATTTCTCCACTGGAGTGGCCAACAACGGCAGCTGGGAGAATATTCCACAATGCGAGGAGGTCGACGAGCGCAATTTGCAGCGCCGTACAGCATGGTTGCGATAGTTCGGCTTGGCCAAGACGACTTGACTTCTTGGGTGCCATAATCTCATCCAAAAGCTTCCACTTGGGAGGCGTGGCCAAGCTGGCCAAAACCTGATCGAGATACTGAATGCTCTGCTTGAAAGATGGCACATTTTGGACAAGCTCTTTCCCCATCTGTGCGGACTGAGCTCCTTGTCCAGTAAATGCAAACACGATGCTGGGAGGGCTCTTCAAGGTAGACTTTTGAACACGAGATAATTCGAACGTTCCTTGTCCGTCTGTGACGCAGAACGCGCGATGTGCTAGAACCCTGGCAAAAAAGGAGGTACTGTTAGCAACTTTCTTCGAATAAAGAGAGTGTGAGAATCTGGACCAATCGCATAGCATTTTCTTCTTGATGAATTGCTAGGGTGAGAATGAAAAGGTGCAGGAAGGTGATAAATGAACCTAGTAAGGTGGCGCACGCCTGTTTTTGGGTGACGTAGACGCGGAGATAATTTCTGCTCACAAAAAGATAACTTACTAAAAAATTGTTAGCTGGATAGTCATGATAGCATTCACTTGTGGCGACTGCTTACCTCGCGCTTGACACCAAGTGTGTAGCTCAGGTCAGTGATAGACTCAGGACGTGAGTTGATATACGACTCATGGTCTGCCGCCGATCTCTTGAGAGACTCTGGGTGTTTAGCTGAAAAGGCCAGCAGTTTTGGCAGCGGCTCGAGAGAAGTATGCTCAAGAGTCTCTTTTGGGCGTCTGACCCCATGATGGTCTGCTGATTCCAGTAGTATGAATGCATTTGAACCTCCCACCCCGAAAGAATTCACTCCAACACGCTCTGCTCGCTCGGCTGGCCACGGCATGGGCTCAGTAGGGACCACAAGCTTACACTCATCAAACGGAATCTTGGGGTTAGGCTTGTTGAAAAGGATGTTTGGTGGAATGATCTTCTTCTCCAACGCGAGAGTCATCTTGATGATACTCGAGAGACCAGAGGCGCTTTCCCCGTGGCCGATATTGGGTTTGACAGAGCCAATGTAAACACCGTGCTCGCCAAAAATGTTTGCTACGGCTTTAGTCTCGATCGGGTCTCCGACAGCGGTACCAGTGCCATGGCATTCGATCATAGCGGTTTGAGAAAAGTCGGTGATCCCGGCCGCCTCATGTCCTCTACGTATCAAGGCCTCGTGTGCGGTGGCGTTCGGTGCTGTAAGCGTTGAAGCACGTCCTCCGGAATTAATAACTGATGAACGAATCACAGATCGGATGGTGTCACCGTCGCGGATCGCATCACTCAATTTCTTAATGTACACAGCTGAGACAGCTTCACCACGGGCGTAACCATCTGCATCCGCAGAAAAGGTCTTACACGACCCGGTTGGGGACTGGGGCCAGGCATTAGAGATTTCAAACATCAGAACAGGGAAATGACAGAGTCCAAAAGCCCCTCGTGTTTCATAGAGCACTCACCATAACTCCCTGACCAGCCATTGTTGACGTAGTCCTTGGCGAAAAGATGAGATTTGAAGTGGCAACGACTGCAGCCTCGCAGTCACCGATATGAATTGAGCGACACGCGTCATACAGAGCTGACATAGACGATGAACAGGCTGTGCGGACGGTCATGCTATAGCTGCATTAGAAAACCATCCGGGGCGTTCCACAAGGAGACTTACCTGGGACCCATGAAGTTGAACTCATAGTTGACACGATTCGCAGACATATAATCGGCATATCCTGTCAGACGGTAGGAATTATAGTGCTGAGTGTCGCGACCATCGAGCTCTAGCCAATCGCCGTCGAACGTGCCAACGTACACACCGATTTTGCGGCCCCGCAAGTTGCTGGGCTTTTGCCCAGCATTTTGCAAACATTCGTAAACAATTTCGAGAATCATTCGTTGCTGGGGATCCAAAGCTTCGATTTCCTGCCTAGTCATTGTCCAGAATGAGGTGTCGATGTGGCTCAAGTCGTAGCCGTCAAGGAAATATCCATCCATGCTGTTGACGTGTCCAATCTTGCCGGGCCCATAGAACGCTTCAACTTTGTATCTGTCCGCTGGAACTTTACAGTGTCCACTACGCTTGTTGTACAGAAGATCCCAATACCCTTCTGCGTCACGCACTCCGCCTGGGAGACGCATAGCCATACCGCAGATAGCGATAGGCTCAGGGAAATCTGTGCCATTGACGTGCGCATTCATCGTGTCTATAGCACGATGGATCCCATCGAGATTTTCGTTAAGAGCCTTTATGTGCCCATTTGTCGAGGCTGTAGCGCTACTGTTCCCATTGAGCCCTCCGTCAACTGGCTTTGCATGCTCATTCAAAGGGCGGCTGTCTCCGTTGGACGTTTCAGGGGTATGGGGTGCCATAGTATTATCCGAGTGGATGCAACGACGGCCGGACAGGTATGTGGAAATTAGCTGGATGCAGAATAAGAAAGACCTACGATCTTAGATGAGAAGAAGGCAAAAGGCTGGATGATGAGAGAATCTTGTGGGCAATGTCCATGTATAGGTGTCTTTTATCCGATGGTAGCCATCTATGTCCACGGCTTCAAGGCTGCTGTGGTATGAGCCTGGAGCCCGACATTGCCAAGTTGGTTCGCCCGTAAATCTGTCTGGGAGTCAGATTTGGAGCCGTACGAACGATCTGATTAATCCGAATCATGTTGTCGGACCACCGAACAGATCTTACACCTTACTATCGGGATGCGACGCAGCCAGTACTCAGAGCATTGTCTGGGCTTAGATGTCGGCCCGCGCAGGTTCTGGTAAGGATCTGATCTTACGAGGAAGCAAGGGTGAGCATACGAGGAACTCGCGAGATGATCACCTGGATCGGAAGTCCGAAACGCCTTGCCGACTGCAGCCCTCAGCGGCACAGTTCCGACCGGCGTATCCTTCTCGGACCAAGGATAGTCTCGGTGGTCTGGCAAAAGGAAGTGTAAAAGTGTTAAGATAGATTTTGACGTGGGAAATATCACCGTTTTGATCATTCTGCCATTGTAAACTTTCACGATGCCTTCAGAGAACAAGAGAGAACACGCGGAGTTGGAGCCGTCACTCTGGATCATGGGTTTAGGATCTCAATATCCACCTTTCCGCGTCACGCCTGAGAAGTTTGAAAACTTTGCGAAAAGTATTTACGGCACTACCAATGCAGGGTACGTGGCAATCTCGTTTCCTAGGAACCTGCTTTGGTAACGACAAACAGGATCAATCAACTTCTCAAGATCAACAAGGCGACTGGAATCGCGACTCGCGCTTCAATTAACTCATATGAAAGCGGATTCGGTAGATCAGACATCCCTCCAACGATTGCTGAAATGGAGCAGATGTGGCGGAAAGGTGGAGTGAACTTGACTGTGCAAGCATGCAAAAAGGCACTCAAGGAATGGGGAGGGGAATGTAGCGACATTACACACACCATCGCTGTAACTTGCACGGATGCGACATGCCCAGGATACGATCTCCGTGTTGCAGAGAAGCTTGGGCTCAACAATGACGTCAAAAGAACGCTCCTAGCTGGGATCGGATGTGCAGGTAGTATGACTACTATGCGAGTTGCAGCAGAGGTCGCTTCTGGAGCAAGTGCTCGTAGGCGGCCAGCACGCATCTTGTGCTTTGCGTGTGAATTGTGTACTCTAAGCGCTCGATGCAACCTCGACGAAACCTCGAAGACAGACCCAGTCGATGTTAGTGTTACTGGAGCTCTATTTTCGGACGGCGCGTCCGCGTTCGTTCTCTGCAATGATTTTGGTACGGAGGATCGAGATACGGCTGTGTTTCAACTCCTAGAATGGGGTAACACAACAATACCTCAAACGGCAGAATACATGAGATTCTGCCCTTCCGAGAAAGGTCAGTGAACTCCAATAAATTAGAAGAGGCATAGCAAATATCTAATTGCTCCGACAGGTCTCCAGATAGTCTTGACCGGAGATGTGGTATCTCATATCAATGACGCGATGAAGCCAATGTTTGAGCGCTTACATCCAATTGTCGAACATAAAGAAGGCAATAGGATCGCGGAGGCTGATTTTGACTGGGCTCTGCATCCTGAAGGCGCGACTATCATCACTAGTGTGCAGCAATCGTTGGGCCTCTCCGATGATCAACTAAGAGCCACAAAGGAGATATACAAAACAAGAGGCAACGCATCCAGTCCCACGACGGTCATTGTACTCGATAAGCTGCGGACTATGGGAAAAGGGAAAGATTACGTTGTTGCCGCAGCTGTTGGGCCGGGCATCAATATCGAGATGTCAATCTTGCGACGTTGCCGCCAGGAAGACTCGAATGACGAGTTTGCTTGGTAATTTGCGATCTCTGATTATACACCACGTGACATGAATTTCCGTAAACTTAATTTCCAATTGTTGTGACACATAACAGGTCCGCGCCAAGCGAACAAGCTCATCAGTAGAACCGTGTTCGGAGCTTCCAGCACCATTCTATCGACTTCAGGTCATAGTCAGCACTGAATCAATTTTTTGACTACATGATGTAATCAGGGATGTTATCTGCATTGCTTTTACGGGGGTTGCAGGCCTTCATATCATCAATGAAACTGATAGTCATACCTCGAAGAAGTTAGTTTATTGATATCGTGGAGCATGTCATGCATGATTTTGCCAGGAATGATAAGGGTTTAAAGACCGGAATTGGGTTCCTCAGCCTACGGAACCTCCGTTTTATCCTAACATCATACACAATGTAGTTTATGTTTTTATGAGTATAACATTCTGACTTGAGAAATCTCATTTTGGACGAGCAAGGATTAGCTTCATGTGAATGTGACATTCGGACTCAAGTATTTCTGCGTCATGATGTCACGGATGCCGTGTATCGCTCCCAGTAAAACCTGCTCGCTCCCCTTGATGGTATTTAACGTGGATACGATAATTTGATCCATAGATTGGGTGCCCTCAGGCGTGACCCCCTTGCAGCCTAGATCTCGGGAGGGACATCCAGTGGCCCCTGGAGTCATGAGGCGAGCAGCCTGGCCTATGCGGCCTATGACGAAACGAACCAGTTCGATGATGAGCATAACCTCTAAATTTGGATTAGATCGTAGTGAAAATGGGCCCACCACTATCCTCGGAAGTTGGGAACGGAGTAAAAGAGGGCTCGCTGCCTCGGGCCCCTCTTCATTTATCACTGCTTGAATTCGTTCAAAGAGGGCTTTGTAGATGCCGATGAGCCGTACGTAGCAAGCCATGAATAGTAGGATCGTGAACGGATCCTCACTGATGACGTTGGGAATGCTCATTCTCGTGTTCGAAACTGAGATATCCAGATGCTGAGGGGAAGCTCCCGGTGCAAGGTCCTGGAATACATTGCGAAATGCTTCGCCATCAGACTGGGCCATCTCATTATGAGCAGAAGGGTCTTTGTGGGAAGAAAGGCTGTCCAAGAGCTTTATAAGGTCTTTGGTATGTGTCAAAGCGTCGTCGAGGCAGATGGGGCTGTCGATTAGCGGTTTGTCGCTCTCAGTCGACAGTGAGCACGATCTCGAGCGTCCAGACGTCATGTAGCCTGGACTATCCGTACACACGGGTTGCTCATGGCTGCATAATCTGCTGTTCAGTCTTGCGAGTTCTTCAACCCAGCTTTTCTTGCAAAATCCATTCAACTCATTTCCGGAGGCCGTGGAGAGAGCTTCGACAAGAGAGATGTTAAGGCTGGTAGAAGATATTTCTTGCTGCGATAATAGGAATACTGGGTAACCCAGTGGGCCGAAGGTAGAATCGCTAGTGTCTACCGGACATAGCGTAGTTGCGTAGTTATTGGTCTCATAAGCCAAATCATCTGGACCCACAGGAAGATTGGAAGCTACGGCACAGATTTCAGTACCTGCAACAAGCAAGCTTGGTGATCCTCTCGATGGCATATAGTGGAGGATACATACTGCCCTAAGTTAGCTTGATCCTTCCTCAAAGATGTTCGACACTTAGCAGGCCCGGTACTGTCTATTTGATTGACATTATCAATCATTTGCTTAGAGAGTGAGTACCCACATTGTATCCGGGGCATGTTTACCAGATGTGTGTGTCAGTAGCCACCATGTCAGTGAACCATTGCGAGGAGGGAATGATTGACGAGTAAGACTCTCCGGTGTTCACTAGAAATATTGGTCAACGAGGATTTTGAGGAGATCTCTGTCTTACTATGAGATCGCTCATTTGCCCCTGTTGTAGTGTCTTCTATGGAAGTGCTACCCCCTGTTGCATCTGAGAAAATGGGGAAGTCCGTTATCGGCCGGTCTGATTCGCTCTTGTCGTTTCCACTGCTGCTATGAGGTGCAAGTTGAGATCTTGATTCCGAGGAGCTGTTGCCTTTTCGGATACGTAGAGACGAGCGTGCGACACATTTAGCATTAGCCTTGATGCACCGGGAACACTCAGTCTGCGTTTCTGGCCGACAACTCAGTTTCTGAGCATGGCATCTCTGGCAAGCGCGACGATTGTAGTTGCCAAAATTATTCATTCTGAGGAAGCAGAATGGTGCATCGGTTGGAAAGTGGTCAGAGGGAGAAATATCTGAGGAATTAAGTGAGCGTCTCGAAAAGCTGTCTCGAATGATGGTCGGAAATGGGTCTGTCAACAAGTAAGCTTAAATGCTGGATCTCAGCTCCTGGGCCAGAGGCTGAGCTTTATCTACCACCCAGGTCCAGCAGTTGCTAGACGCAGAATTTTAAAGAACTTGCCCATGTTCCAACAACGCACGGGTAAGTCCTCTAAGCCTTTACCAGACAAAGGTCGAGCCTGTTTACGTCATCCGAACAGCTTTTCGTCCTCGGATATCTTCGCATTTCGGATGGATCTGATATAGGTACAATAGTTGATGCATCAATCGTGGCAGTTACACAATCCTAAATCGTGGCCACCTGATACCATAGGCTGTAATACAATACTCAGTCTCACAAAGCCCTCACGCGCTCCTTTATCTTCCTAAAAAGCTTTGTTCAGCATATGCAGTCGTCAGACACCCATTGTGGCTTGAAACTGGCTTTAAGCTACGTCTCATCCTGCGTTTTAAGACGAGCGGCTCGAATAATACCCGCCCCATGGCTTCACGACCCAAGAATCTTCTTCTTCTGCACCGACCTTCTCCGCACAGTGGCGCAAATGGTATGAACACCATAAGGGTTCAACTGCGTTGAACATCACGGAACGTAAAGGCTATCACAATGTTTACCAAGTAACGAAGATTGGGGAGACGACATAATTTGAATGCTCAAATAGGCTTATGCCTCGTTTGCAAAGCGATATAATGGTGTCTATGCGAACTTGTCGGTGCTCGTGAAGAACCCAAGGCCTACCCTACTTACAAGGTCGCTATGTGGCTTACGCAAGAACCTCAAGCCTGGAACATGGCCTCGGGACTTAGGCTGCCGCGCCGAGCCATCACAAAAGAACGCCTCCAATAGTGAACTAACCAGATATGTCCAGATGAGGTCTGAGCACACTCACACCGGACTGTCTCGGAGCAGCACGACACAGAAGTACAGTCTAGAACAATTCTGCACCCACGACAAAACACAGCGTAGCACAAAAGCTTTAGCTGGCGCACAGGCTGTCAATCAAGGCCAAGACTACATGGCTGACAGCATCAAAATGTTATTAGCAGAGTTGATTATGTGCTCATCGGCTCATCTGTAACATAGCTTGCTTTGTTGTCCAGCCCGCCAGCTCCTCCTCAGTCCACGCCCACAGCTTCTCAGCGAGCTCCGCATCCTCAGTAGATGGCGACCCATTACCGCCAATACCCACGGGCTCATAGTACTGCCCACTCTCTACCTCGGCGCTAGTCGTTCCCCAAAGTTGGTTCAAGACGCCTTCTTCGACGCCTGTCGCCGAAAAGTAAGATACGATTGGCATGAGTAACCGTGCCAGCCTAGAGCTTTGTCTCATAGTCGAGTTGAGGTTCGTATTCACCATGCCGGGATGTATAGCCACTACTTTGATAGCCGGATAACGTTTTGCAAGCTGCTTTACGTGCAGAATGTTCGCCAGCTTAGATACCCCGTACTTGGTCAACGGCGAGGACTCGGTGTCAGCGGAGCGTAGCTTCGAGAAGTCAATACCGCCTTCGGGCGCTCGAGTGTGCGAGTGCGATGTAAGAGTGAGTATGCGGACGTCTGAGCCTGGCTGCGACTGCTCGGCCGTTTTCATGAGGAGTGGCATAAGCAAGTTTGTGAGGAACGCATGGCCCATGTGATTCGTGCCGAACTGAATCTCGTACCCGTCAACTGTGGTTGCAGGCGGCACAGCCATGATGCCTGCGTTATTCATCAAGATATCGAGACGGGGTGTCATCATGAGGACCTTGTTTGCGGCCTCCTTGACGGAGGCCAAAGATGCAAGATCGAGTTGAACAGGCGTTAGCTGCGCTCCTGGCACTGCTTCGATGATCTGAGCAATCGCAGTGTGAGCATTATGCTCATGACGCGAGCCAATCAGAATCCGAGAAGGACTGTGTTTGGCAAGTTCCAGGGCTGCTTGTTTTCCCAAGCCTGCATTCCCTATATTTTCAAGGACTATTAATACCGGCTCAAGGAGTCGAGCCAGCCTGCAAAAGACTCAGGAACGACTTACCTCCCGTGATGAATATTACTTTACCAGAAAGGTCCGGCATGGCTTCTGGACTGAAAGACGACATGATCCTGGATAGGCCAGAGCGTAAAGGAAATGAATGTTGCAGAGCTGTTGAGGTGCGTAAGCTACGACTTATACCACCGCTGCCTGCGTTTCTGTGCTGAATAAATCGGAAACAATGGGGATCGGTCTGCACCCAAAGACACGTTAACCGGCTCCATAAGACTGCCGATCATTAGATGGGGATAGACGAGGGCCTCGAATGACATAAGCGAATCCTTGTACAACGGTCTCACTGCATGTTCCGAGACTATCGAGTGGCTGTGGGCAAGTTCGGGTTCATAAATCTTTTATACTCATGTCGAAACGGCCCTGTATTATTGGCCGGATCAGGCATCCGCAATCCTCATCCATTATTATGTCGGATCGCTGCAGTGAGCCGCCGGCGAGAAGATCGTCCGAGACCCGTTTAGGAAAGTGGATCTGAGGCCAACTAGCCTGATCAGGTCAAGCGCAAAGAACATTCACACCTCCTGCGTTCGGTAAGCGAGCTAAAGCACCGATGTCGTCCTATCTACAATGTCCGGTGACGAGACAAAGAAAGCAACCAGTTTCTTCTCGTAGATAAACTGCCTCGCAAACCTCTCATGCACTTTATTTTGTCGTCCATTCCTTCGGCACAGCAGACATGGCATCAGAAACGTCAACGTTCTCAGCTGAAGCTGTTCCAGGCCGACTGGCCGCAGCCAGGGCTAGTTGCAAAATCCGACCCGTAGTCATGATCTTCAATAGCAAGCCGCGACATCCAAGCCAGAATACCAAAAAGCCAAGGAAGCTGCACGCAACGGCACCTGGGAAGGCATTCGCCTTCGTCAATACTTCTCGCCCGGGCAAAGCAGACGAAGAAACCCGCAGACTTGTCAAGACTCACGTGATGCAGAACGTTCTCCGTCGAAAATCACAAGGCTTCTCTAAGCTAGAAGTGAATTTCCTCCCGAGTTTGTGCCTTTCCGAGAATTCCCCCCAGCCCATACGAAGTTCGCCTCAAGCTCCGCCTTCCTATCTCCTTACCTTTCCAATTCATACAGAGCCCTATATGCTCAAAATGGTCCATGACTGTGCGTACAAGTTTTGTCCTTCCTTCCAGACGCATCTTGATAGCTATGGGCGAGGCTAAGCTGAAGTTACGATAAGTAGATGCAGGCGCCATGCTTCCCACAAAAAGCAAAGTTGTCGATTCAGCATGGTTCCCGCTGGTTATGACTGATGCTGCGCTTTTTCATGCCATCTTATGTACGTCTGCACTCTTCGGGCTGCATGACATGATGTTGCACAGGAAGCACATGCTGGAATCGATAAGATTGATCAACGACCGTTTACCCGGAGAATGGGCTACTTCTGATGCCACTATCTCTGCCATACTTTTCATGGCAAAGGCTGAGGTGAGGCTCCATTGCATTAAACATAGAGGTCTTCGACGTTAACCATGAGTTCGCAGTACTTGCAAGGCAACCACAGTGCTTGGTGTGTGCACATGGATGGCGTGAAAAGAATTATCGAACTGAGAGGTGGCACAATGACACTATCATGCCTGATACAACACAAGATCTACAGGTTAGTGACAAGTCTCATCAATGTAATCAGGTCATACGCTCATCGGTCCTGCAACTGTAGTACAGATTTACTGGGTTGCATGGAGATCGGGGCTCTCCCTCGCTTCCCCGCAATCGACATCCTGAAGCCTGTATCCTCGTCTTACCCATACAACCTGCCACCAGCTGTAGTATCCCTTGCAAAAAGCTTCATACTCGACCATGAGCTTCTAGCTCTGCTCTCAGAGATCACGACGCACATGAAGTCTTCGCCAACCTCACATGATACGCTCGGCGATCAGTACCGCCTCTTATCTCTATGTTACCAGCAACCTCTGCGTGACTGCCTCGTTCTAACCAAAAGGTTCTCAAGTCAGGTGCAGCAAGTAAAGTCTAAGATTGTACAAGAAGTGCTCATGATTGGTGCACTCCTCTTTCTCTCCCTTCCGCACATGTGTGCGCTACCGCCGATACGTCCTGTAGACTATAGCTACCTACTCAGTCGCCTCGACTCTTTCGCCAGCCCACTCTATGCCGACCACCAAATATTGCTGCAGCATCCGGAATTCCTCCTTTGGCTTTCTTTTCTGGGAGTAGTCTTTTCGTCGACGTCGGTATCCCTTTCCGCGGGGGCACACGAGCGTTCACCGTTTCGACTGCAGCTGAGGGCCGTTTCGATAATGTTGGAGATTACATCCTGGCATGACATGAAGATAGCGCTGGGCAGGATGTGGTCTATTGATCCAAAATACGAAAAGCCATATCGGTGCCTGTGGGAGAACGCCGTGTTTGGCCATGACATATGCTACGAAAGCTGAACTTGGCTCAATGATGCATTGAGATAGTTCAAGCAGGAGGGAGATATTGGGGCGTAGAGACAAGCGAAACTAGTTTGCGCTCAGCTCACCGTGCGTTCGCAGGGCGTATGTTTCAGCCGGAGATTGGTGACTTGAGACGGGAGATCAAAGTTCTGGTGCGTGCTTGCAGCATCGTAGTTAGAGAAGGGATCGTAGGCACATGAATATTGGGGGAAAACGCATATTAAGCTCGACCTGTGTGAACAGAACTGTGAAGTTGTCACAGTATCCATCTGCACATTTCTCAGGCGAATCTTAGAAGTGAGTTCAAGATTAGTACAAAGCTGGGACTGTGTCTATCTTGATGGCTAGTCCTGAACATAGAAACTGTGGCGTACTTGAGGCAAACTATGGGTTCAGATAACATTTTGACAAAAGACTATGAGGCAGAAGTGCACATGCTTTGCGAGTAGGTGCAAACCATGTTCTATTTAAGCCACCGTCGAGTGCCTGGTGGCCTTTTCAAGAGGTCGATGACCTTCAAGCTACGCTTCAGCAATGGAATGTCCACTTCACATTTGCCCATGCATTCCTTGGCTTGATCCTAGCACCAAGCCCCTTGCCCTCTCCCACAGGTTTCACCGATCCGCTCGAAAGAAGAGGCCCACGCATCTTCAGGTCCTCAAACTTCATACCAGTCGAATTCACATCGAAGCCGAGGATCAAAACAGCACTGAAAGCAATTATCTCTGCAAAAGCAAAATTGCGGCCCGGGCAAAGATGCCGACCACCACCGAATGGAATGTATGCAACCTTTCTAGCCCGGTCTTCCTCCGTCAACTTGGTAGAAGGTGGGATGAATCGTTCGGGGGCGAATGAAGCTGCATTAGCGCCCCATACTCCCGTCTTGCTATGCGTGACACCGGCAGGGAGTTGCACATCAACCCCCTTCTTGAGGAGATATTGTTGCCCTTCCTGAGTCGTGATAGTCAAATCTTCCAGCATTCGACGGTTACTGACAGAGTGATTGATGTGTCGCATAGTTTCGCGATAGCTGCTCACGAGAAGCGGAAGGTCGCTCTCGAACTTGGAAATGTCCATCACAACGGTCTTGCCATCGGCTGATTCAGTGCTGACGATTTCGATGTGTGCTTGGACTTCGTCCCGAATTCTCTCAGTGAGAGTGGAATCCTGCAGGATATAAAGGATCAACCAAAATAATGTGGGGACTGCATTCAGGGTTGCTACAACAGGGAGTATAGCTTCTGGATATGCGATATCTTCGCCTGTCCAGTTGTATTTACGTAAGACGGCCGCGCGATTGTGCGTCAAGGTCGATGCTGTAGGGTTTCGGTCGTGTCCTGCCGTATAGTATTGACTAAGAGCATTTTGGAGCCGTTTTCGTGCCTGGTATGCTCGTGGCATCGTTACAGACGGAGCTAGAGATAGAAGGAAGTATGGTATGCCCTCTTCGAACAGCCTGTTGTACCGAGAAGACATAGTCAGCGTAAGGGCTCCCTGGTCAGGATCATGGAGAAAAGTTAACGCACCAGATCGCCTCTAGCAGACTTTTGTCTTTCGAGAATGGGTCGTGATCTCCATAGAGGGCCCTGGTCGTTGCAAGTGACATTACATCTCGACACCACAAGTAAAAGTTCTCTACCTCAATGCCAGTCGCTAGTAACTTTTCCTTGCCCTTATTATCCATGTCAACGACGGCTTTGTTGTCACTGAGAGGATCCATTTTTGACGAGAATTCTTCCAGCCATCGCAAGTTCATCTTGTGTAAACTCTCCTTCTGAAAGCTTTGGTGGATACCATCAGTGAAGTCTGGTATGAGACCAGGAACCAAGAGTTGCTCAAAAACTGATTGTGGCAGGCCGAACACCTTCTGCGCAAATTCTGTATGCAAAATCTCGAACGAGGCTACCCTCGCACGAAGAACCTGTTGAATCAGGTGAGGGTCGTACACGCCATATATCTTGCCATTGAGTATGGGTATGGTCATGCATGGTTTGGATGGATTTCTCTTGCTGCGAGTCATCGTCAGATTCAAAATCTTACCCGAGTTTGTAAACAAGTAACAACGCCCGTACCTGAGAATCTTGTGATAATTGTTTTGGTGTTGGATTATGCCCAGAAGGTGGCCGATAATCGGAATCTTTGGCCATACGGCGGGTGGCTCAGAGGGATCCAACTTTGGATAGCATAGCTTTGCGAGTACGACAATAGTTAGAGCACATGATATGACAACGATTGTCAGCCCAAGCCGACCGTCAATTGCGGCGTGGAGGAAGCCAAGCACCGCCACAGCCATTTTTGGTAGCGAAACCTGATTTTGAGTCGAATGAGAGATTTCGCTGCCTAGGAATGGAATCCTGACTAGGGACTCGCGGTGCAATGAAGATCGAAAGCAGATGATGGTTGCACAGTTATCTCGAAGTAAGCAGAGAAGGAGGGTGAGACGCTCGGTCCAAGCTGACCGTACGCCCCGTCTCAATTGGCGTGCGCTAAAGACACTATCTAACCTATTATGACAAGGGCAAGGAGGCCATAGAGACGAGGTTCCGAGTTCAGGCCTCTTTAGCGCCACTGTTTGGCTCATGTTCTGTTTCCGAACCAATGAACGGAAAGTCCGGTTACCGGTGGAACAACTTAGATTGTGATGAGGCTAATTGTCGCGCGCGTGGTGGATGGCGTCTCAGATTGTGTGAAGCAACTATTCAGAGATACCCGCATCTGAGTCACTTAAAAAGATAGTATCGTCTGAGGAACAGCTGTTGTCAAATCAACATTGGTGTAGAAACTCCGACGGTGGGTTGGAATGATGCACCATACCAGGCGTTCTACGTCAAACCAGCGCTCTTTACAGATCAAAACATCAAGGTCTAGGGGTCTCCATGATATCTCTGCAACGCCATGAAAGCTAATCTAAGGATTTGTGTCTAGTAATGAAGGGTCGTAGCACTTCTGGATAATAACTTATCATCTGTAACGTGGGAATTCAGATGGTGGTTAATGCTATGAATCGTGCGATGTCAACTCTTTTTCACGCCATCAAAGCCTTGCAAAGGCTTCAAGTCATAGAATGTACTACAGTAGGTATGGGGAACGGAACAAGCAAAACATCATTATCTACGGCGCTACTACCCAAAGGTAATGAAGCCATGTTCATCGTCAAAGCTTTGATCAACTGAGAACTTGTTTTGTATCCCAAGGAGCTTACAGAATTTTTCGGTCTGTGGATTTGGGTACTCTTGAGGTTGCTCGCCAATGTTCTTGAATTCAAGAGAACCGTGGGCTGGGGCGACCATCTCAAAATCGTGGGGGATTCGCAGTAGAGTCTTGGCGGTAATGTTGTCTCGAACCCAGAGCATGTCCTCCGTACTACCTCGCGTAGTCCCAGTATGAACCTTCGTGGATTCTGCATCTAGGCCACTTTCACTCGTGGAATTCGAGGTTGACCTGATGATCGCAAGCCACTCTTCGTCGTAATAGAGACTGAATTTACCCTCTGCTGTTCTTTCCATGTACAACTCGCGGATGTCTTGCTCTTTACTGGCGCAGTCATTGATCACCAGAGTTTCTAGGAATTTATGACCAGGTCCAGGCTTGTCCAGGGCGAGAAACCGTGTAAGCTTGTTGGTGATAGCGGCAGACACTGACTTGGGGGCAGTCTTCTTGACAAGATTGGCGTGTCTAGTCATTGATCTTGGAAGTTGCGCTCGAAAATCTTCGCGCACGCTCACATATTTGAAGATGTCGGCATCTTCGTTGTGGTGGACAGTTGCGGAGTATCTCACATGCATGTGTCCTGAAAACCAATACAGAGGTCGCAAGAAGCTCATCACTTGCTCGGCCGGTGCATTTCCAAGTGAGTCTATCCTCGCACTTTCAAGGAAATGGGGTTTCGCGCGGAAGAGTGCTTCGTAGTCGCCGTGCCATTCGACTCGGCGAGGCCAGTCATGGCTGAGACAGATATCGACGGGCTCCTTGACATGTAATAGCTTGGACACATCGCGCTCCCGAACGTGGTACACATTCGAAATCTCTTTCCTGTCGTACGGAAGGCGTGCGTTACGTGGCCGCTGGTATGTCCTGCTTTTGTAAATGCCGGACATGCCAGCAATGCGATATGGCCCGTACCGAATCACGTTCACTTCGCCCAAGTAATAGATGTTTGGTGCCAACCAACCACCATGATGCAATTCTGTGAAGTAGTTGGAAGCCTCGTGGTTGCCGCCGATCACGATTGTGAGGACTGGGGCTTTCTTTTCGCCACTGTAATACTTGTGGAAGTCGCCGAGTGCACGGTAACGTTTCGGGCAAGACATGCAATTCAGATCTTGCTCGTTGCGCATGGCCTGATGGATGTCAGCAGAGTATTCGAGATGCAAGCACAAAATGTATAGACCTGAAAATCACCGCAAATGATGAGAAAGTCTAGATCTTTCAGAGTCCAATCCCGCAAATGGCACGCTTTTGCTAGCTCATCATAGATTTCATCGAGCATGCCATGACCCTGGTAGCGTTAGACGCTGATAAAATATGCAACTGCATCACTTACGCAGCCTTCCACGGCAATCTTCAGGGAAGTCATGGGGCTACTTGTTTCCGCCGATTCCGCCGGGCATATGTTGGGCATTGGAAATATGTTAGAGCAAAGATTGCCCACAAGAGTGTAGGAAGACCACGAATAGTGATTTACTGCCGTAGCGAGAAAAGGGCGGTCCTCATCAGAAATAATGTGGAGATGTAATGTGACTCATCCTTGCAAGGATGAGGCGCAGCAGATCTGCCACAAATGGATTGCGAGTGTCTGGACAACCTTGGATAACGATGTCGATTTCGTCGATTATCTTTACATATGTGTTCACGATTTCAGATCATCTCGGGCGCGATGCCTCGGCTACGCCAATTAAAACTTCCGAAAGGCAACTTCCGCTTCACCAGACCGACTTGCCCATTCTTAACACGGCGTACAAAGCAGGTATTCCACCCCTCATATCGGTGGTACCTATCTGCAAGGATGTGGATGCTCGAAGTTCCCAAGAATGTACCGCATTGTATCTTGCAATTCGGGGCAACCATGCAGAGGCTGTACGCGTCTATTTATGTGCTGGAGCAGATCCTTCGTTATAGGACGCCATACATGGAGTGTCACAGCCGCCCTTCATCGCAGTGAATTTCACTGCATAGAAGGGTTCTCAGCATGCGATGGCTGCGACGACTGATGCCGCTTAGGAATCCCATGGAGCACGCTGGAGAGATGCGCATCTCTGGATTATGTGGAGTGCATGCAAATGATTTTAGACAAATTGCCACACTGGCTTCTCCAAATATCACCACTGGACAGTGTAAGGAAAGCAGTAGGTCGTGCAGCGTGTTGCCGGCACCCAGAAGCAGTTCGATTTCTTCTCAAAAATTCAGCAGGCTTCCCGGATATTGACAAGCATGAAGGTCGAGATGCCCTGAGCCTAATAGTTGTGGCTACAGTTGATTTTGAATATATATGCATCGAGGAATGCCGGTGGTGGGAGACCGAAAATCCTTCTCGCAAATGCATCATCACGAGATAAGCTGGGTGCAGCTGGTGCTGGTGCGAATATTGAAGACCGGGATACAGGGATAAATGATGCATTCTGGGCAGCTTTTGAACACTAGAGAATTGTTCGCTTTCTGCTGGAGAATGAAGTTCTTCGATAAGACAGCCAAAAATGTCGGGCTGCATGCCCCTCATCGGCATTGTGAGTGTCTATGATGACTACTATGGCCTAACGGGGGAATTCATCGCTGTTGGAGCCGAAATAAATCACAAAGACCAAGCCTCCCGGCCACCGATGCATTATGCTGCAAATCGCATCCTTGTGGAAATACTTCAAGGGCTTGGAGCAGACTTATTTGCAAGAGACAACTATGGCATGACATCATTTCATACTGCTTGCAGAGCTGGGTAACTGGATATCGTCCAGTTCCTGTTATCAAATGGCGCGATGGTCAACGAAGCAGTTGTAGTTGGCTGGACACCACTTCGTTGCAACGTTTGTGATGAAGAAGATGAGTTCAAAAACCACGCTTTCTAACCTCAATTCGACACGAGAAGCGCTCGTGTGAGCCTCGCGCAATCTCTCCTTGACCCAGGCGCGAATATTCGTGTACACACTTCTGATGGCAAGACAGTACTGCACGGTGCAACTTAGCTGAACGACACTAAGCTTGTTCTTCATTTCCTCGAGCATGGTGCAGATGTGCGAGCCCCCAATGTCAATGCCAATACCATAACGGCCTTGCGCGATGTAGCATGGACGGCCAGTGTCGAGATAAAAAGAATTGTCGATAGATCAAGGCGTAAACATTCGTACCGTACTACTATCTGCTAATCCATCCTTCTCGCAGACTGTTCAGGCGCCGACATGACGATATTGCCCATCATCTCAAGCATGATAGACATCCTGCTGAAGTCTGGAGCCGATGTTGATGCCATAGATCCTACTAGCGCGACGCCACTACATGTATTCTACAATCAGTGCTGCTGATACCATGCTGCTAGCACGAAGGCTTTCAATCTACTGTTGCGCAAACTTGTCAAGAAAGCTGAGAGATGGGGAAGGATCATTGGAGAAGAAACAGGGTCTTGGTGAGTAATAGACACGGGCGCGGCAGCAGGAACTAGGAAATCCCGGTAGACCGAGTGGAGCCTTCTTGGTAGGGTAGTGAGCTCAAATCTAGCCCTGACCCTAGAACAGAACGGAGGCACAACTCGGCACCTGAGGGGTATTCGCTTATGCATGGAAGATGTATTGGCAGTAGTTGTGGTAGTGTGTTCTGAGTCGTGGAACCAAAATCTCTCATTACTACCCGGTTTAGGTAAGTACGGAATGGCGCGCACACATAGTACCGGTATACCGAGCTCAAATACCGATGCGAAAGGCCAAGGTTTGACTCGCTACAGTCTTGCTGGTGCTCATGAATGTATCGTATCAGATGATGATACTCGGCGGTGAAGTCGGTGTAGAGCACAAAACCACAGCGACGGTGTGCAAATATCGACACATGAAGGGCTCAAAAGGATTTAGATGTGTGGAATATACGAACCTGCTATTTAGGATCTTCAACACTGTCCGATCATAAGACAAGACACACTTCAATACCGAACGCAACCCAATTTTATGTTCAGTCAATGTCCATGACCATCTGGCAGGCTTTGTGCGGAAAGGTTCCTACGATCATGACTAGACCATACGGGGAAGGTCCTGCCGAGCTATCTGGGGAGCACTGCTATCGGCCCCGACATCGTCGGCGCAATCAACGGTGATTGGTCAATCCGATAACATGGCCGACTGTTCTCAAGTATAAGACCCTTCAGCACGACCATCACACGTGGTAAACACAGATCATCTTTCCACACAGCCCTTGTCTACAATCCGGTCTAGTCATGGCAATCCATCCTTTCAGCATCCTCAGTGTCGAAGAGACGCGTGTAGCCCGCGATGTTGTCTTGTCGTTGCACCCAGATGTCGTTGTCGACTTCCGGGAGATTTACTTACAAGAACCGGAGAAGGCACTCATGAAGCAGTACCTAGACCTCGAACATGCAGCACGCCCAGCACAGTCGCCTAGTTCGAAACGACCCCCCCGACTAGCGAAGTGCCAATACGATGTAATCGGCTCTGATAAGATTCCTGAGTACCAAGAATCGGTGGTCGATGTGGAGTTGAAGAAAAGAGTAAAGCATGTGATTGTAGGTAAAGAGCACCAGGCTACCCTTACGCTGTGGGAGTTTGAAAACCTTGTCAATGCTTGCAAAAAGAGCAAGGAGTTTCAAGACGCAATTGCAGAGTTCAAGTTGCCGGAACATTTCGAGCTTGTCGTGGAGCCATGGTAAGCTGATGTGCAATTGATACAGTTTCCGAGCTTCATTAACCATTCATAGGCCATACGGTGGGCTTGATATTGGTGCTGAGAATCGAAGATACTTCCAGGGATTGTGTTTCGCCCAAGACACGAAGAACAAAAACGCAGACTCCAACTTCTATGCATACCCATTGCCAATCATCCCGGTTATGGATGCGCAGAAGAAGGAAATTGTTCGGATTGATCGCTTAGCAACTGGTGGTAAAGGCGACAGTATGACTGGCCAGACACACTCCGCAAATCTTCTCGAGCATTGCCAGTCAGCAGAATACGTGCCTGAAATGGTAGAAGGTGGGCTACGGAAGGATGTCAAGCCTATTGATATCACACAACCCGACGGACCTTCGTTCAGAGTCACAAATGAGTCGCTGGTAGAGTGGCAGAAGTGGAGCTTTCGCGTGTCTTTCAACCCACGCGAGGGCGCTGTACTTCACGATATCCACTACGACGGACGAAGTATCTTGTATCGCATGAGTATTAGCGAGATGACTGTGCCATATGGCGATGCTCGACCTCCATTCCATCGGAAACAGGCTTTTGACTTTGGCGATGGTGGTGCCGGAAATTGCGCAAACAATCTGTCGCTCGGATGCGACTGCCTCGGTGCGATCAAGTACTTCGATGCTGTCATTGTGGGCTCCGACGGTGAACCAAAAGTGCACCCTAACGTTATTTGTCTGCATGAGCAGGACAATGGAATTGGCTGGAAGGTGAGTCCACTTTAGCACAATTGTGCCGTAAATTATACTGACATAACTACAGCATACAAACTGGCGTACTGGTCGCGCTGTGGTCACTCGCATGCGGGAACTAGTCGTCCAATTCATAATCACCCTTGCAAATTACGAGTACATCTTTGCGTACAAGCTCGACACAGCTGGTGGCATCACGCTCGAAGTCAGAGCGACAGGCATCGTATCTGTGGTCAATATTGATCCTGGCAAGACATCCGATTACGGTAATGTTGTGTCGGGTGGTGTCTTGGCCCAGAACCATCAGCACATTTTCGCTGCTCGTAAGTGGTACTACTCGCATGTCTTCATATTCTGACTATGTACAGGTATTGATCCAGCGATCGACGGCCACAAGAATACTGTCACATACGAGGAATCGCACAGCGTTCCTCAGAATGAAGAGACAAACCCGAATGGCAACTTTTACGAGATCCGCAAAACCGTCGTCAAGGAGTCTGCTGGTCTTGATGCCAATCCTTTTGACCATCGAGTTTTCAAGATCATCAATCCTTCGAAGACGAACCCATTGAGCGGTAGACCCGTCGGTTACAAGTTTGAACCGCTTCCGACTCAAAAGATCCTCGCCGCGCCAGGAAGCATCCAGGCACAGCGTGCGCTGTTCACAAATCACCACGTGTGGGTGACCAAACATCGTGATGGCGAATTGTTCGCCGCAGGCGACTACACAATGCAAAGTCAACTGGAGAAGGGTGGTGTACACGACATGGCGGCACGGAAAGACAACGTCGACAACGAGGATCTCGTGGTCTGGAATGTATTCGGCCTAACACATAACCCGCGAGTGGAAGACTGGCCGGTCATGCCTGTGGAGATTTATCAGGTGCAATATAAGCCAAGCGATTTCTTCGACAGGAATCCGGCGATTGACTTCCCGAGCACGAAGAATCAGGCGAGCGTGTTGCTTGGGAAGAAGGAGTGCTGCCCAGGGAAATTGTAGATCAAAGTACTTGATTACATTCATACTAAATCAACAAATTATGTAACCTTTTGTGCCAATTTATGTTTTTCTAATCAGGAGCACCGTGCCTTTCGTTGAAAGCAGAATCAGACTACGTTCCTTCCTTACTGCTGTGCTGGAATGTATGGATTGGCCTCGCCAGCAGCCTTTGCAGCATGGCCTTTAGTCAGACCCTGCTTCCTCGCTTCCTCATCCACGATCCCAGAAAGCGAATCGAACAGGCTCTTCTGCTGTGGAGTCCAGCCAAACAGCTTATTTGCTCTGATACTCTTACAGCGGGAGTTGGTACCCCAGAGATAGCTGCCCGCTGGTCGCAGCTTGTCCGCCTCGGCTTTATCGATGTGATCGACCTCGGGACTGTTAATGAGCTTCTTGTCGAACATGAGCTGCGCAAGCTTCTGAGCCAGCTCGCCCCAGACGAATTCTCCATGCTCTGTGAAGTAGTATCCCTTGTCGTTCCAGGTCGCCTTGCCTCCACCAGGTGACAAGGCAGCAGTTACAAGCGCGAGGAAAACGTTGCTGAGATCCTGAACATGAACCTCGGTCCACACGTTGGCTCCTTCATTCACGACGAAACCCTTGTGGCGTTCGAGACCATAGCGGACCATATCATAGACTTGCACACTGCACTGATTGTCTGGTCCTCGGCCGGGCCCCCAGATGCAGGGAGGGCATACAATCGCCGTGCGTATGTTGTCAGATACACTGCCGGCAGCCAGGACAATTTTGTCGACGTCTCGGTGCACCGCGCTATCGGGAAGCGAGGTGACATCTCCAATGCCGTCCCAGTCGTCAAACGTCTTTTCACGTGCAACACCGTACGTCTTTTGTTCAAGGTCTTCGAAGCCCAAGATGCCAGTTCCAGATGTATGGATGTAGTAAGTCGGCTTCTGGCTTTGAGCAAGGCCAGCCACAATCGCTTTGGCAGAACCCGAATGATCGCAGTCTGCGCAATGAAGCACAATGTCCGCATCAGCAGCTTCCTTGGTGATCAAGTCGCTGCTATCCAGGTCACCATAGACAAGACGGACTTTGGCGTATTGGGAGGCGATCTTTGCGCCTTTGTCGCTGTTTCGGACCATAGCAGTGATCTGGAGATCAGGATAGGCATTTGCTATGGCATACAGGGCATCGCCTCCGATATAGCCTGTGGCACCAGTACTGTAGGCGTCAGTGAGAACAGACGTTCCATGTTTGGGCAGAGCATACATGAAGAGTTTTGACATTGTGACTCTAGTGATCAAAATTGGAGAATTGATGACGGAGCGGTACAGTGAGGTGCGAAGACTGTAGTCGTGAGGAAGCAACAAGTGAAGTGTACCCCACTTTATTTGTACGACGGTTGCCTACTGCAGTGTTGCTGCAAGGACAACGTGCTCTGGTGACTGCGATATGTACGTGCCCTATTTGAAATCACGACGATTCTTGAGTCAGACTTATGATCCTACATATCAGGTCTAGGCAGTTGGGCGTTATTTCTTGAAGTATCAATCTCGTCGAATGCTAGTAGAAACGGGCGGGGTAAAGGACGCAAGTAGACGTCATTGCGATTCCAGGCGACCACAAACACCACAGCTAGTAGGCAACGCATTGCCGATGGCCATGAGGTTCATTCGATGAATGCATGCTACAGTGTTGATGAGATTTTAGCAGTATGCAACATAGCAATCGTGGCACGAAGGATTCCCGAGTTTGCTCCGCTCGATGCCAGCTACATGCGGCACGCCATGCAGCTGACAGCATGCGCTATTGCTTTGTTGGCGATAGCTACAAGTTCGATGTCTATGAGACGGTGTATTCCTTCACAATCCAGGTGGCAACGATGGCGTTAACTTCAGGTCTACTCCACATAGTCGTGCTGGGTTCCCGAGCATAGCCCGAACCCGTCCGATGTACGACAACGGTGAGCACGGCGCCAGCAAGCTCAATGAGATCCGGTAGGCAGAGGAATGAGTTCCTCGTGGAATGGAGCTAACAATTGCACTCCCCGATACAGTACTATTCGTATTCATATTTGTGCTTGACCATATATAGAATGCAGTGGTTGCCAAAGCTTAATTGTGGCGTCACGTACCATGGCGAGTTCAGGATTGATGCGGTTCGTCGTGAAGCTGACAACAGTCGTTTTCGATGAAGAAGTAATCCGGTATTGATTCGCAGCATCCTACCATTGGTAATATTACTTATCCTAGGAATATGGTGACAGCTTTGGGCGGATCGTGCTTGGACTTAGACGCATACATCTCCCCATTGACGTACACGGCCCCAACAAGTGTACACGTCTGATGTGTTTGGTTGCAATGTGTGGGCATGTTGTCCCCGGGACCGATAAGTCTACGCTTTTCATGGAAACCATAGTTCTGAACAACAAAGGCCGGTGACTCAGTATTTTGTGAATTGATGGCATCTGGACGTATAAGGAGAGGGACTTTGCTGCCATGTGGCACGTAAATGATGTCGCCAACTTGCAGGTTGGTAGGCCCTATTCCGATATCGTTGCGGTACGGGAGGCTCTGGTGTTCAAAGAGTCCATGAGGTTCGTACGTGCCGCGCTCAAAAGTGAAGAAGCATCTGGAAACAACCGCAGAACGTACCGAATAATAAAAAGAGTTCTTCAGCTGTGTCACTATCTCTGGCTCCTTGTAGGAATTGGTGATAAGATCGGCTATGATGGCAGTCTTACGGTTTCGTTGTGTAGTTGTATCAGCAATCCAAGCCTGATAAGCCCTATGAATTTCTTCTGGACTTGCGTTCGTGTATGGTGACTGCTGCAGGTGCTGATCACCGACTGATTGAGGATTGTATAAGCAGCCACCGCAAAGTGTTTCCCAGAAGACAGACATGCTGTGCTTTGAACTACTCGTGTTCTCGAGCCACCATTGCTCCCAGCCTAATATTGCTTGTCTTAGTCGCTCTATAGCATCTTGGGGCACAATGGGTGCGATAGCTTTGATGCTGCCAATAATATGGCCTTTGGTCTCTAGGATAAATAGGTCATGAATATACGCGTGGCCAGGACTAAGTCCAGCAGAGTAATTCTCAAAGCGGATCGTTCTTTCCGATTCAAGCCCACCATCTGCCGAGATCTGTGTCCAGTCTGGAATCCACGATGGCAATGGAGCCGATGAGAACATGTCACTGCCCGTAGCCCGAGGATGTTGTCGGTTGACGTCGTTAAGTATAGATAGTGATTGTGCTTCTTCGATCACATTCGTTGCTGTGAGAGAGTAAAGGTGGCGCACACTCATACTGTAATTTATTTCAAGTGGTATCTTCATCCATCGATCCACCAGCCCAAGCAATGAGAAGACCTTGTCGCGATCATTGGTTGCTTGTCTAGAACGGAATCGTCTCAACAAAGTCAACAGTTGGACGGGTTGTCGAAGAAACCACTCTTGTGGTGTGCTCTCGATAGATAGCACTGTTGAACAGAAATCCCCAAGTGCATCACTTGTGCGAATTGGTTCTTGGTGAAACGATGCAGATGCAATGTTGAGGCTTTGGTAGACCCGTCTTTGGTCAGCATCTTCGGCTAGTTGCTCCTGAAGATACATATTAGCCGCTTTGGCGAATAGATTCCATGGCGCGGCGAGCGTGCTGTAGACTACGGTAGCCTTCCTTGCAAGTACAGTTTCTTGCACTACCCATGCGCGACGCCACTACCTCCTGGTCAGCATCAACTTTAACATTGAGCACTCATCGGTCTTACCCAACTCCTCTGCATGATAGCCCGAAGTCCCTCGGATACCTGAGAGGCCCAGTCCATGCGAAACCTGTTGGTGAAGGATTTTGCGTGATAGAAAGGTATTTCGGTAGACTTATAGTTGTGTGACAACAACCAAATCAAGCAGAACGCGCCATATATATCTCTCTTCTGGGTGACGGGACCAGTATGCATATCGTCCCGGAGCATCTCGTAACTGTGAACATATCGATCGACGAGAGCTCGAGATGTGTCATAGTCGCTCCAATCATTATAGACCACAGTGCGTGAGTGAATTCCTTGTAGCCATTCACCGAGTTCGTCTTCCACCTCTTTCTCACCAAGCCATATTATGACTTCATCCGCAAACTGATAAATCATCCCCATCAGCCCAACTTGAGACGTTCGTTCGTCGATATCTTTTTGATTGATACACAAGGAATCGATCCATAGCAGCATGGAATGATCTTTTTCACGGAGTCTGCGTAACGCGAGACGGAGGCTTTTGCTTATAAATACTCTCTGTTCAACGCTCTCGCCATTGTGTACAGCACGGATATTGATTTGATCTTGCCTATGGAGCGATCCGTCTTCCCTACGCTGTCGGGGCCGATTGTCCTCAACCCAGGCGTATGACAAAGCCTTGTACCTTGGAATGGAGTGTAAGAAGTGCTCTTCCAGGGTACATTCGATTCCGTCTGAAGGATCATCTGCAGGATGCAGTTGCAGTAGCCGAATGTGAGGAACTCTTATGGGAAGCTTGGCATACAAAGATGTATGATGATCTTGCTCTGGCGTCCAAGAAATCATCTATCTGCCCAGTATGCTGCTCGACGGTAATGTGCGTGAGCATAGTCTGAGGCAGAGAAGTGTTCAGGCAACACTTGGAGATCATCTTCGCAGTGGCTAGAGTAAGCGACTGCATGCATAAAGTTCTTCTTGGCGCCGTGCCTGTCGTCTTTTTGACCATCCAGCCCGCAAAGGACCTGCACCTACCCATCGGCAATCACGACCTTAGCTACACCAATAGTGTCCACTGCATCGCCCCAGTGGTCGTAGCGGAAATGCATCGGTCTCCTTCGAATTTTGCAGCACGGTGCGCTCGCTGGGTTAGGCAAACAAGATGCTAAACTCGAAGGTTCGGGCGGCACAGGAGATGGCCAATTAGGTTTCAAATCATGTTATTTAGTGTCGTTTCCACACAATCCTGTGTCCAATGGGGTAAACCTGCCATGATAGCCGCTTCCTTCCATATGCCACATAGACTTCGCGGCCCAGCCACTACGGCTTACTGTGGATAGCTTGGTGCTGCGAGACTTGTCTAACTACAGGTGCACGACCCGCGAATTTATCTGTTCCCCTGCCTTTGCATCATGCAAGGCTGCTGCTTGGGCGGTGCAGCCTTACGCGCGCGAGCCACGGCCATGGGAAACGCATGCTTGCATCGCAAAGATGCCGAGCCCGCACATTGCTGTCTCAATGCGGAATATCCCGTGGTAGATCCATACCGGTGCAGGATGTACTTCTAAAAAACAGCTGCAAAGTCTTGGGTCACGAATCTAGGCGTACACTACCTGTAGGACATCACGCAGAAAAATAACGCAACACTTGTCGGGACGTCAGAGGTTTTCTACCAGCTCTGAGATCCCACTCAGAGATATACATTCGCAACGGGAATTCCGCCGTTGGTGCTTACATGGGCAAATTGAACACTTGGCTTGACCTCGTATGGCGTCGGGAAGAGAGCGTTTTTGGACATGCATGCGAAGGCTCCCATGTCCTGCATGGCTGAGCATGCAATAAGCGTGGCAAAAACATATATCTATAAGGCTATATATTCCTATACCTGAATCAAGAACCGTTGGTCAACAGAGCGACGGTCTTTCAAAATGCATCTTCCAAGCTGTTCGGCTGCTGTTCTAGCCTTCTCCAGTATAACCCAAGCGGCTGTATTGCAGACACGCGACCTACTGCAAGATCTCCAGAATCAGGCAATACAGAGTCTAAAGGAAGCCGAGTCGAATGGCGGCCCTACGAAGAGCTGTACTACTGAGAATGCTAGCGTTCGCCAGGATTGGTACATGGTCTCAGCTACCGCAAAAGTGTTAGATGGCTGACCACTTCTGTAGGGAAATGATGGGGTCTGACGACCGAAAAGCATATATCACAGCCGTTCAGTGCTTGATGTCTTCCCCATCGAAGTCTGACCCAGCTCGAGTTCCTGGTGCACGCGTACGTCAAGGTTGACAACTCATTTGCACAAGAGACAGCGGCTTACTTGATACACACTGTAGACACGCTATGATGATTTCGTTGCACAACACATCAATCAGACAGGGACGATTCATGCAACGGGCAACTTCCTCAGCTGGCACAGATACTACGTGTGGGCCTACGAGAAAGCATTGCGCGACGAGTGTGGTTATGAGGTCAGTCTCTCCATTATGATCAATCCAGATGCGGTCATATATTGACTGGCCATGTCAACTTTCAGGGACACCAACCGTACTGGAACTGGTTCAAATATCAAGACAATCTCCGAGCATCCCCAGTCTTCGACGGATCTGATACTAGTATGGGAGGTGACGGCTCCTTCGTGGCGCACAATGGAAGTGTCGGTGGTACCGGAAAGATTTTTTTGCCTTCCGGGCAAGGAGGTGGATGCATCATGAGCGGGCCTTTCAAAGTGAGTCAATGCCGTGCAGCCGTTTGGATTACAACAATTGATATGGTTTCGTAGGGCGCCCAGACGAACCTTGGACCCATCAATCCAGCAATGGCTGGCCAAGCGAAGGTCAACGAGACGTTTGCGCATAATCCGAGGTGTTTAAGGCGAGATCTTGTAGGTCCACGCAATATGCTAACCGAGCGCCATACTGACTGAGCAGACAACGTTTGCGTCCAGCAACTGGCTTACCAACGAAAACCTCTATAACTTAACTCTTGGCCCAGCGGCTGAGAGTATCGCGGCCTTCCAGAACGAGCTCCAGGTATTTACTTCTACCTTTTACTTGCTTGTCTCTCAGAACTAGTCTTTGTAATCTTACTCTTTTTAGGGACGTTTCGATGATGGCTTCCTAGGGATGCACGGCGCTGGCCACTACTCAATTGGTGGCGATGCTGGTGATCTCTATAGTAGTCCCAACGACCCGGTATTCTTCATGCACCATGCAATGCTGGATCGTGTATGGTGGATCTGGCAAGCACTGCATCCCAACCAGGCAAGGACGATCGCGGGGACGATCACTATTGGCAATCGACCGCCAAGCCGTGATGCGACGGTGGAAGATGTGGTACAGATGAACTACCTGGATATTGAGGCTGCAAAGATCAAGGACCTATTGGGCAGCCTTGATGGTAACCCATTATGCTACGTGTACGTTTAGTTGGGTCTACTCGCTGCTATGGTAACTCGGTAGCAAGAAGCGAAAGATGGAGCTAGAAGAAATAGTTATAGATGCTAGTTCTGAATCCCTGCCACATGATCCTCGAGGTGCTTCCACAGAATTGTAATACGATAGAGAGACTGTGAGGAGGTATGTGATAGAAAAGTGAACTTGGCGTCTCTGACGCGCTAGTGGACCCTTGAGCTCTGGCGGTCGCGGAGCCCCACGAGAGCTCCGTCTCCAGCACACGTCGATCGTGCCAACATGAATGCGCCCTGACTTGACGAAACTGTATAGCGAACAGATAACCTACATAAGTCGCCCCATACCTCAAGCACGCCATGGATATCGTACAGGCCGTCTCCGGCTACATCACCAAGATGGTGTCAGCCGGAGACAGCGCAGCGACAGGCACCACAGCTGCGAAGATGAAGATACTACTGCTCGACAGTGAGACTGTGGGTTTGTCTCCTCCTTCGAAGTCGATACGAGTCTATACTAATAAGCTACAGGTGTCGATAGTGTCGACCGCGACCACGCAATCCGCCCTTCTCAACCATGAAGTCTACCTCACCGAGTACCGCCCCTGCGCCCGCCACTATGCTGCAATTTACTGACAGCTTGCTAGCCGATTGGACAACCAGAAGAGGGAGAAGATGCGCCATCTCCGCTGTCTTTGCTTCGTGCGACCTTCGCCCGACTCCATACAGAACCTGATCGAGGAGCTGCGGGAACCAAAGTATGGCGAGTACAACATATGTGCGCATCACAACAGGAACGGCGGGCGCGACACAATTGCTAACAATTGCTAGACTTCAGCAATATCATCAAGAAATCGTCCCTCGAGCGACTCGCCGAAGCAGACGACCATGAGGTCGTGCGGGCCATACACGAGTACTTCGCCGACTTCCTCGTCATCAACCCCGACCTCATGTCTCTGAACCTGAGCTTTCCGAACCACAGGATATGGAGCACCAGCTCAGATGCATGGAACCAGGATTCACTACATCGATCGACGGAAGCCGCAATGGCACTGCTTCTTGCGCTCAAGAAGAAGCCATTGATACGATACCAGAAGAACAGCTTGCTCGTAAAGAAACTCGCGACCGAGGTACGATACCACATGACCCAGGAAGACCAGTTGTTCGATTTCCGGAAAACAGACACACCTCCAATACTTCTCATCGTAGATCGAAGAGACGACCCCGTCACCCCGCTTCTGACCCAGTGGACGTACCAAGCCATGGTACACGAGCTTCTCGGCATCAATAACGGCAGAGTGGATCTGCGCGATGTTCCTGAGATACGACCCGAGCTCAAGGAAATCGTTCTCTCGCAAGAACAAGATCCCTTCTTCAAGAAGAACATGTACCTCAATTTTGGCGATCTTGGTCAGAACGCCAAAGAATACGTCGAGCAGTTTGCTTCGAAACAGCAAGGCTCGCAGAAGCTCGACTCCATTGCCGACATGAAACGCTTCATTGAAGACTTCCCCGAGTTTCGCAAACTCTCTGGCAATGTGACCAAGCACGTAACTCTTGTTGGAGAGCTGAGCAGAAGGGTAGGGCAGGAGAGCTTGCTCGACATCAGTGAGCTTGAGCAGAGTCTTGCGTGTACAGACAACCATTCCAATGATGTCAAATCACTGCAAAAAATCATTCAGGATCCCAATGTCCCCGCAAATAACAAACTGCGACTGGTAGCGATCTACGCCTTGCGCTATGCCAAGACCTCTTCAAACTCAACAGCCATGCTTCTTGACTTACTAGCCGTGGCTGGAGGACTATCACGACAACGAATTAATGTTATCACAAAGCTGCTGGCCTATCACGACTCGTTACAGTCTGTAGCGGCAGCTGGCGGCGTACCTGACCTGTTTCAGGCTGGATCATTCTTCGGAGGTGCACGAGACAGGTTGAAGGGGCTCAAGGGTGTCGAAAATGTCTATACACAGCATTCACCTCGTCTCGAAGCTACGGTGCAAGACTTGATCAAGGGTCGCTTGAGCCAGCAGTTGTATCCATTCGTGGAAGGAGGTGGATCAACCAAGGACAAGCCGCAAGATATCATCGTCTTCATGGTAGGCGGAGCGACCTACGAAGAAGCCAAGATGGTTGCGCAAGTCAACGCGAGCTCGCCAGGCGTACGCGTTGTACTCGGCGGAACCACTATCCACAACAGTACATCATTTCTGGAGGAAGTCGAGGATGCCGTCGACTCGTGGCCGGAGCCGCCTCCAACAACGGCTGCAGGTCGTCTGCGGAAAGAGCTTGGAAGGTGATGATATGGCATTTCATTGTTTAGTCTACTCAGCGATAGCTTGCCGACTTCGCGCGAATGACATGATTCGGGATCGGCGTCGTTGATGTTCGTTGTGGCTTGGCGCCTGGCGTCCGCCGATCTACGCGGGGCTTCACTTCAAGTAACGAAATGCCTACACCTAATATTCAGCCTTGACTGCCATTAGTGACGCACACTTACTATGCTCTTTCTGCCAGTAGCAGATTGGCTGGGGCAAGAGAGCCATCGCTTATTGCATGACATGATGCTGTGTGGGGTGTACAGTAAGCGAACTAGTCGGCATCCGGCGATCAATCTCCTCATACTCTTACCACACCTCCTCTTGCGAAATCGGATCTAGTACCTGCATGACTCTGATAGGCGTAGCGACAGATATGTTCAGCGGCGACTAGCTGTGCTTAGTCTCATTGGCAGGGCTGGTTGGCAGGATCACGTGTCTAAGATCGGAGCCCTTGCAAATCATTAAAGAGACGCAGGGCCCACTCCGAAACCACTCCACCACATCCGCCGCCGAGCCTCAGCCACAATCTTCAAACCTCAACAAATGACGCGAAAATGAGCAGCGCGAGACATGCCAGAACCAGGTCAACAGGTCTTGCAGTCTCGAGTGGTTCGCAGACGAAATCCACGACCGATTAATTCGTGCGTCGAATGTCGAACGCGAAAGTCACGTTGCTCAAAGACGCATCCATGCCAGAATTGCACCGCGTTCGGGAGAGAATGCATCTTCATAACAGTACCTGAGAGCGCAGCACGAAAGAAAGAGAGAGAACAAAGAGAGCGTGCTACTAGCAAGAGTGGTACTGGCGTAACCATACCGGATTGGACCAATAACCTCCCAGTGCGTACCCAGGATTCGACGAGCTTGACAGACAAGTACGAGAATTCAAACTCAATTGATACGACGACGCCAGGAACGCCTCCGAGAGATTACGAGTGGGAAGCGTACCAGCAAGATGTCGAAGCTGATGGCGATGCGTGGGAAAGACTTCCAGCCGAGCCCGAGGAAACCCAGGACGACGTCTATGAGGACGAAAACGACGACGAAGACCAAATTGCAACCGATCTCACCATTAGGATTGGAAGGATGATCATCTGTGAAAATGTGACAGGCTTTTTCCGCCCACAATATGCTGAAGAGGTACTTTTCCGCCCTACACGCTTTGGTCCTTTCCCCACGGTACGTTTGTCGATCAAAAGCTGAAATGCTGCGTGTAGCTGGGTAAGCTCTTGTCTGAGAGGCCTAGCTCTTCTTCTTCGGTGGCAGGCCATCGCGCCTCGCAAACGAGCGGATTGCTGTCGGCAGAGCAAATGCCGTCGCTGGCTCCTTCTCTAAATCTCTTGTTGGGTGGCTCCTTGTCGCTGAATCAGAGTAATGATGTCGAAGCAGCCCAATTACCGACCAAGATGGAAGCAGAGGCACTGTTTCAGCGCTACACAGAGGCTGTCAGTCCGCTTGCACATGTGTTGCATATACCGTCTTTCAAACGACTGTTTGATCGGTTCTGGATGAATGTTGATATGGGCAGTCCGAATCAGAACTCGTGTACTGCCCTGATACTGGCTGTAAGCATGGCTGCTGCTGCATCTGTATCACCACTGCAGGCAAAATCACAGTTTGGTATCACGAAAGAAGACCTGTTTTTGAGGCTGCAGAAAGCTACCGAGAGAGCATTGCTCCGCGCCAACTGGGCAAAGACGTCAAACATACGGACGTTGCAAGCACTGACAATATACCTGGTAGGGCTTGTGACACTCTCGGTCGAGCTGCAAAATGCTAATAGTCACAGATACCATTGTGCAGAGCGCAGATTTCACGTGCAACATCTGTCGTGGTGGGGGCCCTGGTCCGGCTTGCGCAGTGTATTGGCATCCATCGATTGAGCTACAGCTCTGCGAATAGCCTGACGCCATTGCAAATACATGTTCGGTCTCTACTCTGGTATCAGATTTGCTTCCTAGATTTCAAGACCGCCGAGGCCCAAGGACCACATCCGTCAATTCGATCCGACGACTTCGACATTGCACTGCCTCTGAATGTCAACGATGATGTGTTCGAGTTTGGCAGTCCTCTCTGGGAGCAGCAACCCACCTTTTCCAACGGCTGGACAGACGTAACTCTATCTCTCATCCGCTACGAATGCAACGAAACCCACCGCCTCATCTTCCGCGGCCGCATTGAAATGGACCGCAAACAAATTACCCTGCACGACCTCCGCGCACGCGTCGAAGCACGCAAACGCCAGATCCAAGCCAAATACCTCCAATACCTCGATGCCTCTGTCCCCATCCAACGCTATGCCGGCCTCGTCGCTACGCTTCTCATGGCCCGCTGCGACTCGATGCTCCTGTACCGGCACCTCCCGCAAACCTCTTTACAACCACGGTCCGAGTCTGAAAACCGCCTACGGGACGTCCTGCTTAGCGCGGCTCTGACCACGCTCGAAATCGGGGCCACGCTCGACACGCTTCCCTCGCTCAGTGCGTGGGCATGGTACTCAACCACGTACCAACAATACCACGCCGTGCTCCTCCTCCTCACAGAGCTGTACCGCACGCCCGACCTCGCGCGCAAAGAGCGCATGGCCACCATCATCGACCACATCTTCGGGCACTGCTACGGCGTCGGGGTGCGCGAGCGATGTAGGGATCTACTCTGGACAGTGAAGGAAAACCTCGAGGCCTTTTACGTCATGAAGGGCTTCAACAAAAAGAGGATCCCACAACAGCATCCTACGCTCCAGCCGCTGCCGAGCTTCTCGTCGGTGCAGACGGTCACGAGTCCCGGACAGGCCGGACACGCAGGCCACGCGGGGCAGGTTGGCTTTGGTGCTTCGCAGCCGCAAGCACATATGCATCCGCAACTGCAGCGGACCCCGACGGGGCTGGAGAGCTTGAATGTCAATGTTGACTTTGACAGTTTGCTGGGCAGCTTGAATGGCGGAGGGGGCGGAGAGGACTTTGACATCTTTGCAAACATGGGCGGGCAGACACACGATGCCGGCGCGATTTTTGTGCCCGTGGACAATGGCGGTGGTGGTGGTGGTGCGGAGTTTGGGTCGCAGACAACGAGTCCGAATGGGGGTTTGCACCAGTGGGTTAGTTGAGTCCTGCAGTCGAGGTCTGAGGTGTGTTCGTGCTAACGGATGATATAGGAGAGTTGGAGTTTTCCGACGCAGCCCAAGTTCGAGAATTAAAATGGCGGGATGAGCTATGTTATGCTTCTGAGCAGCAGTGTACTTGTTAGACGGAATGAAAAATCTCATTCATTACACATGAAAGCAAACACGGTGTGATGAAATTGATGAAGCCAATTGCAAAGATCAAATTTTAGAAATGGGTAACTCTGTCCGCCGAGATCCAATACCATCAAAGCCGTCTTTGCCAAACGCCGCGCACATGGCCAACAAAAATGATATATACCTAAAACGCCGTTGGTGCGCAACCGCACAGCAGTTGTGATCCGCTGCTATGTCTATGCTACGAGGTAAAAACTCTCCTCGCTACGATAGTGTTCCCTAAGACAAACGTCGAGTTAGCCAAAGAAGCACAGCAATAGAGATGTGTTATCAATATCGTGCTAGCTCCGAGGCACTCAACGCACTTCGCTTCATGGGCGGCGGAGGTGGCGGAGGCTTCTTAGCCCGCGATGGTGGAGGTGGTGGAGGCGCCTTCTTTCCGTTGGTTCCGAGATCTGCCGCGCTCCAACTGGCTGCTCGCGACATGGCCCTGCTGCTGCCCTGCGAGGATCGGTCTGGGCTCGGAGGTGATCGGTCGCGTCTATGGCCATTTGAATTTCCATAATCATCCTCGTACTCATCAGCGAAAGCGTTTGCCTGGCGGACTGGCCGCAGGCTGCCACGGCCTGCAGAAATGACAGACGAGTCGGTGGGCACGCGTGTCAAGCGTCGAGCGGGCGAATCGTCTCGCGCGCCATTGGTCGTGCTATCATATGTCGAAGTGCGACTGTACGAGGGGCGCAGTGGGTAGCCGCCGGGCGAATAAGCCTCGGGAGGCGAGCGGTTGCGGGACGAAAGCTTAGGAATTGTCAAACGTGGGGCCTCTGGCTCGGGCTCTTCTTCGACCGGATTGAAGCGGTCGGCATATCCGTGGGCAGTGTTGATTGAGCGCGAGCGGGCGGGGCGAGTGGCTGTAGCACTTGATCTGTAAGACTTGTCAGCATAATTGCCATGTTTCGTGCTGGCGCGTGACCTTACCTAACCGGCCATTCGCGCTTGACGTTGAGCAAGACCTCGCGACAGCGATCGTGGTAGCTCAATTCGGCATCCAGGAACGAGTTGAGGTCCTGGACGAGCTCGACTTCAGCTTCCTTGATGTCCTGCATCCTTCGGAACACGTCTTCGCTGGTCTCCTCGTATTTGGCTTTCTGCGCGCGCAGCTCCTCCTCCATGCGGAAGTCTTCCTTCTTGGTCTTCTGCATCTTGGCGAGGGAGGTGTCGTAGGCGAGACGGCGGGTTTCGAGCTTCTTGCGCGCTGCCTGTTGGACTGTGAGCGACTAGTCGTTGGCTGTGTATGGTGCTACTGGGGAGACGTACCTGGTACTCCTTCATCTGGACCAGCGAGCGCTCGAGGCCCTCGAGCCATGATGTCGTGGCGGAAGCAACATATGTCTCCTGCAAGCGCGCCAATCGCTCGTTTGCGCGACCGAGAGCTGCGGGGGTGTCAGTCGTGGGCATAAGGTAGCGGGCACAAGACGCACAAGAAAGGCAGTTGCCGAATTCCGAGTCGGGCTCGAAGTCCTCGCCGTGAGTAACCATGGTGGAGCCAAGATGGCCGCCGGGGATTTGCTTCTCGCGGTCGTCGCCCTCTGCGCGCTTGGAGAGCGACTTGACATAGGTGGCCATGGATTTGTGCATCTTATCGAGGCCTGTGGGCAAATCAGCAACGGCACACGAGGTGGCAGGCAAGAAACATACCCTCGTGCCTCAAATTCATCTCCATCTCGAGGGCCTTGAAGTCGTCGGAGAGGCCGGTGCGGGCTTCGGCGCCCAAGCGTTCGTTGGTCCATTGCTTGAGGCGGTCGAATTTCTTGTTGATGTTCATTGCAGCGATTGAGGGTGGAGAGAAACCAGTGCGGGCGAGGCGTGGGTGATGACAACGGCGGGTGGGAATTTATCGATGCCCAGAGGATATGCAGGTTGGGTGTGCTATCTCGAAGGGGCAGGAGCAGCGGGGATGCTGAGCACGAGCACCAGGGGAGGAATGGCTGGCAGCGAGTGACGTGATGCGGTGACGTGAAGAAGCCGAACACAGCGCAATGCAATGGATGGCATGCAACGGAATGGGGAGATCGGTCAAGAAGCAAGACTGGACGCAGGAAGGCAGGACGCTCTCGCAGTGATAAAGATATCGAGCGCAGAGGCAACGCGTCCACTGCAGCAGGCGCGACCCTGAGTCCCTTTCCCTGCACCACTAATAGGTATTAAAGCCGGGGCTCATCAACGGTTGATCAACCGTCTTTTGACACACGACGGCGGCGACCCGGCTCGCACTCCAGACCTGCCCCTCCAGCGCCCACCAATAGACGCGTTTCATCCGCCATACATTCGCCATCCAGCGGCCTCTTGCCGCTCCACCTCTCCACTCGCTATCTTTGGCAACAGCCGTCATGTTGCGCGTCAAGTCACGACGTGCTGAGGCCATTCAGCGTCATCCGTCACAGCTTGCCCTGTTGAGTGTCCCCCGCCACCTTGCTCGCCGTGTTTCACGCAGTTGCTCCCTTTCTGCCCACGAAGCCCTCTGCTGGCGCGACCCTAGCCGCGGCCTTGCAGCGATCGACTGCACTGGTGGGACGCTGGCCCAAGATGCAGGGCCAAGCGCGCATGCAACAATACCTAGATCTGGCCAGACCTTCTGTTCGGCAGCATCGAGCTCTTGCCCCAACACGATTAGATATGGCGCTTGTGCATTCACCAACAGGGTCACACTCGCTTCAGTGTCCACAGCGGAGCCATCACGACGTGCGGGCATTGGGTGCTCGTGCTTGGAGAAGCCACGTGATCCTCCCAACCACCAGCCCGCCAGACCATCGTGAGTCCGCACCACATCTACGACGTCTCTCTTGCAACCTTGAAACCTCATAGCAGTCTCTGATGCGCTTTCGTCTCGCGACGCGACTGACATGACAGGGACGCGATTTACGCGTCTTGATATCCGCCTTTTGCTTGCGTTCCTTCCGCGACATGTCCAGACTTTCTGCCCCTCCAATCTGATGTAAATCGTGGCCTGGACACGATTGTGTGGTTGTGCGAGAATCTCTGTTACAGCTCACCAAGGTTTGACTGGTTGTAGCCCCACGTAAATTCAGGACGCGCACACCAGCGCGTCCACAGGGACATCGAACGCGCCCAAAACCTCTCCGTAACCTGGGCACCGCAAGCATCTGCACTCTTCTAATATACTTTCCATCGCTTTCGCAATCTGTCATACGTTGTCTTCGTTGGTCAAATCATTTAAGAGAAGGAATGGCAAATGGCGACTCTAATCGGCCAGCACAACACCACCACGGCCACGAGAAATGGATGAGCGCAACTCGAGACAGTCAATCGTGACCTCGCCTGCGCATCCCCCGCAACGCAAGGGTGTCATAGGAGTGCTGCGCATAGTTACAGCACGTCCTGGCGTAGTCTAGTGCTGGGCAACTGGCGAGGGAGCCTCTGACATGGTCGACATACACTACATCACCGAGGACGCTGCACTGCCAGGCCTTTGTGTGCGGCTGTTTTGCAAATTGGTCAAGCCGCACCGGCGATCCCCAGACCGAGACGATCGTGCGAGCCCAAGACCAACAGCAAGCTCGTCGTTTATGCTGTTCACGAACCCTGGGCGAGATACTCCGATCCCACACCACAAGACTCGCAATCGCTACTGTTGATTGCTCCACGTATAGGGCAAAGGGTTGGTGGGTTCAGACCTTTCGTAGCTCATGTCATGGATTCGTTCCAATACAATCTCACCGAACTACACATTTGTCAATAGAACCACGAATAGCAATGGAAAATGAACATCAGGGTTGACCAGAATAATGATTCCTTTCAGGCGCAAGCCTGGAGCAATCTTGACCATGTTTGCTGTCCTCTTCGATGAAATGCAATTGCCATCAACATAAAGTGATGTTTTCAATATACTGGTCACTACGGAGCAGGGGTCTAATCAGTCAATCGCTGTGCTAGCCAACTTAGCGAAAGAAGGATTACCTCATACGGTACGTGCCTAGCCGTTGTTCGTTGCTCATCGCGCCCTCCCGCAGCCACAACCCACGATACAACCAACTGCCCTCAACAGCAACCATGGTCGACTCCGACTCTTCTCTCTCGTCGCCGCCGTCGACTGACGACGAAATGCCCGTCGACACCACATCCGCGAACGGCCCCAATGCCACGCCGCAAAAGAAGAAGCAAGGCAATATCTTGACATTCTTCAAACAAAAAGACAAGTCACCGACGCCGCCGCGCAAGAAGCGCGAGCCCTCGCCTGAGCACGTATATGTTCCGGAAGACAATCCAGACATTGCTGTACGTACTGGACGCGTCAATCGCGTCTCGTCGCGACGTGATACTCGTCTCTTCGCGCTCCATCCTTACGTCAGAGGCATGCTAACATTTTGGCATCATAGTTCATTATCATGTTCCGCTCTCGATTCAGCGAAGCCTTCCCCCGTGGCGCCCCGCATGTCGGACCTCAGGACATTGAGCTAGGTGTTGCAGAGGGCACGCCGTCGGCAGATGTTGAGGGCCTACTGTGTGCGCTGCTCGGTCTCGTCCTCAATCGCAAGAAACCTGTCGAGTTAGTACCCTACGATTATCCTCCGAATTCACTGGCCAGCTGGTCGCGTAGACGTGGCGGAGTTGTCAGCAGAGTATGGCTGACATTGCTTGTGTTTTACAGAAAAGGTCACTATGGCCGCGCTCTCGAAGAAAGCATCCAAACTCAGAAGTCACAATGGCCGCGAGCATGGGGCGGCAGCAACCCACTTAGTGGTGGTCGCGGCTTTCAGACTATGAATGCACTGGAGCGTGTAGGTATATTGACGTGGTGTTGTTTCCAATGCTGACGGCAATGCAGATCACACTCCTCCATACCCTGTCCCTATGGAGCCTCAACCAGAACGAACAAATCAAAGTCATGATCACCAACGCATACAAGTCAAGGACGACCAAAGACAAGCTAGACACAAACATTCCTCTCTCTGTGCAACCATGGGGTCTCGACGGCGAGAAGCGTCGATACTGGCTGGTCGAAGGGCAGAGCGACACACACTTCCGCATCTACCGCGAGACCGACCCACACAAGACGAAGAAGGTGAAGTGGTTCAGCGTCGCTGGAGATATCGAGGAGCTGCGCGCAGTGGCCACCAAGCTCGAAGAAGAGGATGGCCGCACCAACGCAAAAGCCCTGGGAGAGCGGATGATCAATGCTATCCCCCGCTTCGAAGCATCTGAAGTGGTATGTATACTGCTGAGTCTACTATATCCTATCGCTGACCACGACACAGAAACGCAAGCGTCGCGAGTATCGTGCCCAGCGCAATGTTGCCTTCACCCGACCTGACCCTGGCTTCTCCCTCTACGAGGGCCGTACCCGCGGCAAGCGCCTCCGCTACACATTTTCCGACGAGGAGGATTTCGATTCGGACAATCTTGGTGCTCGCCGCTCTACTCGCACATCAGGCAGGGACACACCAGCCGCGCCGTCGGGCCCCACAGTCACCGCCAGCGGTCGACAGGTGCGGTCTCGCGCCACTGGTCTCTATGGCGAGACACTGCTCAGCGGCCAAGTGTCAGACCGAGCCTCACCAGCCACCGGCGACTACGTCCGCTCAGATGCGTCCGAGGAACCGGAACAGTCTCGCGGTAGAGCTACGCGTGCTGCCAACCGCGGCACTGCTAACGGACGGCCATCCAATCGCACAATCAACTCCGAGGACGAAGATGATGCGACGTCATGGGATGGCGGTGACGAAGATGAAGATGAGCCTGAACAGATGGAGCTCGACGATGATGAGGAGCAGGATGTAGAATCGGAGGAGGAGGATGATGAAGAGCCTGCTACCCTCATGGTCACCTTGCGCTACGGAAAGGGACAAGACTCACAACGCAATGACCCCATTAAAGACGACCAGGCTGTGCCTGCTACTGCTCCACAGACAGACACATTGATGAATGGCACACATCATGATCTGGCAGTTGCGAAACCCGACGCCGTCTCCGAGCCTAAACTGCATCTCCCGACTCCTATGGAGCCACCACTACATCCAGCACCACAACCGCCGCAGCCTATCGCTGCTCTTCCTCAAGCACAACATAGTTCTCCCGCATACGCTCCAAATGGCCACTCCTTGCCGACTCCGCAATATGCACCGGCACCCGTGCTCCCGGCCGCCCATCTCCCGCAGCCCATAGGCAACCCCACAGTGCTTCCCATACCTGAAGGAATGTTCTCTGCCCCACAGCAGCAACAGGTGCAGCCACAGCCACAGCCCCAATTCCCCAACGGTCAACCAGCACAAGAGCCACATCAGGCTTTCCTTCAGCAGCCTGTTGTACAGCAGCCACCACCACCCACCTCGACCTGGCAGTAGGCCTGTCGTACGTCGACGGGCAGGGCGTCTGCAGTCTGACTTTCCAAGCGCATCGGCGCGTTTTCTTCAATGAAGCAGTTTGCTTCAACCTTGTTATTGGCCGTAGTATTAGATTCGAAAATGGATACCCGTGGCGTTGAGGGGATGGGTTCGCACAGTAGGACAGGGAGTGCGCTGGCGAGGCGCCCCATTGTTCACAGACGATTAGCTGCGGCGAAGGCGGCAGTTCAAAGAAGCATAGCATGTCCATCCCAGCTTGATATCTAGTGCTGCACTGCTTGTATACCAACCATGCTAGCATAATGTATGCTTCACAATCAACCCACTAATTGATCAATGTTATACAGAATCTACATGATTGTCTACGCCATACCATCGTGATATCATACACATATTCTCATCCCTCCTCGCGTCACCTGTCCATCTCATTGAAATGCCCCCGGCGCCAACGGAATCCCACTCACCCGAGTCTGCATCCTAGGCCGACTATGCCCCGGCCTACTCGTCTCGCCGCCGCGCCACCGCGTCCCCTCTGCCGTCTCGTCGCGACTCTGGCCTCTGCTGACCGTAGGACGTTTCCGCACGCCAGCTCGAATCTCCGCTTCCCGTAGCTTCGCGCCCTCGCTCTCGAGGCTAGGCGGCGTCGCAGGCTGCCGCGGAGGGACGGGGAGACTGTAGTTTGCCTGACCTTGTCCTGTGGACGCATCATCTGGCAAGATGACCTCCTCGTCCAGATCGTCTAGCAGCACGTGTTCCTCTTCATCGCCGTCGCCGTCGGCAGCTACGTCCTCGGTTGCGCCGCCGCGCGTGTTGTGTTTCCTGGGCCAGAGGCTCGGTAGCACAATTTGCTGGAAGCGCGGCTCGACGGCTCGGTCGTCGAACCAGGCATGGACGCGTGACTCGATGAGTTGAGCGATTTTGGGCACGTCCTGGAGGCGGGAGCGCGAGCCGACGAGGGAGCGGACGGAGAGGTCGAGGCGGTAGTCGTCGAGGAAGGTGAAGGCAAGGGTAGTGGGGCGATGGGGAGGGAGGCCAGAGGACGTCGAGGGTCGATCGGGGTCGGATGACGATGATGTTCGGGGGTGTTTGTCTGTGGTTGGGCTGGGTGCTGATGTGGATGGCGGAGAGGAGGATGGGATGAAGGACAGCGCCAACGTGCCTGAGAAGCGGACGACGGTGACGGCGAGGGCGACCGGCAGGACTGCGCTTAGTGGTGTCGGCCAGTTGAGGTTGAGTGTGGTTTCGATGCCGATTGTGATGACGTCGGAGAGGTCAACGTCCATGCGGGCTTGTAGACGCCCTTCTTCTGTGCCTGTCGTGCCTGGGCCGTACCAGAAACCATCTTCTGCAGGCATGACGCGACAGTTGCTGAAGATGGGGAACTCGTCGCCCAGGGCTATTTCGGACACTTTGATCTCGCCGATCCAGTCGGGCTTGCTACCAGAGTTGAGCACTTCTGTGAGCGACCCTAATATAGCATCGTCTTGTCTCGCATCAGCACGTAGCTGAGCGAGGGTCTGCGCAATGAGCACATTGAACCAGTCCAGGCTCTCTGGCTGGTGGCCTTTGACATTGTAGTATGTTTTGGCCAAGATGGTCGCTATGCTTGGGCCACCTCGGCTTTCTTCTCCTTTTCGTATGATACTTCTCGAGTCCTTGTGCCGTAGCGAAAGTGATATCGAGTTGGAACGCGTGCGCAATTGCTTCAGGGACTGTTGGTGGGCAAGTGTTCGTGCGCGCCGCAGCGAATTAAGGTGGAGTGAGCGATCATCAGCCGACGGTGGCTCTCCAAAAATGAAGAACTTGATAAAGAAGAATATCAACAACGCAATGGAGAGCTGGCCAACGAGGAAGCCTTGTGTGAAGGAGAGGCTGTGAGGCGTTAGTGGGGTTTGGAGCGGAATGAGAGCAGATGTACGAGGATCCTTGGGGCGCGGGGACCGGTGTTGGAGTCGCGACTTGGTTCGCCATGTTTGAGTCAATCGTACGTGCTATCGATTGATCATGGCGGATGCGGTGCTGTTCGTTGTGCAGCCTCCATTGTCAAAGTCTGTCCAAGCTCACGATGACCAGCCGAGGAGACGACGTAACTCGACCCTATCGATAACGCTCCAGCTGCCGGACTCTACACAACACCCTACCCTCCCTCTTCACTGACGTCTACGCCCGGCGTTTCCGACCCTCATTCGACGTCCCTTCGACATGCCCGTCTTCAAGAATGCCGTGAGGCTCAAGAGGCCGGTTAACACAGCGGGCGCCGTCAAGGCAGCACGCGTCATCCGCTCGATTAAGAGCAGGTACCGAACACAGGCCTTCTTGTTTCTGGCCTACCACTTCTTCCTCACATCCTTCGTGCATCTCGACATCTTCATCATGTTTTTCATCCTCGTCAGCAACTTTATGAACCGCGAGCAAGCCTTTCCTAGCCAGCTAGTCCTCGACGGCGTGCGCATCCTGATTGACGAAAGGAGGTTCATCATGCCTTGAACAGACTGGCCCTCGTTCCTCCATACCAAGCCTTGGTATAGTTCAGACGCAGTCACCCGTCTGTCAAGATGCATACAAATGCCATGATTCTACTTTGCTCCAGATGCATCTCGTCGAGCTCACGGAGTTTACGGCACTTGCAACTACCGCACGTTTGAGAAGCTCCGATTGGCTTGTGGAGCTCCCGCTTTCCCCACCATCACGTACAGCTTCCCCATAGTCGACCACGGAGCAAGACCATCCTCCCTCCATGGACTTTGATACTGCCAGCCAGAGCCTCTCGCCAAACGGTGCCATACACAACCCCTCCCTCAGACTGCCCGCGACCTGCGAACCTCCCTCGGAAAACAATCATCCAAAGCGATCAGTATGGATTGTATGTCATGCCAGTGCTATGCGTTCGAGGCCGTAGCTGATTGAGTGCCCACAGGTATACGGCGCGACCGGCCACATGGGACGATCCCTCGTTCGAGCTATTCTGGCGCACGGTGATCAATGCACCGCCGTTGGATGGACTCACGAGAACACACCAGAGCAGATGCAGAAGTGGCGGGACGGGAATTGCCTGGGTCTCCTCTGCGATGTTAGGGTGCGTGATACGGTAGACCAAGTCATGAAGAAGAGCATTGAGCATTGGGGGCGTGTCGACGTGATCGCCAACAGCACTGGTTATGGTGTCATTGCGGCTTGTGAAGACCAGGACGACTACGACTTGCGCAATCAGTTCACAACCAATTTCTTGGGTACCTTGCACATCATACAGACCTCACTGCCCTACTTCCGCGAACGAAACAATGGTCGGTACCTCATATTTTCTTCCACTGCCGGTGCGCTCGGTGTTCCTGGGCTGGGTCCCTACTGTGCGACCAAGTACGCCGTCGAAGGCCTCATCGAGTCAATGCTCTACGAAGTCGATGTCTTCAACATCAAAGCCACACTTGTCGAGCCCGGTCACGTGAGGCTTGACGAGCCCGACGACAACATTATGCCTTCAAGCTACACATCCACACCTGGCACCGGGCCCCCCAAGCCTCGACGCTACGGACATTTCTTCATCAAGCCAAATCCGAGTGAGCCATATGCTGGCCTCACGAGTCCAGCACAACACGCACGAAGAATGGTGCAGTGGCTTAATGATAGGCAGCCTGTCAGTGCAGTGAAAAGTGCAGAGCTGGTATGGCAACTGGGACATTGTAGTTATCCGCCATTGAGGTTGATTCTGGGAAGCTATGCGGTGGAGAGTATTAGGGATCGGATGAAGAGTATAACCGAGGAGGTATGTTGCATCTGATTTCGTGCAGTCCGCCGGTATACTAATAGACATTCCAGATCGAGGATTGGAAACATCTTTCTTTTCCCGTCAGTATGACTACAGAAGATGAGTCTGGTCGGGTCGAGAAGGAAGAGGATATGGATGAGGGACAAGACAATGACTGAGACTGAACTGTAATTCCAGGATCAGAGAACTACCTAAAAGTTCTCGACACCTTCGTTCCGATTTGCCTCTTGTTTGACGATCACGCAAAAGTCATAGCCGAAGCTTCCAGTATGCTACAGTTCCCTGCATGATGAGCAAATAGTGTGTAAAAGTTGACTGGGAAAGAGCACGACATAATAATAGATAGATCTTCTCTCGAAATCGCAACGAGTAGAAAGAAGAATTCCAGAATTGAGCCTCGGTTGTTCTCCGCACTTACGTCATTCAGTCTAAGCTTCGTGGTCAATAGTAGCTTGCCCTTTATACATATGCATGTAATCCCAAGAAAGACCATGTCCTTTCTGTCAGGAAATATCGTCCTCGCTACATCTTGACCGAAATGCCTCTCTGCACAATCCACCTTCTCGCCTTGCACACCACAACGCCCAACCCCATCTCAACATTCCTCTCTACCCTCCAATCCGCCAACGTCTCTCCCCTCGTTGTATCTCGCGTAATACGATGGATCATTTTGCCAAGCAAGCTCTCGACCGAACACCTTCTCGCCCGCAACATCCAATGGCATCTCTTCCTCGTCCTCCCTTCCACCTCTGCCCTCCCGCACTCCCTTGAAACCCTCATCCAACACCACTGGACCATCACCGCCGGCGTCCCCTCACGCCTTACATCCGACTTTGCCTCTAAAAACGCCAAACTGCTACATCCCCCGGCTGGATCCGTGCCACAACGCACCGCCAGCGACGCGAAAGAGGCGGCGCCGACAGAATCCAGCCAAAACCTCGAACTCAGCTCCTCGCTCGAGAAGTGGATCCAGAATTTTCTGCGTAGCGCAAGCAAAGAGAGCGCAGGTGCCGTGTCCATGTTCAACCTCCTCGCCTTCAACCCCGGCATGAAGAGCGAGTATCTCAAGTACGGCAAGGCGTTTGGCGAGTCGATTGGCTCGCGACACGGCGGGAATGCCAAGATTGTAGGAAATGTAGTTACGCAGGCGAGTAGTGGAGCAAGTGCGGGAGAAGGGGTGAGTGATGCAGGCAGCGATGGGTGGGACGAGATTGCGCTGGCGCACTATCCGAGCATTGGGCACTTTAGGGATATGCTTGCCAGCGAGGATTATCAGGAGGTCAATAAAAGGCATAGGGTGGGGAGTTTGAAGGATACGTGTATTTTGATGACGAGTGAGGTTGGGATTGAGGGGATGATGGGGGGCGGTGGGAGTGCGAGGTTGTGATGATAGAAAGGTGGAAGAGACGTCGTTCGAATTATCAGATACAAGCAATGCTATTAGTGGCTGTAGAGAAAGTGAACGTCCTTTCATCATCTGGCCTTGCTGTGCACTCTTGTTCAGCAGCATAAGATGGCAGCGACCTCATTTCCACTCGTATGATCGATCAAATTGGTCCTTCAGTCATAATACCAATAAGTCCTTAGTACAGACACCAGGTGGTATAATGGTTCTCCAGTTGCTGGTTAGACTCGAAACATGGTTGCTCAACTACAATTTTCTCGCTTTTTCGAGCACGCGCAGAGTCTCATTCGTGCCATATGAAGATCCAATGGCGGTAGTTCTTATGTTTAGTAGATCCAAAAGATGTACGCGCAAGCAACGGTTATGCAAGCTTCCCTTCCTGAATCAAGACGTGCGCGCAACGTCCTCTTTTGCGGCATATTTCCCACACAGAACGCATTTGCACTCCACCATGCCGTCCTAGAAACCCTGACGTCTTCGCTCCCGCCCCTATCAAACGTCTGATTTAAGTTCACCATCTCTCCAAATCCCACATCTTCATTTCAGCTTCCACTACCCTTAACCCCTTTCCTCCCCTTCCGCACTTCCTTCACTCACCACCACCTCGGCAGAACCTACACATCATCAGTCCCATCCATCACAGCCTCCCCGCCTTATCACCTCCACTCACCCAATTCTCCCTCTCCCCCCTCCTCTCCATCTCATCCATCACCCTCCTCGCAGCTTCTACCTTCCCCTGCCACTCCTCCTCGCCCTCCTGCTGCCTGAACAACACAGGCAGCGTACACGTCTCCATATTCGCAGCATCGATTTCCTCCGTCACGCGGTGGCGCAAAAACACACACGTGTTCTTGTTACGCTTACATCGGCTGCAGATGGGGAGCGTAAGGGAACAGGGGAGTGAGAGTGAGGTGCAGCTGAGGCAGGGCAGGAGGCAGATGTGTGTGTCTGCCAGACTTGGTGGTGGGTTGGGATCATTAGCGAGGACCGCAGGGAGGGTTTTGGCAAGGGATGCCTGGGATGTGGGGGGTAGTGTGCGCTCGAGTTGGAGTTTGTCCGTTCGACATGTCGAGTTTGCAGAGGGTGATATGCTCGTCACAGAAGTGTTATCGTCGTCGTTGCTTTCTTCGCGGCGAGCTGGGCATGGCTGGTCGAAGAGACTCGTTTCGGAAAAGGACGTGTTGGTAGGCGAAACTTGCTCTTCGTTGGTACAACTGCGTCGTTGCGGTGTGAAGGGTTCTGCTTCTCTCTCCTTCTCTTCTTCCTCTGCTTCCTCAACCATCTCCAACTCTTCAAGCCAGCCCATGACTTTCTCCACTTCCTCGTCATCGCGACGAACGGGGAGTTCTAACCTCTCCATGGCCACAGATAGACGATGCAGGAAATACTGAAGAGGTAGGGGAGTAAGGACGACTGATCGTGCAAGACGTCGTCATGTATATTGGTGAGGACTCACGGTGAACGCAAGTACATGATTCGTGCAGGTGAGAGAGGTCTACACTATTACGTTTACTTTTGGAGAAAAGGTTAAATAGACCAGAAACAAGGTGGCAAACACTCGTGCCGGTTGTTTCGGCGGTGTCTTTTGATACTTTGATAGCCATACCATCACGAGTTTCGACAATGCACGCGAAGAGCGCATATGGGATGAGAACAGAGAATGACCAAGGGTCATGAAGAGGACGTCTTATGGCAGTTGAACATGAGAACCGGTAGCCAGTATTTCAATCTGCTCTTACAATAGAATTTGTTGCTACTTGGACAGCTGACCTCATGTGTTCAATCGTGCTTCCCTCGAAATCAGTTAACAGGAACCTCAGGAATGGGGCTGCAACTAGGTATCCGCAATCAAAGGCTCTAGCAAGACATGTATATCCAAAGTCTATTCTAATGACTCGTAACAAAGAATCTCGGGAGGGTATCTGCAGGCAAACCTTCGTTTTACAAATGTCCATTTCCATTACAACACGAATCCACCCAACCCGATGTTCTTCCATGCTCGGACGGGATGTGTATCTTCTAGCTCGACACACCACCACAGCACTTCCTTCGTCTTGTCGATTTGTCCGCTCTCTTCATATGCTCTGGCCAAAGCATACCACGCTTCGGAATAGTCCCAGCCAGATCCAAGCTTCGTGAGCGTGGACAAAAGACCAAAAGCGCGATCGCGCGCAGCCAAACGGTTGAGGACTGGCGGTGATAATTGGTTCTCGACAGAGGGGGTGTGTGATGCAAGGTGTCGTGTCTTCGTACTCTCAGTGCCATGTTGTACATTGTCCGAAGAAGGCGATGGAGACGGTATTGAAGACTCAGCTTCTTGGCCAGGCTCCAATGGTATCACTTCACCGTAGATGTCGAGTAGAATACTAGCCAGGCCCACAATACCTGCGGGATGATCAGGGAAGTGTAAGAGGGCACGCTCAAAGTCATTCCGTGCTTGGTGCTGACGTTGTTGAGCCACCAACAACTCTCCACGCTACGTCGAGTTAGCAGGCAACGGCGAGTCCTCATTCCTTACTTACAGCAGCGAATGCATCAGCCCATAGCATCTCCACACTCTTCCCGCCACCCCATCCTTTCTCAGCTAGTGACCTAGCTGTAGATGACTCTTGAGAGACCTCCTTCTCGAATGTTTCTGCCAACTTCATTGCTTCAGCGACAGCTTCTCTTGCATCTTGGAGCATTTGAGCACGTGAATACAATGCCGATATAAGTAGCCATATGTCGATCAGCAACGAAACCTTTTGACGTCGCTCTTGTATTCTCGAAAAACGAGGGTCAGAAGGTACGTAATCCGCATGTGGAAGTGCACTCGGCAAGCGGACATCCTGCTTCGGTGGTTGTGTATCGTGATCCAACGGCGGCGAATTATGGTCCATGTTGTGAGGGATTCTACCCAGTTGCTGTTCACCAGCCTCTGGAGATCTGCGCGGAAAATTCTGGATCGATGCTCCATTTGTTCCATTTTCTGGAAGCGGAGGAACTTCTGGTGTCTGATCGGCTTCAGGTAGTGACTGTCTCCGCAGACTAGCTGAGCTGCGCTTCTGTAACTTGCTTGGACTTCGTCCAATACTTGTCTGGTTAGCCTCGTGCTTGTGATGGAAAAGATGGTGACGATGGCCATTTGCGTGCGTAGTACCGTCCTCTTCGGTGACTTGTATAGCAGGTGCTGCACCAGACGGGGCCGCTGCAGTAGATGCTTGAGAACTGAGAACAGAGGAATTCCTTGCAGACGACTCTTTTTGCGAGGTCTTAACCGATCCTCGACCACGAAAAATGCTGCCACGAATTGTGCCTACAGCACTCTTCGGGGGCCGGTTCGCTGTGGTGGACAGGTCTTGTATTGTCTTTTGTTGAGCAGGATCGCCAAATAGTCGGTTGTACAAGGCGAGAAGCTCGTCACACCCATCAACCGCAGCCACTGAACCTTCCACAGTCTCTATCAAAATGAGTTGTGTCATCTTGATTTGTAGTATGCTGTATTTCTCGAAACCTTCCATGCGATCCACAACGCCTTTAGTGGGAACGTCGCTTGCGGCATTATCGTTGAGATGTTCACTGCGGTAGGTGTTGCTTTCTTCGTCGCCGAAAAGTATGATGGGATCACCAAACTGTTCGAACGCAGCCTCGCAGGCCTTCTCGGCAGCTACAAAGTCGGATCTAGAAGTCAATAAGAGGGCGAGTAGATGCCAAAGAGGTATCAACTTGCGTTCCCTGCCAAACTCGCTCGTGGGTCCGCGCGAGAGAACACCATCAGCACTTATTGCGGCAGAGTTGGCTGAGACTGGCGAGAGCGCGCGTTTGACGACCTTGATAGCTCCGGCAATGTCGCGTGTTTCAGCGAGGACCAGTGCTAGAGCGTAGAGAGCCTCGACATTGTTGGGGTCGTTGAGATTGGGAGCAATAGCTTTCCGTAGATGCTGGACGGCCTTGGCTTGCAACACTGAACGTTGCTCAACTTCGTAGGTATACCGTGCCCAATGTGCCTCACTAATGCCTATTGCGCAGTACGCAGCAGCCAGCGCTGTGGGCTCAACTACGGTCTCCGTCGACACCACCGACCCAGCGTCCGAAGCGGATTTGATATGCTCAAACTGCTCAAGCCATCGCTCAATGTTGTGACCGAATTCCAGAGCCTTCTCAGCCTCCCGTCGAGATCCAAAGCGGCACAAGAGCCGAATCGCTTCGGCCGAGGTCCTCAACACAGTACTGTCGCTATCGATGCCTTCCATTACTTCGCCTGACTTTTCCATGCGGTCTTTTCCCCGGGTTACAATCTCAACATAAGACTCGTATGCCTTGAAGGCCAGCTCAAACTCGGCAAGAGACGCGTGTACGGTGAAGAGATTGCGTAGGATCTGGGTGGAATGAAAGGTCTTGGTAGCTGCCCTGTAAAGTAACTGCCTAGATGTTAGTTGGTTCTTTGTATTGGGAATGTGGCACTGACATCTAGGACGCTCCGTGCGACGCCTTCTTTTCCACCTTCTCCCAGGTCAGCATCGTTCCATGTTGGCCCACACAGCACCCGCCAGTTATCCACGACTGAGTCCACCCATGCTTCTATCTCGTGGTTGGTCTGGCTTGCCTTGGGAAACTGAGTCTCCTGAATCAGCAGTACCTCGTACACCGTCTCGACACGCTTGAGCTCCGCCCTTTGACGCAGCCGAAGGCTAGCTTGATTGTGGATTGGAGGCTTCTCTGACGTTGACGCTGACTGTTCGGGCTCGTACGCAAGGTTGTGCCGCAGGATGTGGGATAGGGTACTATAGTACGCCTTCCAAGCCAGGCGGCGGTATTTGGCTGCTGAGGGTGCATCCGACGCACCACTCTTTGCTGTTGCGTCCGAGTACTTCGCCCAATAGCGATACGAGCGCAAGGCGTCGACGGAAGAGACGTGTCTCCCTGTGCTGGTAGATTGATCTGAAAGTTGGCATAAGCGAACAAGGAGGTTTTCGGTCCACATCTTGGACTGTATTGACTCGGGAGTGGGAGCGGCAGCGGCGGAGGTCAGCCATTGTATAACCGACGAGTAGGTGGTGACGGCATCAGCCATGGCACCGGTCTTTTCCTGGGAAGAACCTGCGAACAGTGAGCTTGCAGACCAGGCTTTGGTGTATTGTGGAGCGCATACCCTTCAGATAGGCGCCCTTGACCACGCAAACTCTCGACCAGCCGCTCAGAGACGCTCCTTCCTGAGAGAAACGGGTCGCAACTGCCCCGATGTCTTTCGGCAACCGCGCGAGCGCCAGCCCGGGCTCATCCAGGACATAGTGGAGCCAGCCGAGACAAGTGTTGGCCTGGAAGGCATCCTGGCTCGAGTCGCTTTCTCCTTCAAGAGTGGTAAGCAGCGAGGGTATAATCTGGGAGAGACCATGAGAAGCAGTCGAAGCAGCAGTAGAGGGGCGCTGAGAGCTATAGGCTGCTATTTGCGCCTCAGAACGCGCTGTATGTGTGAGGCCTGCCGGCACCGTTAGCCCTCATACATGGTCAAATCGCGGGCTTCTCCAACATTTTCGGTGCGGCGCATGCTTCTCGACTTTTCGACAGAGCTCCGGAACGTCTTGCCAGCGGCTGGCGCATCGTGCGTCGTCCAATTGCTGGATGTAGCGCTGGGCTTTCTCGCTCTCAGGGGCATTCTGTGTCGCTGTAAGCTGCCGTTTGGTGCCATGACGTTGCTGCTCATGGGCTCTGCACCCGGGAGCCAAACATTGTATGCGTACTCACAACCATTGTATTAGTAATAGTTCTGTCACGATAGGAAGCGTCGCAGAGAAGCCGCAAGCATGTTCGGAGAAGAATACACAGTGCGAAGACACCTCGTACAGGCGTACAACCGTCACAACGCTGCCTCCAACAATCCTCCACCGCACCCAGCTGGCGAAGGGACCCCGGTTCCCTTAGCGCGACGGCGGCCCGACGTTAGCCCGGCGCGTCAACTTTTTTGCCAACCATCCATTGATCTTGTCTTCACCCAACAACGTGTTCTTGAAGCTGTCTGGGGAGGAGAAGATAGAATTATGGCGCCCATTACTTCCGAGCTGGCGACGCTGCGAGCACTTACGTACCGCATCTCTTCTACGCCAACTGCGCAGCTTCCGCAACACGTGCCTGCCATAGCTGCATCCCTGGCCAATTGCAGGTCACTCCTCTCTTCGCCTCAAGCTGCCGTGACCAAGTCATCGTCTGAAACCTCGGTTGCTGTGCACAAGTACCGGACCCTTCTCTCGACCTTGCTCCAAGACCGCACTGTTCAAGGCAGATGGTCGGCCACAGTCCTCATCAAAGCTACCATCGAGATTGGAGGATGGGAGACTCTGCAGAAGTCCCTACCGTGGGTTCGTGGACTGTTGGGAATCCTGACGAAACCTGATCCGCCATCAGCCAAGAAGCTGTCCATCATTGCTCTCACGCGCATCTTCATCTTGACAAGGGAGTATCCTACTCTAGTCCGCGAAATCACCACTCCGTCTCTCCCGGCCTTTATTCAGTCTACCCTGCAAATGGCAAACGCCAACGTACCTGCTGCCTTGTTGCAAACGATTCTGGAGAGCTACAACGAATTGCTTCCAAGGCACCCTACCATCTTCAGGTCCTATCTCAAGCAACTTCACCCACTCCTGGCGCAGATGTTGGCTCCTACTCCCTCTAACGGACTTGGTCCAAAGCAACAATCGGGGGTCAAATTCAATCTCACAACTGGGGTTGTGCAAGCTGCTCAACAGCTATACGTTCAGACCTCCCATTGTGCGCCAAAGGGAGCGTCCAGTGAAGAGTGGGGGAAGTCATTGACACTTGGAATCACGACCGCGCACCGAGTTGCCGACAGGGTTTTCCGCGCCGTCTTCGAGGAGTGGCAGCCTTCAGACCGAGGGACCGTTGCAATCGGACAAACTTTGGACGATGAAGTGCAAGATCTTGAGTCCAATGACATGGCTCTTCCAGGTTGGCTTGGCTTGTCTGCAGGTAGTGAGCGACTGGTTCACCTACTTCAACTTGTTCAACAATTCCTAGTCACTTCCACGGCAAATGCCATTACTGTCAACGTTAGCGTCGTGATAGACCTCGTCACTCGGATGCTTTCGCTCACTATGCCGGGATCCAGTGCAACGGCCAATCAGACTGCCATCAAGATCAATAACCAGGTAAGCAAGGACGAGCGAGAAAACCTCTGGCTAGTACTGCCCAGCATACACGTGGCGGCAATCGAAATCCTTCTTGCGCTGTTCAATAGATTTCAAGCCAGCACCCTTCCCTTGGATGCACTCATCATCGACCACCTGGTGTGGGCTTTCGGGGCCGAAAAGGACTTTGTACAAATTCGGACTGCGTGCTATCACGCTATAGCAGCCCTTTTACGACGATCTGGTGTTGGGCTTTCAAAAGCCACGACTGATTCCCTGGTCCCTCTGATGCGAATGTGTTGCGACGATTTGTTGCCACTAGATCCGAATGCTGCATCGGCGAAATCAACCCCTAGCCAGACTAAGACGAATGGCATTGCATCGTCGCAGACCTCCGCCAATGCCGATACGTTTCTCAACAACTCCTCGAAAACATTGGCAGATCCTACTTCAAGTCTTTTAGGGTTGCGAGAGGCTGCTTGGAATCTTCTGCCTGTCTTACTCGCAAATGTGCGAGCTCAGTATTTATCTGATACAATACGAAGCCGTCTGGATCGTACTTGTATTCTCACTCAGCATAAGGATGCCATGGTCGCAAGTGTTCTCAATCCTCCGCCCAGCAAGAAATTCGGAAAACCTGCTGCAAGCATTTTGCCACTTATGGCAAGATCTTTCCCAGCGTCGACTGATGTGGAGGGTATGTTAAGGCCACGCATGCCTGCCATTCGTCTTGGTGGCCATGATACTGAAATGGTGGATGGCGAGTCGGAAGACGAAGAAGAGGAGGTGGACGAGGCAGAAGATGAAGTACAAGATGCTGAGATGCAAGGAACAGAAGAGACAGGTCCTGGAGCGCAGGCTGTGGTGGGCAATGAGGACACGTCATTCATGGGGGATGAGTTGGACATTTTGTTGCAATCCGCAGCGCAGAACATCACGGCAAACGATTTCGCGATGCAAGATGTCTCCACGACGGACACTTCTGCTACCCTCACTTCAGCTCCTGTCGAGCAGTCTACACCAGCACGGCGAGAGACTCGTTCGTCTGCGCTGCAGACACGGTCAGCAGAGGCTGCGAAGCGGGCGCAGAATGAGCGAGCACCGGCGTCTCCAAGTAAGAGACAAAAGACGAGCGATGTACCACAAACAGCTCCACCAGCGATTCGACCGGCCACTGTAGCAAGTGAGGCGACAAGTGCAGTACCTCCACAAATAGCGCAAACTTCCGACTTCACTGTTACAAGTACCGCATCTGCGATTCCGGAGTTGCCAGGACCGGGCGAAGATGCTGCCGCTGCAGCGAATGATAGCGACGAGGATGACGTTGTTTCGTTGGTCCTTGGGCAAGATTCGGATGATGAGTCGGAGTAGATACTCTGTTGCTGGGATTAAGAAGCCGGTCTAATCGAAATGAATTTGAGGTCATTTCAGACATGTGATCAGGGCACCATACAGTGAACCCGAAAGGTCTTTTACCAGCACCGTTGCATGTTCGAAAATGGAGAGTTTCCATTGTATGTGCCAAGTTGCGGTTCGTGGATGATATGGCACTGGCATCGTTCACGCGACGACTGCCGGCCCACATGGAGCAGCCTCGGGATGTCTATAGCGCGATCATGACATGTTGAAGTGGTCATGATCCGGCCTCGAGGAAAGTGGCGCGTGGTGTACTACTGATGATGATCGTCGCTGACGAGCTAACGCGAAACAGGAAGGCGCTGTGTTACGGATATACGATTGGTTGCAATCAAATCCGGGGAAGATCTTAAATCTTGACCATATTCTTTTGACTTGTTCGTAGTGCCTGTCGACTTCTCCGTGATCATTTCACTACGAGTAGTCCGTCGCCAGACTTGCAAATGAGCCTCATGATACCCCGCCGCCCATTCGCTGGCTGGTGGCCGCTCACTGACCGCCCCTTGCCTGATACCCAGGTGCTCACGGTCCACCGTTACCTTGCGTCATTTCTGAATACACATGCTGGTCTTATGAGATTCACTTGGGAGGGTCACGATGTGCAAACGGGTCTTTTCTTTGGCAAGGGTCAAGGCGTATAAACGGGTCCTCGTGCTCTGTGACTATATATGAACCTCGACCCTCATAACAGATACAATTACACCTTCGCAAATTAACCACAGCATCATGTTACTCAACGGCGCTCTAGGTGCCTTGCCGGCGACGCTTCTTCTCACGCTGCCGTTGTCGTCTGCTCTTCACCCTTACCCTCGACAATCGGCTTCCCTCGATGACTATATCAAGTCCCAGGCCGACATTTCGATCAAAGGCGTGCTTGCGAACATTGGGCCCGATGGTTCAAAAGCAGTGGGTGCTAAGGCTGGTGCCGTTGTTGCGAGCCCTTCACGATCCGACCCAGACTGTAAGCAATCTTCAAAATGACTTGACGGGTTTCTAATCATCATCTCGCAGATTGGAACACTTGGACTCGTGACTCGTCTCTCACATTCAAGCTCATCATAGAACGTTTCGTAAATGGTGATCAGTCGCTGAGGAACAAGATCGACGACTTCGTAACTGCACAAGCCTATCTCCAAACTATCTCCAATCCCTCTGGCGGACCGAACTCTGGCGGCTTGGGTGAACCTCGCTTCAACGTCGACTTGACACCCTTCGAAGGAGTGTGGGGTCGACCTCAAAATGATGGTCCTGCCCTCCGCGCGACTGCGCTTACCATTTATTCCAACTGGCTCATCAACAATGGCGGCTTGGCTCAGGCCGTGAATACTGTTTGGCCTGTGATTGAAAAAGATCTTGCCTTCACCGTCAGCCGCTGGAACCAGACTAGCTTCGATCTGTGGGAAGAGACTAGTGGCTCGTCTTTCTTTACTCTTGCAGCTACGCATCGAGCCCTTGCTGAAGGTGCAGCCCTGGCGAACAAAATCGGCAAGAAGTGCAATGGTTGCGCTGAAGCTGCGCCCCAGGTGCTCTGCTTCCTGCAGAGCTTCTGGGCTGGTACCTACGTCCGCGCGAATATCAACGTTGACATTAGTCGCACTGGCAAAGATGTTAACTCGATCATCTCCTCTATCCATACTTTTGATCCAGATTCGAAGTGTATCGACGCCACTTTCCAACCTTGTTCCTCCCGGGCTCTAGCCAACCATAAGGCGGTCACCGATTCGTTCCGGACGGCGTACACCATCAACAGTGGGATCCCTGCAGGACAAGCTGTTGCTGTTGGACGTTACACGGAGGATAAGTATTACAACGGTAATCCATGGTACCTTGCAACTACTGCAGCAGCGGAGCAGTTATACTCTGCCATGTATCAGTGGAACAGGCAAGGTTCTATCTCGGTTGATGACGTCTCGCTTGCTTTCTTCAAGGACCTTGTGGCAGACATCTCAACCGGCACATATGCCAAGTCGTCTTCGACCTATGATTCGATCATGTCTGCTGTTCGTAAGTATGCCGACGGCTATCTAGCGGTCGTGCAAAAGTACACTCCCCTCAGTGGCAGTCTCTCGGAGCAGTTTGATAGAAACACGGGAACCCAATTGTCTGCCTACGACCTGACATGGTCATACGCTGCGTTCCTTACCGCAACGGAACGTCGCGCTGGTATCGTCGGACCCACGTGGGACGAGTCCTCTCACAACGTGCCACCACAGAGCTGCGGCGCAAGCTGTACCTCCAAGGTTGACTTCAATGTCCGAGTTACGACGACTCCGGGCCAGAAGGTCTATGTCGTTGGAGACGTCTCACAGCTCGGCAATTGGGATCCAGCGAGTGCCAAAGAATTGGGTGCAGACAAGTACACCAGCAAGGACCCTCTTTGGGCGGCTTCGATCGATCTACCGGCGGCTACTAGCTTCCAGTACAAGTACATCATCAAGACGTCGGATGGCCAGGTCGTGTGGGAGAACAAGCCGCATCAGAATCATGGGCTTACGACTTCGAGCTCGTGCGGAAGCACTGCGTCTGCGGACGATACTTGGAAGGATGCATAAGAAATTCGATCGTGAAGAGGGATGTTTCCACATGAGTTGCTTTTGTCTGGCGCACGGGCGACGGGTCTAGGGCGATGCTCTTCCAGGGCTAATTCATGTACATAACTACAAGAGTCCAGACCACTTAAGGTTTGACAAATACAGATACCCATTACACTTGTGTTTGTACAGATCCACATTGTTATCATAAACGCCAGTAATTCGTCATGCATCCGGCGGTGAGAGCTCCGGGACTAATGTCAAGGGTCTAGCCATGTGCAAGCCACATCGACTGTTGCGTGAATAGCAAAGCCTGTGTACAATTGGGTATACGTGGCTCCTCAGCCGCAGACGTGTCTGAATACGCCACGATGAAAGAAGTCAAACGTTGGAGAAGAGCGGCTGACGATGACATGGAGCCAAGAAAGGGGTCTCTCCTAGCGTTGTGAAGTTGGTAAGTGACAGCTCCACCTGCCGTCCCGGCCCGATCCATCCCACAACCAAAGAACGACCGCTTTTCAACTCCTCTACAAATATGATGCCCGCAAAGACGACAATCGATGGTTGACTGTGATATCTGGAGCATTGATACATACCCTGTCGGCCAACATGTCTGTGGTTCGGATCATGATGGTTGCCCCGCACCGACGCCATCCCCGCTACAACAGCCACACATGACACCCGTGCATTGGCGGGATTTACAAACGACGCACAAGGCCCACTCACGATGCACGTTGAGATCACGCCACGACTCGCAAGCCCATCAGACACAGCCACGCGGCGCACGAATGGGGCGAGTGCATGGCTGAGCCTGCAGAACGTGGCCTCGGCGGCTGTCCGAGTACTCCATGGTCATTGTGTAATTCCGAAGACCCGTCTACTCCTGCTGCTTTTGATGGGCTCCGTATTTCGTGCTGGTACCAAGCCGGAAGCGCGGCAAGCTTTGTGTGTATCATGGAGGGCTACTAGCCACTTGGAACGAGTGCAGCTGAGCGAGCGTGGCTAGGGCTTCAAGCATGGTAAACACCTCAGTGGAGCTAGCTATGGATTGCCGAGACGTCCTGTTCGCTTTGCTTTTCCCATTCAATTACCTCTCCGGATCAACTCTTTGGCTTGCGTCACGGCTTTACTTGGCTACATAAAGTCTGAAAATCCCCACCTCGAAGGTAATCTCCAGCTTCACTCTTCTTCATACAGATCCCTGACTCGTTTCCATATATTCAGAACCTCAAAACACCACTCCAACAATTCCAAAATGCCTTTCCACCACTCTGCTGAGGACATCCGTGTTGACGACGGCCACATGCTTCGTGCACGTCTTCAGCGCGTCGATGGAGAGTGGAACGACGCTGAGATTGACCTGAACAACCACATTGGTAACGACAACGGTATGCACCAGCCCTGATTGACTCTCAGTATCTCACTGACTAACGGCACAAATAGGCAACTTTGTTTGGGACGGCGAGGGCTTCTCCGGCTCAGCCCAGAACGTCTACTTCTCGGTCGAGGGTGATGGCGAGGTCCCTGTCCTGCGCGCTACCCTCATCGATGTCGAGGGTAACGGCCAGGACCGTGACCTCAACTTGGCTGAGCGCATCGGCAACAACGATGGCGAATTCTCCTACGGCGGTAAGTTGGCAAGTCCTTGTCTATCTAACTACTATACTGATATCGCAGCAGAGTAGAGTTCCCTAGTCTGTTGGTTGGGGGAGGATGCCACATGAACAGAATCTCTCTTACCTACGCTTGTAAAATAGCGAGGTCAGTCCGTGTCGAGAGGGCATTTGGGCAAGGGATTGTTACCACCATGTGATGCAACAAAGAATACAAAAAAATCTTCAGTATTGCGCTTCTCTTTCCTTCACCTACTGTCTTTGTCTCGTAATTATCTCCTCTGAATGCCTCCCTCGCCTGATATTGTGCACGGGTAGCTGCATCAAGAGGCCAGCAATTACCCCATCCGTCGCAAGCTCACCATACAGCTGTAACAAACGAAAATCAAATGACAGGGAACATCTCGGAAGGCGCTAGAGAACTTTTAAGCAAATAGGACGACGGAAAACACTTCGGCACTCGGTCATTGGCTGCGAAGTTCGAAAAAGTGATTGGTCGTTCTTGGACCACCTGCCACCTTCTGCAAATGCAAAATGCAATGCCCTGCAATAGCCGAACGGGAAAGTGCATCGATGGTTTTTCTCCGAACAAAGCAAGAGGACTGTATGAGCAGTCATGTTTGCGGATCTCCTGATCTCCCCTACTCGCTCAAGGTGTTGAACCTCGCGACGACCTTCCAACAATTACGGGCAATCCCAGTGGCTGCGCGATCTCCTCGTCCCCAACCCATCTTGATAACGCTGTATTCACCTCATCACTATGATAGTCCGACGCACCGATGACGATGATCAAGAAGTCCTGAATCGCATCATCCACAGCGACGCAGGACACGTCCTACACATCTTTCCGCCGTACAACACGCTTCGGTTCAAATTCGACGCCAGGTCAAATGGAAACACACTGGACCTCTACGTTGGCGAATGCGGCGATTCTGAGATCTGGGTGTCTTCCACTGGGTCAGTACGAAAAATTGTCGTCCGCGGCAATGGCGTCCGGAAGGCCGGCCAGAACTTCGAAGTGCGCAGATCTTTGGGACAATACTTCAAAGCCATCGAACCTTTCAGATGGGCTCCAACATTACCGTGTCCGTGCACCCGGTGCACGCGTTCAGCCGATGCACGCAGAACACCATAATCACCACACTAAATATAAAGCTATTAAGCTATACCACAACACTGTATATACGTAATATTCTAGTATTTAACTAAATAGACCCTTATAAATATTCTATACTATCTAAATTTTAATAGGAGGGTAATATTGTAGCTATATAACGTAGTTTTAGCTAGTGTAGCTAATAGTACTACTAGAATACCTACCCTATCTATAAGCCTACACTGTTAATTCTAATACTGCTTCTTAAGAGGCCTTAAAGCTAGAGCTTCTATAGCTTTACGCTTACCTTTTTAGGATAATTAGAGAGCTTTTACTTAGTTAGATTTCTTCTTCTTACTAGCTCTCTTAGCAGCTTTCTTAGCCTTCTTCTTCTTCTTCTTTTCCTTATTCTTTACCCTCTTCTTAGCTCTCTCTTTAGTAAGCTTCTCCTTTAGTAGCTTTATATCTGCTTTAAGCTTCTTTATTTTAACCTTCTAAAGCTCTTTCTAGTACTCTTCTACCTCTTTAGTAGCTAGGTTAGCCTTAGCAAGATAGATACTTTAAGAAGAGTAGAATATAGCTTCTCTAGTTATCTAATCTAATACTAGAAGAGGCAGGGCCTTACTATAGCTCTTACGCTTATTTTTAGTAGTAAGTAATATATATAGCCCCGCAATCTTAAGTAACTAAAGCTTATTTTAGGTAGAGAGCTAATAGATAGATAAAGTAAGCTTTTTAGCTACCTCTTAAGTAGTTTCCTTTACTATATCTTACAGTAATTATTCTATATAGGCCTAATTAGTTAGAGAGAGGTAAGATAGAGCCTCTAGATATAAGGATTTAGGCTGAGGCCGATCCTATACAGTATCTAATTAGTTTTATCCTATATAATATAAGATAAACTCTCTATATATACTGTTCTGCTATATACTTAATTAATACAATTAAGTATATATTCCTTTTTAGCTGTATCGCGTAGCAGGCAGAATCTACATTCTTATATTATACTTGATTATATTGTTAGCTATTATAAGGTTGTAGGTTTGAGTTATTGAGACGTTATTCTGCTATAAGCCTCTAGGTTAGCTTAGCTAAGCTGACCCTGCTAATGTAAGGATTTGGGCTGAGGCCGATCCTGTACAGTATCTGATTGGTTTCATCCCATGTAATATGAGATAAAAACTCTCTATATATACTGTTCTGCCACGTACTTGATCAATACGATTAAGTATACGTTCCTTTTTGGCTGTATCGCGTAGCGGGCAGAATCTACGTTCTTACAGCTAAGGGGTTGAGATACACGTACGTTAGCTGTTAGCTAAAGCAGCCCAAAGTGACGCAATGTAGCGCGATATAGTGCAACGTGATATTTACGTATTATAGCTGCTAGAAGGTCTAGTCTATATACCTAAGTAGGTAGATGTTATAACGTTGTAGGCAACGCCTGCGGAGAAGGGGGATATTATAAGGATTTGGGCTGAGGCTGATCCTATACAGTATCTAATTAGTTTCATCCTATATAATATAAGATAAACTCTCTATATATACTGTTCTGCTACATACTTAATTAATATAATTAAGTATACGTTCCTTTTTAGCTGTATTACGTAGCGGGCAGAATCTACATTCTTATACTAGATTAGTTAGATTAGTCTAATCTAGTAGAGTAGCTAGTTAAAGCCTATCTAATATAGGGCTTAGATCTATAGGCTAGATACTAGTAGCTTTAAAACTTAAAATAATATTCTTCTTAGTAAATAATCTAGTATATACTAACTTAAATAGGTAATAGAAATTAGCTTTCTTAACTAGTAGGCAGCCCTAGCTAGCTTATTAATACTATATAAGTTTAGCTAAGTAAGTAGTTAATAGAGGCCTAAATAATCTAATATCTAATAGCTAAAGAGTATAGGTTAAATAGGGTAGAAATACAGCTAGAATAATCTAATTCTTAGCAGCGTAATTAATAAACTTTATTATAATATAGCTTCTATAGCTATTAAGTATAAGAAGATGCTATTTCCTCTAAGCTTTAGCTTTAGTATACTAATTAAAGATATTAACTAGCTAGGCTAGCCTATAGTTATTATTAGTCTAGCTAGTTAGTATAGCTACTATATAGATTAGATTATTACTAGCTAGTATATTATCTACCTAAGTATTATAGATATTTCTATCTTTAGTAGTATAGATTATAAATAGTAGAAAAGCTAATCTATCTGCATAAATTATAGCTAAGATTATAATCTACTCTTAGTTTCTATTATAGGTAAAGCTTATAGTCTTCTAGGTTATATAGGATAACTTAGAGAATACTCTCTTTATATATCTAATTACACTAATTATAAAGCCTTTCTTATCTATATTCTAAGTAAGATATTCCTCTATCTTATAGTAACTTATCTTATAATATAATTTATTATAATAAAGCTTATATTAGTACCTATAGTTAGTATTATAGTGTAAATAATCTATAGAAGCAGCCTATTAACTAGTAAGATAAATATTATATAAGTTAATAAACTAGGTTACCTAGCTCTCTAAGATATCTTTCCTAGTAACTATACTGCTAAAATTTTTAATCTATAACCTTATAGGAGCTAGGCCTTAATTAGAAAGCTTCTAGATATACTATATAAGCTCTTATTATTGTAGGGTAGTAAGGTTCTTTAACTGTTTAGCTTAGGCAGTATACAGGCCTGTTATACCTCAGTACCTTTAGCTAAGCGTGCTATAGTTTATATTCTACTTAGTAGCGTACTTTGTATATAGGAATTTTAGTCTAGACTTGTGTAAATCTAAATCTTTAATTGCTTTATTAATAGCTGCTATGGTAGTTGAGTTATGACGCGTTGAAGCTTGATGGTTGTTTTGGTGTTCGTGAGGGGAGCGTGCATCGGCTGAACGCGTGCACCGGGTGCACGGACACGGTACGGCACGGCATATTCTCGCCAATGGCACCACTCGTGCACGCAATTGTCTTGATGTACATGCAAATCTGGGCAAGGAAAAGGATCAAAGGCGGGCTGGTCCTTCCACCGCTGATCTACGATGACTTATACACTGCGCTAGTGACGTCGCGCAGGGCCGTGGAGCTCGATCGTCTTTTACCTGAAAAGCAACGCCTCGTTTCTCGGGACCTGTATGGCATGTTGGTGAAGATTGAGGTACAAGAGGAGGACAGTTCGGACGCATCTAATAGTCCTCAAACGCCCGCTCCACCTGCTACGACCGACATGCAGCACGATGTGTACGTCACGGAGCCATATTGGCAGAAGAATGACACGCCAATGTCAGACGGACTAGATACAGGTCTCCCCTTAGGTGACGCAGTCCCTTATTTGCACAAGCAGGCGTCAACACTACCCGATGCCCCCGAAATACCATCCATTCCGAGGAAAAAGAAGCCAACAGAAACGTCATTGTTAGAGATGCCTCACGAGGAAACAAGGAAGCCATGTTTAACAAATTGTATCTCCCCCGAGCACAGAGCCTCCGCACAGGCACTCATGCTCCGTCTTTATGGCCGGATTCCATGAGCCATTACGGGACCCCTTCTGAGACAGGACGATGAAAACATAACAGGGTACTGCGCGGGCAGGGGCATATACCTTTCTAGCGACAACGGTATCGCATCGGCGTCTCCTTTGAGTGGGTGGCACTCTCAAATCTTTTGCCGCAGCGGAGGCTTCCTCATATGGTTATACGAAGCTGGCAGGATCAGCACCTCATTTGTCATGAGTATGGAGCACTTTATTGGTTGCATTATGTAGCATAGATACCCCTCACACGATACCCTTCTTTTCAACGATCGATCTCACATTGGCTGCAATTTGTTATCCAGGTCGAATGTTTTGATGTTGTCGAGGGGCTCTAGATCACAAGCGATGGTGCGCCCAGTTGACGAAGCTGCAGCTATGTCTCGAAGGCCTCGCCGCCATTTTGGGATACATTCCTCTCATATGGGCAGTGCTGTAATCATCCTGGATAGCTTGGTCGATGCATTCGCACGCTCCACACAGCTTGGTCTCAAAGTGTAAATATCCTCAACGAGCTCTGACGGGGAGACGTTATCAGCCCGCGGTCGTGAACTCCAGTTCACTCGTAGAGGTGCTGATAAATGGTCTAAAAGCTGTGCTACACAGATTTCAGACGCGACAGTGTTCACTCGAGCCTTTCAACCCCGCATCCTCTGGATTTCAAAGCCGACAGGGCCGAGTCTCCATCTTGCCATAGCCATAATTCTGATCATGGGATGCAATCCCCAAAATTCAAGCTACAGAACCCGCTTGACCATCGTCTAAATGCATCTCGTCCATCACTTATACTCGCACACTTGAACTCGAATCAGAATAAAGAGGATCAGAGTCGCGGAAAAGCTATGAAAAAATATTAGACAACATGGGCAAGGTTCTTCATATCGAAGCTAAAATGAGCAAGATCAATGCTGATATCCACAATTGGTTCGATGAGCTAGTGTTGTCTAACGGTGATTGAGATCATTCTGCCGGTTGAGCATACAGAACATAAATTTGGCAGAGGTTAGTGAGAGGCCGAGAGGCTAAGTTAGTTGTGTCATTAAAGACGCGGAAGCTGATGGTGTGCATCTGGTCACGGTTTGGGTGGTCATAGTCCGTCAATTTTGAACAAGGTGAATTGAAGATTCCAGAATGAAAAAGATTCATGTGAGAGACCAGAGAGAGCTGAAGTGAGAAAGTCAAAGTGAAAGGGCCAAAGTGGGAGAGCCGCGTTGTCGCGTCGCGAGCCAAGAAAGCAAACGCCCATGTTTTGATATTATGCGGACGCGTCGAGAAGCATCTGTACCCAACACCCATTATCTCATTCGACCTTGGTCATTGTCTGGTACTGACCATACCTTTGCATTGTTCGCCCTGTACACGCACAGCTCGTAGCTATGTTCGATGCGGCTACGATTCTTGAGCGCCTCGTTGATGCTCTAGGCGAATACGCTACGAAACTTCAGCATGCGCCGTTGTCGAATGTCTTTACAGCATTGTTACATGAAGAACCTGAGGCCGTCCCGTTCAGGATACTGTTAGGGCTCACATCCGACGACAACGAAGCCTGGATCCACCTCTATGTCGGAAGTACACTACAAGCCAGCGCTGAGATACAGTTCCACGAGTACAATTCAGACGGTTTCCACATCGGTAAGCTCGATGGCGAGACCATCAGCCGTATTGTTACCACCACGAAGGCCTTCAAGTCATCTACAAAGCGGAATTGGTCGAAGTCGAAGATCAGCGCACTCGCCAAGTACTACTTTCTTCGCAGCCTTGCTGAAATGAGCGATCCGGCAGACAACAAGTTGCGATTCCACATGCAGATTAGCAAGACATTCAAGGACGATCTTATTGCGGCATGCCGCGATCTCAAAAGAACTGAGGAAGCCGAGGAAACCAACGACCCACGTAAGAGAAGTGCGAGGCAACATGCGGGTTCATTGTAAGTGGCTCCCAATCTATTCCCAGCTTGGGAAGAGAATGCCAAATCTAATGCTACTGCCAGGTTTGTGGCGGAGGACGAGTCGGACTCAGGCAATAGTGAAGCTGTTCGAGGTGTTTCAATTACATCAACGACGACGATCTCAGGTCTCCAGGCCGCCGATGTTGTAAGTACTGCTATACACGCTGAAAACAATAATAAGTACTAACTTATCTAAAGCAAGGTTCACAGCAAGATACCATGCAGTCGTTTCTCGATTTGAGTGAGCATGAAGTGAAAATTGAGGGCGATACCCGAAAAGTCGACGAGCACATATTGGCCCTTCAGAACAAGCGCGCTGCCCTGGCGAAGAAGGAAGCCGATATACAGAGGCGTATGGCAGACATGCTGGATGGTCTAAGTCCCGCTGCTGCCTTTACTCTTGGACGCCAAGTCGAGCGAGAGAAAGCGAACAAGGGTAGAGGGACTAAATGAGGTTCTGCATCGATGACAGAGCTTGTACGACCCAGTATGGTTATCTAGAGGTCAGGCTTGGGGCCTTGAGATACGGATGGGCAGAAAGTGTTCTGGCCTCGCATTCAGGACACTTCATAGTCAAGAGTGCAGAGGGCCAGTATGTTACGCGAGTGAATGGCCACAAGCGCCCCTCGTGCGCGATTCTCATCGCACCCTGATCACTTTCGACTAGAATGCGGAACTTTCGAAACATTGTACAATAGTGAATACTTTAGCCAAGGTTCAAGCCGAGGCACGGACGATAGCGACCGATAATGCTCTCATATACTGCGCAATCCTTCCATATCCATCTTACCTCAACCGCAGGATAGATCACCATCACCAGTCATGTCGACAGCGCAACAGAACCCACAAGCCCTACCACCTGTCGCGAAAGCGCCAGATGATAATCGTTCACTGACGAATCTGCGCACGGAGCTCAATGACGATCTGGATGTGCTCAAGTTTCTGCCTTACTCTCGTGCGACATTTGTACCTCAGAACGAGCTCCCTGGCGCTGCTGCTGACCGTATCTTATACGGCGACATGATAGACGAGAAAGATCAGCTTTGGATATATTTTACACTCCTCGGTGGTGTCCAGAAATACAACAAAGTGAAAGGCGGTAACCGCATGATCACTTTAAACAGTCTGAAAGGCGTGCAGAATGGCGACGCTCCAGTGCGGCCAAACATGGTTCAGAAAGTTGCTCTTGCTTCTGCGCCGTTCAAGTTCGCGAGCAATGCTCAACAAGTCATGGTTGGATACCCTATTGACCCATGTGTTGTTGACACTGACTCTAACAGGCCATTGCAAAATACTACTTCATCAAATGCGGGGTCGACACGATGTTGGAAACACCGCTCTCAATGGGTTGGTGGAAAGGCGACCTCATCGCGGCTGCAAAAGAATACCGGGCCGTACATGGATACCAGGAGGCGAGGAAGGCAGAACGAGCCAAACAACAAGGACCTGCTACTCGTTCATACACCACCGTTCAATCGCGTGAAGCCTCACGGGTGGCTGACACACCGCACCGTTCTTTGTCAAGTGCGTATAAAGAGCCGGACTTTGCGCGTCGATTGTCGCAAGATGGTGTTTTCGAATCATCACTGAAGCACGTTCGCGACTTTGATTCTTATAACGACGATGGACGTCCATTCCGCCGCCCCTCACCGTACCCTTCTATCAGCCAGATCGAGCGCGTTGCGAATGAGCGCCTCGACAGCCAGGCTCGGGACAGCTTAATGGAGAAGTATATAAATATCCAAATCGAACAAGAAGACTACGAGCGCTGCATCGAGGAAGTCGAGGGCAAGCGTTCTGGTTTGGCAGCGGAGATCGTGGGTCTGCAGGCGAAGCTGGATACGGCAACTTCGCAAAAGAGGGATTTGGAGGAGTTGTTGGGTATCGACGAACTGGTGGAGTTTGGGTTTGAAGCGGGCAGAAGGGTGGAGCGCAAGAGGGCAAAGCGAACCTAAGTTGCCCCGACCTTAGTGAGGACAGGACGCGTCAGTTTGGATCTTTTACTGTCCCTTTGATTCTTGAATTAAGAATGCAATGCGAACCTATTGTTGATTTTCCACAATTTTGACACAGTGTTTATTGATTGATTAGAGAAACGTAGTCCGAACAACCGACAGCGATAATCTGCTCGTCTAGACCCAAGTTCATGTTGATGTTCGTGGCTTAGTACAATAGGACCAAGTTCCAAAATTCCTCTGGGTAGCGCGGCCCCTACATGTCATGCGGGAAGACTGATCGTTAGATTCAGCCCCTCTCCAAGGACATCGAAATCGTAAGTTGAGCAAAAGCTTCTGTGTCGTAGCGTCGATTTCTATCGCGACGACCAGTCGCCCCTGCTGTATTCTGTTGCAGTTGCACAGGACGCTAACGTCGATTTGGCTAGCTCATCTGCAGCCACTTACAAAACAGTGGTCAACACAGCAATCTTCCTTCATTTCATCGATCTCGGCTTGGATTTAACAGCCACCGCGTAAGTCGCGATGTCACACGATTCCCGCGCTCTTACAAAGCTTCGTCACAGCCTTGAAGCTCGCGCCGACCTACTCGACTGTTTAGAAGTCGCCGAACTACGCGATGAAAGTCAGCAAGAAATTCCTAGCGCTTTGCCCCAGGCAATTCTCTTTGGCCATATGAAGTTCAAAGGACCACTCCATCGCCGGCCTTTAGTGTGGATATACTTATGTCGGAAGTCCTTAACACTTATGTTCCACTCTTATCTTGTAGATGGAAGGCCTGGTGGGCTGCTCATTGTTGACGACGTGAGTACAAATGCATACAGTACTTTCCAAGAAATGCCTGACCTTCTCGCGCTGTATTAGGTCCTCAAAAAAGCAGCGCCGGTCGCAGCCTTCGACTTTGCCACTGATCCTTTCAAACTCGTCGTTCTGGCGACGTACTACTTTATGCGCTATGATCAGCAGGACACCGAGCATCTCTGTTTGACGACACGACAGGAAGACGTTCTGCTATCGATCTGCGAAGATGTCAACCGAGCTAGTGGATCTTACATCAAGATCCCGCCACGCTCGAAAGTGGTAAAATTGAAGTGTTCAGTGTCTCCTTCGCTTTTCGAACCGAGCACACCGCTCAACGGCAAGAGAAAGAGAGGAACAGTGGAGTGCAGTGATATAGGCAACGATGGTATGGAGTCTCGGCGACACGAATCGACGATATCGATACAATCTTCCTGTAGCACCATCGCCTCCGAGCAGCAGGTACTCTCATCGCTTTAATCTACATAATAATGGCTAACTTGACATTCAGTCTGCGGATACGCAGCTTCCCAGTCGTGACAGTCTAGAAGACGACAATAGCGAGTCTGATCTACGGCAGCTTGACCGCAAACGTCGCCGTATAGAGGAACTACGGGAGAATCTGGAAGCGATGCAACAGGAACTGGACCGAGAAGTAGAGGAGACCCTGGCTATGCTAGATATAGAGGAAGAACATTCCCCGGGTATCGATTAAGGTGGACAAGCGCGGCGCATCGAGGCAGTCAGTTGGCCCATCGAGAGTCGGAGGTGCTGAACACCTCGAGATTTGTAGTAACCGAACTGCATCGCGCCATTCCAAACCTCCTACCCACAGGTAATGAAGAGATTAGCCCCGATACAGACTCTGTTTCTATGAGGCGCTCTTAGGCACTATACCTTACGGCTGTTGACCCTTTCAGTATGTTACCATATCAAAAGTCCTCGAGGCAGACGCAGTGATCTATATTTTGTAGCAGTGCCTTGTCGATGTTCGAAAGGTAACAAATGCACTAGAGCTCAAACGTGAGAGTGGACGCGATTTGAGCAAAAACGTACGATACATGGAGCTTGACAACAGCACTAGCTCAATGCAATTGGGCCACAGGTGCACTCCCCACCCGCACAGGTAGCACTGTACATTAAGATACCCGCGTTCATCACAACGAGCAGAACACACGTAACGACAGATCATCTAGCCTTGAGTTTACCTCCATTTTCTAAAGCGCCCCCCTCCGAGCGCACAGTCGATGAGTTTATCGCCCTACATAATCAGATGCACTATGCTCAAAATAAAATCGCGAAATGCTAACACCCAGCAAAACAGGGTACGAACGGTTTAGGTGAACCAAAGCCTAATGAGGTCGATCAAGATCTATGTCAGAAGCATATATATATGGAAGGCCGAACCTCGATAAAGAGCGCGAAAGAGTCAAGATAGAACTTTGTGTGCGCCACAAGAAAGAGATATGGAAGCTCAAGGATAAGTCAAGTAAGCTAAGGAGGAGATAAAACAGCAATTTAAAGGGGTGCAGCAGAAGGAGGCAACGAGTCCGCAAGCTATTCATCGGCAAATCGACGAAAAACGCGCTGCCTACGAAAGACTCGCCGCTAGACGCCATTCTAAGTGACATCAGTGCAGGCAAAAAGGGGAGCGAGAGAAGATTCCAGATAGTGTGTAGTGAGACGGCAAAAGTGCTCTTTGGGGTCGGCTCGTGTTCAGTGCCATATTCCACAGAACATGTGATTGCTTGTATGCTACTATCCGTAGTGGAGTATCCTCATGTTCATCAGGCCTCTCAAAATATTCAAACAGGTAGACTTCATTGGTGAAAGCTCCTCCAGATATCTAAATGTTGGTATCAATGACATTGCCCTCTTCAGTTGCACGGGCTATGAAGCTGGAGAATCATGCAGATGGATGCCGACATCTGCTAAGTTGTTGCCTGCAAGCCGTGGCACACCAGAGCAAACTTTGTCGAGTGCTAGATTGTAGATTTGCCAGAGGTGTATATATTGTACGATGTTGCGAGTGTGTACGTGCATTGTTAGTGGCAGTAAACCCGTGTCTCTTTCATCTCGCACATGCAGAGATACAAACGCGTCGCGCACGTGTTGGCTTAGACGCTAAATTCTCGACCGCACCCACTCTCGCATCTGATTCCTGCCAATCCGCGCTACCATCGGCCCCATTCGAATCGAACAGCATGGCGGAATTCCAAGGACGGCAACACTACGGAGGCGAATCTCACGAGTGACTCGTGTGTTACTGCTTTTATGAGCTCAGTCAAAAGCAGGAAATCACAATGCACCTGCGCCAGCTGAAATTGCACCCGCCCAGATCCGTCATCCTAACGATGATATCGTGGATCTCATAAAGCAGCGAATGGGTGCTGATGCTGCTCTTCTAAAGTACTTACCCATCGACATGGTTCGCATCGACCGTCTTGCGGAAGAACATCGCCATACCACTGCCAGGCCGTACCAGATGTTCTTTGGTAGTATTCCTCAGGAATCCATCGAGGAGCCGGCACAGCATATCCGTATTCTGCTACACATTGGACAGGGCGATGGCTCACCGGATATCCGATACCACATATTCGGGGATGATGGCTATCCCACGAGGATGATCAGTGCAAAAGACGCCGCTATGTATACCCAGGTTGACCCTGCCTTCACATTCCTCATCGAGCCTGAAGGTATCATAGGGAGTAAGGCTCGAGCTATGGTCAGATACTGCTTCATAGCGAAGAAGGCAAACCGGAAAAACATGTGGCGAATCAATGATCAGTTGATCAAAGATCTTGTTGCAGCATGTAGGACTGCACAGACTAACTCGGGGCGCCGTTTGGCCATGTTGCATCCCGCTCGTCGGAGCAAACTTGAGCTAGAGCAAGACTTGCAGCGTGGCCCACAGAGTTTTGAAGAAGGCTTCATGCAATCTGTTGCGAATATCAACAGCCGAGGCGACAGGTCCAGAAGGAAATCTCTCAAAGCCACTCTTCCTGTCAGAAGTGATGATCAAGAGGGTGCCGCAAACCACTCGTTCGTTGGAGGCAGGGTGATGAGAGCTACTCGGGCTCCTACTCGGGCTACTTCTCGGGGTGCAAGCCGCGCCAACGACAACGACAACAACACTTCGATTCGCGACAAAGATGTAGAGAATTCTGGATTAAACCTTTACAACACACAACTACCAACTTCGCAGTCCACGGTCGCAGGAGAGCAGCGGGAAGACTCATTTGTAAGCCTTTAAGTATCCTCCAGATTCACCGAGGTAGCTGACCCAAAACAGGAGCAGTCAAACCACAATGCCAGCGGTGACCAATCGTCAGGATTTATCGCGACGCATACCAAACTGCTCGATGAGGATGTTGGTTACACCACGAGCATCGAACGAAACACGATCGAGCAAGCTATGGTGGCGCAGGAGATTGAAAGACAAGAACAGAGGCTACTTGAACTTAAGAAGGAGGAGAGAAAGCTCAAGAACGAACGCAAGCGGGCCAAGGATAGGCTGAAAGATCTGCATCACACTCTTTCAGAGAGAGAAAAGGGTCTGTTAGCGTACGGTATGCAGCTGGGCAGCAAGAACATCAAGCGTGTCAGGATCAGCGAGGGACATGAAGGAGACAATGGCAACGAAAGTCAGTAGCGTTCTTTCCTGACGCGAGCTGGTAGATGAATGTTTTCTACAGCTGCGTTAAGTCTTGGGAATGCGCGATAGCCTGCATATAGGCAATTCGAGTAGAGTTAGAAGATAACTAAAGAGGTCGAGAACAAGGCACATGTGAAGACTACTAGCAATTGTTGTTGGATATTTCCTCTCCATATGTGCTATGCGCTTCAGTGAACTGTGAAGTACATATCTATATCATTTCAGATGCTGGATTCATACCAAGTTACAATGCTTGCTGTGCTCGACATATCGCGAAGTAGTCCACTCTGCAAGAACAGTTTCTAGCACACAGGGGCTCCTCTAGAGGGAAATTTCAGGCTGTTGCAAGGGTAGTGTCACCCCAATTCCATTGCTTTAGGTGACTGCCACTTTCACACGCTATCACGTGCTAGCAGTGACAGCTAGGCAATATGTTTCAGGCATCGTCTGTCATATCATACAATGTCATAAATTACACGCTCCTTTACTCAGAGTGAATTACATGAAGGCGGACAGTGATGCGTCGACGATCAGTCGGAGTCGAGCTATCGCGCCAATGCTGTGTCACCTGTCCCGCCATGCATAAATCCTGCTATTGAGGCACTGCAATCTGCCTCTTGCTGCATTTCGACTCTCACCTCAACACAACAGCAATGTCGGCTCAACTCGACGACACGAGCCGACTGCCACCGGACCGGCAGCTTAGCAGACTCCGAGAAAAGCTAAGGAAGGATCACCTTTTGGAAGTATTGGACTCTTTTGCAGCAGGCGAGGCCCTCGCATATTCTGAGTGCGGATTTAATAAGAAGCGCGCCATTAGGATTTGCATTGGGAAACGACGTCAACACAATGGCGAACTCGTCACTTCGTGGGCGTACATCGCACTTGAGAAGGGCGACATGGAACCGCCGGTCCATTTTCGAGACGAGGAGCATCACCCTTCTGGACGTTCCAACATGAGCACACTATACCAACGCAGCGCATCTTCACTCGTTCGTAAAGCTCAGGACCTAATTCCGCCATTCTGCTTCATGCAGCGCAATTCATATGAAGAGGTATCAAACATGCGCGGAATGCTTTGCGCATTAGTCCTGTACTATCCGCTTGTTCGAGGTCTCTCAGATGCCGCACTCGATTGGAAACTGTTCTACAAGAGCTTGAAACAAGCATTGGAGCGTATTGAGGGGCAGTCAACTTACCACACTTGGTTGGAAGAGCATTCCGAGTACTACAGCAAACCGGGAGAGCAGATTCCATCTTCAACTACAGCTGGACCGTCTTGTCCGAAAGGAGCTATAGTGTGCTCACGTGGAGTTCCAATTTCACCACCAGTGGGAGGTAGCCTCGACAAATTCATGAAGGTCCTCGGGAAGGACGTGTCTGTACTCGAATACATACCTGCAACACCGGTCATCATCGAGCGCCAGGACGTACATTCCGCACTATTCCCCTACCGTCTTCTGCTGGGTAGATACGATGGAAGCGACGTCCATGTGTACCTGTCTGTTGCTAGTAATGGCATCACGAATACGAAGATAATGACAGACTCTGACCATCAGAGTAAGCACTGGTCATATGGCAGATTGGATGGCTTGGAATTACTCGAACCTTTCGCAGCCATGAAGCGATTCTACTCGAACTCAAGCAGTCGGTCCAACAAGCTGCGCTTCTTGATTGCATACTATTTCTGGCTCGCTGAGTCTGAAGGTCTCATCGACGATCCTGCATTCAGCTTCACTCCAGAAACTATGCGGGTAGCTTTCTGCGCAGCGTGTAGAAAGTTCCGGGAGGCCGCTCATGGAGGAGACGATAGCGATCGTACAATCAGCGGGGAAAAAGATGATGAGTTGGTAGATCAACCACCAGTGGAAAACCTCTCCCCAAACCATGACGATGGGTCCGAATCGAAGATGGATTCTCTGATTGTCCGACTCCGGCCTGCCCCCGAGGTACTTCCAGTTTTTACCGGCTTGTACGACGCTGTACAGAACAACGACGCGGCAAATCGAGATCGTCAGGCACTGTACAGCGAAGTCACTGCCGACACCGATCAACAACAATCGGCGGCTGCTACGAATACACCTCAATCCTTTAGAACATCTCCAGGAGAGAGTGACTTGAATTCTGAGTATGTGACGCCGGCTACAACAACAGATGAGGTACCTGCAATCTATCGTAATGACAGCGTTGATAGGCCTCTTGGAGACCAAGGCGATATCTTACGACGTTCGATGGTGAAAGAACCCGTCGGAGGAGTTCAGACACATGCGTCTGCACCCGACGCGTCGGGGCCTAATGACGTCCAGTCCCAACTGGATGAAGAGCGGGATGAACCTGCCCTCTATGCACAGGAGGTGAAGGCAGACATTATGGAACGACGAAACACCAAGATCCCTTCGATTGAGGTGCTTGATGAGGAACTTGCCATCTCTGAGATAGCGCCAGATGCAATGGAGCTTGATGACCTGCCTCATTCGCTTGAAATTCAGGAGGAGCTTCATACAGCGGCACAACAGATGGAATCAGACGCGATAGAGTGCGAGCCTCCCAAGAAGGCATCAATTGAAGTACACTGTGAAGAGCCTCGCATACAAGAAGGCATCACAGGCGCAGTGGAGCTCGATGATGACCTGATGCGACCGACCTACGGACCTGGCGATGATGGTGCCCCACGCGGAATGACATCAGACGAAGTAGAGGCAATGCCTGAGCGAGTCGCAGAAGTGCAGAGAGCGACGTCAATATTCAGCATCTCGAGCGATGAAGATGTCCTTCCAGCTCGACTATGTCGCCCAATCCCGCAGCTGAATTTGCAGGACGAGTCACCATGGCGGGGGAAAAGAGCTTATAACCCTGCAAACTTCATTGACCTCAGCAAGGAGGACGATGACAGGATGGATATGATATCAAACAGCGCCAATAGCAGTAACACGCCAGACAATAGGGTTGTGCAAGGTCAGAATCCGAACTTGGCAGCGACAAGCAACTCATCTGGACCACGCTGGTCGCCGTCGAGGAGGGCGCAGTGGCGTCAGATCATTAACATTAGTGACGACAACGACGACGATGACGAGATTATGGAGGATGTCAATGGCGATGCGTGGAGGAGGGCATCGCTGAGGTAGTGACCTGACCTTTGTAGGGTAGATGTGGGTGAGCTTTCGGTTTACCGACAACGACGACGAAAATTGGGTTATGCCATAGAGGGACAGTCAACACATTTTTTGGAGCACTGGAGGACGCACATTTCCCAGTGGCAGGCCGGCAAAGGTCGATAGAAGCATATGTATCTAGTAACATGCCATGGTGCCTGGAGATGAATGAAACAGTGACTCTTGATTATGATGTAACATGCCATGATGCCGGTAGAAGAATGTTACAGTGACGCTTATTCCTAATGTTCCCCGCTAGCGCTTATTCTTGATGTTCCCCGCTAGGCCATGCATAACATGAAGCTGAGAGCGATGCATCCAACCACCACGTGATGAAATGCCAACTATATGAACCTCACACCCTCTCGCTCTCCATCTTCTTGCTTTTCTCCTTCTCCAAAAATGCCTCCTGCTCAACCCGAGACTTCTCAACGTCAACAAAGAAGTACAAAAACACACAACTCGCCAAACTCAACGCAAACAAGAAATAGAACGGACTGCTATTGTTCCCTGTATCGTCAATGATCGCACTCGATACGAGGGGTCCTATGAAGGCGCTAGTCTTGCCAATTATGCTGAAAAGCGAGAAGAACAAGAACTCCTTGCCGCGGGGCGTCACCTCGCTAATCATCGTTTGACTGTAGCTGTACCAAGGACATACCAACAAGCCGTAGAAGGCCTGATAAACCCAGACTTCCCAGCGCTTATGGAAGCCGAATGACTGCGTCCAGATGCCAATCATACCCCAGCCGTCTAGGATGACGATGCAGACGGCAACGACCATGAACATGGTCTTGGTGGACAGACCGAATTTTTTCTGGATGCGCCAGAAGGCGCCAATACCGACGGCTTGTGCGGCAATGCCGACGATGAGGAGGTATGTGAGCTGCAGACTGTTGTATGCAACAATTTCATTTTGAAGTGTTCCGATGACGGTGACAGTGGTATTCAAGCTGTCGCCGAGAAGGAAGTAACCAGCGAGGTAAGCGAGGCTCTGACGGAGTTGCCAGATCTGTACGATGGCGTATTTGAGCTGTTTGAGGCCTGCAAGAATGATATTAGTGTTGCCTGGGTCCTGGCCGGGTCGTCTCTTCTCGAACAGAAACCAAGGAATGGCGCAAAGAATCCAGACTCCAGTAGCAAAGGCTATCAGCACAGAGAGACCCCAGTTATTATTCGCCTCACTTTCATTGACTTTCAGGCCGAACATGATACCCACGATAACGGCAAGGATGAGGATTTCGAAGACTGATTGGGTGTAGAAGGCGGTGTTTGATAGCTCATTTCGCTTCATCATGTCCACGAAATCGTATTCAGCTCGGGTAATGCGTCCTTCCGCATATTCTTCGGCTTTCATACGTAGATCTTTGGTGTTCCTCGCGAGCCCAGGGAAGGCGGCCGTCCAGAAAGTGACTACAGAAAAGATTTAGTAATTTCCTGCATCACGTTATATACCGGTAACATACCTGTAGTCTGATACGCAATGAGACCGACAATGTACAGCCCAACGCCGACATGCCATTTATCTTCAGTGTGGACGCCGAGCCAGCCGAAACCGATCCCAAATGCTACAATTGATAGCCCAATGAGGATATTAGGTCTCCATGTTCCAAAATCCGCAAAGGAGCCCAGGATCAAGAATATGACAACTTGCAGAGCAAAGGATATGCCATTAGATAATAGGACTATTGAGTTGATCGAACGTGTGCGGCCGAGAAAAGGTAATGTCTCAGAGTCTCCTGCAGCTTGATACATCAAATTTTGGAAGGCCGTAGGACCGAAGTTGAACAACGTGAGTCCATTGTCGCCCACATAGTAGCTGTATGACACGTGATCAGACATGAATTACATGGAACTCCAAATCACCTACGCATAGTACGACCAGATCTCCTTCCGTGTAGTTTCGTATTTGGCGTCAAACTGGTCGGGTGCTACAGGCGTATCCTCGTTAGGAACATCAACAGCACCCTTGGTTGTGTCCTCGGCTGGCGCGCTGAGCGTCGCGAGGCCTGGTTCATTCGATGCCATCGCGATATAGAGATACCGAGTGACGGATATCGTTCAATAGCCTACAGTAGGGCCCTGGGCGGCAGGTGCGTCTTTTTAGATCTCAGACCCAGAGAAGAGACTTCTTCAATGCCCGCCGTTGGCCACTAGACCCCTGCTTAGTGGAGTTCGTCATCACCGGCGATAAGGTGGTCGGATTTGACTGGCGTGGAACACGGTTAGGATGCATCTCGAGGTTAGGGCGTGGAGTGACCGGCTGGGAGATGGGAATTGTCCTATCATAGATGGAGAAGCCCTTGTCCGGGGATGACTTGGTGGCTGGTGGTGCGCTGCTAAGATCGAACAAGCTCGTTAAGCTTTGCCACACGGAGGAGTCCGTGCATCACCGTGAGGGGGATCAGTCTTGTTCGTGCTATAATATCAATAACATCACTATGGAGATCTTGTGATTATCGTCGACCACAGATACACATGTATTCCTATGCGACATCTCCGAAACATGTTGCATGCAAGCTCTCACTACAGCAGACCACCTTTAGCCATAGGCGCAGGCTCGCATACAGACCGCAATGTCGCGTTATCGCAAAGAGATACCTAATGGTTAGGCTCGTTAATTTCGATTCAATCCTCGAAATTTCCATACTTTTAAGCTTGAGATTTTGACGTTAATGTTGGATTTTATGAAGCAGGAGTCGTGGCGGGCGCCATTGACTTTGGCAATACCTTAGCGACGAGTACCAAGTGCTGGCTTTAAGCCGCGATGCGCACCATCCTTGACGACTTGCTCAAATCCAACCATAAGCGCAAGGCTGTTCTCGGATTTTTGCAAAGATCTATCACGGCGCAGCCCTGCTCTGGTGGAATCCTGTCAAGTCGATTAAGCGCCCAACAAAGCCACGAGCGGTTCCCCCTGTCGTTCACAATGACTTCCGGTCAGGTTAAGCGAAAGATCAACACTCGTGCCTGAGATGAAACTAAGAAAAGCTACAAAAGTCTTGGTTATTACCTTGGCGTTCGAGTCGTGCTACTCATGACCATGTCACCGAAAATGAGCTGAGGAAGATACAAAGGGCCATTAGGCCATGCATTTGCAATATCCTCCACCTCACCCCCCATCGTAGAGCAGGTCAGAAAGCTCGTTCATTCTTTAGTCGTACATCAAGTGCATCCTTGGTAACCCTCGTTGTCATTACCTACACCATGTTAAGACAAACGCATACCTATGCTACTGCCCTTCTTGTCATCTTACCGTTGGCACACGCGCAATGGGGCACCATGACCCAGGATATAGCGACTATGGGAGGTTATTCTTCGCAACTACCTTGTGCCCAATCATGTTTCAAGATGGGCAATAGCTGTCCGATCGACGTCCTCGCACGAAAGTTGGGTTGCGAAGCAAACGAATGTAGTTCACGGGGCTGGCAAGCCAAGAATGATTGCTATTGTCGTCCCGATCTTCAGAAGCCTGCACGCGACTGGCTCACTAGCTGCATCCAGTCATCATGCTCTGTAGGCGATGCTGCCCTGGATGCTTCGACCGCCGGTTCAATATATGCAAGATATTGCGTACGTTCTCTCATCTATACCTCTGCAAACATACACTAATCTTGTACTTTTACCTGCAGGGAGAGAAAGGATACCCTTCCGGGCCACTACCGGCTACGGTAGCAGCAACAGTAACGGCATCAGACGGATCTGTTCATACATCGACAAGAGTGTTCGATGCTCCCACTGGAAGCTCAACCTCGGGTCCCGGTCCCAGCACTCCAGGGTCCTCCTCCAGCTCCAGCTCCAGCTCGAACTCCTTGTCCCTTACTACAATCATTGGTATAGTGGTAGGAAGCCTTGCTGGTCTCGCTTTCCTTGCTATTGCTATCAAGGTGTTTTGGAATTTTTGCGGGCCCTGTTTCCAGCGAAAGCCTCAAGCACAGCAGCAACACCAACTGCCTTTTGTGGACAGCAAAAGTGCGATTTATCCGATGCACCCCTACAAAGAGCCATATTATGCGTCTCCTCGCATGGAGGAAGATCTTAGGCCAGATGATTCATTTTCAGTTGCAGGCGGATTAGCACAGCCAGCGCCAACTCTGATCTCGGATGGGGGCCCACCACGAGGCTGGCAGCCAAATCGATATTGATGATGGCAAGATGGGACGAATCTTAGATTTAGTCGCACGACATCAGGAAGGAACGATACACGGTCAGAAATGGATGCATACCGTTCACGACCTAGGCTACTTAGATATAAGTCCGATGTTGATGATTTGATCACAATTGAGACATACTTGTCCTGCTCATAACAATTGCTACCACAATGATCACAATGCAGTGTGCAAGTCACAGCCATGAAAACGAGGAAGCGAGTGGATAAGGCCATTCCAAAACCGATTGGTCGTGAACTGGCCAGAACGCTATTTGCGGAGTTTGTTGTGGTCCACCAACACGCTGAACCCATCTATTCGGGGGCCAACTTCTAGGATATATCGGTCCGTACTACACAGTAACAAGATTTACAAGAATACATGTCCGAAGTGTGACCGCTGGAGGTCTTGGACAGCACTGATTGGTTGATTTGTGGACCCCCTGCATGGTGGCTTGAGTTGTAGGTTACAGATACCGAGAGCTGGACTTGCGCACACAAGGCTGTAATTTCATATCCACATCGTCCGCAGTGCCGAGAACATTGGCGGCGCTTCCTGTGTTCATTGCTATAGGCTAATGTCTGGCGAACATTCGTCACGTATGGAAGACTACAGCAGGGAGAAGCCAGCGTAGCTCCCTAAGTGTATGAGGCTTTCGCCATATTATATGAGTGATCATCTATATACTAATGTCCCTACCCTGGTCCTAAGTCGCGACCGATTAAGCACTGATCACGACAGTGCTGCCTAAGTGATACACCGCACTGGAGTTCATCTGGACACGGCAAACCATAACGTTCTCGAAATGATTCCGTACTCGCCAGCATCTTCGCCCTCTACACTGGTTGGGTCTGAAAATGATGAGATTCTAGACACCACGGGCTACTGCCTGCTATCACTCGATGGCGGCGGTGTGCGTGGCCTCGCGAGCCTCTACATCCTCCAGAGAACTATGAAAGAGCTCAACTTCAAGCGCAAGGCGAAGGGCCTTGGGCCAAAGAAACCTTGTGAAATCTTCGACTTGATGGGAGGAACAAGCACTGGCGGGTAAGTACCTGGTCTTCGAGCCCATTCCTTTCCCTGTACTGACTCAATAAAGCTTGATCGCCATCATGCTAGGCCGCTTGCGTATGTCTGTAGAAGAGTGTATTAAAGCTTACATCAAGTTAATGAAGCGCATCTTTGAGAGAAAAGAGAATCGCTCCATCTTGAGTGTCCTGGGTCATGTCAAGCCACGCTTCTCATCCCAAGCTCTTTCGGATGCTATCGCAGAAGTGCTTCAAAGCAGTGGACACTCTATCAGTGAGAAGTTTGAAGAGAACGAGGAGCCGACATGTAAAGTGTATGTATCACTGTTCGGACTTTCGAGTAATCCTGATGTGATCCAGGTTTGTTTGCGCTCGGTTCCAGAAGACCAATACTACAACTCGACTGCGAAGCTACGCCACTGCTCGCAGCGATTATAGTCCTACCATACTCGAAGCTGCTTTGGCTACGACCGCAGCGCCAACGTACTTTTCTTCTGCCGCAATCGAGGGTAGCAACTTTGTCGATGGAGCTATAGGTGCTAACAATCCTGTGACGCACGTTGAAGAAGAGGCAGCAGATATCTGGTGCGAAACGACAGGTAACCTAAGGCCACTCGTCAAATGCTTTGTGTCCATTGTTACAGGCCATCCGGGGATAAGAAGCGTGTCAGATAAAAGTATGAAACATCTGATACAGACCTTGCAGAAAGAGGCAACCGAAACTGAAGCCACAAATCAGCAATTCGAGGCAAGATGGCGAGAGTACATGATGAATGGCCGATGTTTCCGATTTAATGTCAGCAACGGATTAGAAGACGTCAAGCTCGCAGAGTATGAGGAACAGGAGTTAATCAGACAAGCCACTGTGACCTACCTAGAGAAGCGAGAAACGATTGGGAGGGTAGTCGCATGTGCGGAGAATCTGCGTAAGAAAGAATGTGAGTATATAGCTCCCTACAAGCTCTTGTCTGTGGACTGATATGACGCTCAGACCGTCCCACATCGTACTTCGTGAAACAAATGAACGATGAAGCAACGGAACCCTCACCACGCCCAGGGAGGGTAGCAGAAGTTGCAACGGCTTCTGAGATAGGCAAGTTCCCGTCTTTGAATTCCATGTAGCCACCACAATGATCTGACATCTTCAACAGCCGAACTTATTTCTCTCGGCAATACCAATCTGAAGACTCCATCCTCTCTCATCACAACAGCTCATCTCCTCCGCGCGCGCCACTACTTCTCCAAAGCTCTTCACTTCCTCCGTAATAACCCATCGACCTCCCCTAAACAAGTCTCGCGCGTGTGCCAGAAGCTCACCGAAACACTCCTTCTGCTGAGCCAGATGACGCGACCTCTGGCTGAGCGCAAAGATCACGCTGACCAGGCGCAATCATACGGCGAAGCAGCTTTAGAAAACGTGGTCAAGGCTGGAGACCCATGCATGGTAGCGCAGGTAGAGTTCTTGCTTGCCTGCGTTACGGCCTGGAAGGTGTACTTGCGCATGAAGAGTGGGGAAGAGACGGCGTCGGGGCGCGAAGGGGTGAGGATGTTGATGGAGAGAAGATTGGATATGTTGAGCGGGTATGGCAATTTGCAGATTGACTGGTATGAGGAGCAGGCAAAGACGTATCTAGGATATCTTGGATAGCTAGGTTAATATTGTATCATCGGCAGAGCTTTTTTTTATTTTAGGAATGTACATTGTCAGAAATTCTGCCTGTGTAGTGTTAAACTTTGCGCACTTTCGGATGACATAATGGCATGGTACTGTGAGAACGCTGTTAAATGTTTTTATTTCCCTTGTCGTGATCGACTTCATCGTCCACTGATCGAGCGACCCTGTACGCGGATGTGCTTAGGGATGGATATGCAATTCGTACCGACCAGGTTTCAGATCAATCCGTTTTCCCTTTCTCGTCACACAATGCCCATCTTTCCTCATGACTATAGCTTCGCTCTCTTTTCCAGGTAACAAGACACATCCCGTTGTGCTGGTCGGCACGGTAACCTTCATGGTCACTGCTTTGTTCTCGTCCTTTATGTACTCGATCTCGATCAAGCCATATGGACAGTCCATACTTCCTACCACATGTCTAAACTCCGAGTTGAGCGGAGGCTTTACGGCCCACCTTCGGTACGCTTCGGTTTCCGGCTTTAATCCCAGTACTGCCCCATAAAACCATTCGTAGATGGTCCCAAGCATGTCGTGACATTTGCTCCGACATGCATCCTGCCAAAACTCGTTCAAAGTCGTCTCTCCCCTTCGGATGAAACGCATGTAAGATGGATGTTCTTCTTGACGCGCCATGTCGAGCACGATGTCAGGGCGATCGAGGTCGGTGAGAGTGTTCCAAAGATACTTCAGCCCGATTTCACCGGCCTGGATCTTGTTGTTGGCATCTGTGCATGTATCTAGGAAGGCCCGCTGGACGTCAGCGACATATCGGTCGGGGACGAGACCGAATTGAAGTGCGACAGCCTGCGCAACCATGTTACGATCTTTCTTGTCGAGATCGTCCCGAGAGGTATAGAATGCATATGGGTGAAGTATTTCGTCAGTGATGAGGAGTTGCTCGTTGTATATTTTGGCTATGCGAACAGCCCAACTGCGAAAGTGTCGTTCGTCATCAACTTTTCCGAGCTCCTTCGCCATCCGCTCGACATTACGCAAGCAGCGGTAGTAAATGGCTGTCTCGATGTTGGCTTGATTGTTACCGAATGCAATGTCACGGCCCCAGTCACCCAATCCATGCTCGACGAGGCCGCCATCACGCTCTTTTGTCTTTATATACTCCATGTAGCGCACGCACGGATTGTAAAGCTTCTCGAAAACGTGTGTTGAATCGTAGTAAATCCGCAGAATATCGGGTAATAAAGCTACTGCACCTCCCCAGGTGATCGTATCGTGCAGCGGGCCACACATGTAGCGTATTTCGGGTGCCATGCTTGGACAAAGTCCGTTTGGCTCTTGAGCATCTACAATATCATCCAGAATTTTCGAATACAGCGATTCCATATCTCGGATGTACTGGGTCGCTGGTGCAAGAAGATGTGTCACTTCCAGCCAGCCGAACTTCTCAATCTGTGGGCAATCGGTATGGTAACTGAACAGATTGCTGACAAAAGACCAATAACACATGTTGATCATTGCGTTAACGTCTTCTTTGTCAGTCTTGAGAGTTCCCAGGCGCCTAGCTGCTGAAGAGACGTGTCTGCTGACTATGGAGTGCACCACTGCAAGTCCATGTCCTTCTTCCAGAGCGACACCCTCAACCTGAACGTATCGTGCGCTTGTAAAGCAAAAGTCCGGCTCCCATATCTCTGTTGCATTGCCGGATAACGTGATTTTGCAGAAGACTCCAGTCTCAAATTTCTTGAAGAGAGGATCTGGCATCAAAACTCGACCATCTTCGCCAACTGTCTCAGAAAAACGAACAACAATTTCGGCGCCCGGAGGGCCGGAAATTTCGACTCTAACCATAGTAGTCATGTTCTGGCCGAAGTCAAAGCTAACAATACCCGGCTCTAAGGTAGTGGAAGATTCTGGCTGGAACGTCTCGTGCAGAACTACAGGTGGCTGACTCTGGTACTTCAGTTTCCCACGCGGACCAGTGACTGGTGTCGCACATTTCCACTCGTCGTTTTCATGGTACTCTTTTGTATCCCATCCTAAAGGGTATCTGCGAAAGTCCTTCGTTTCCGACGAATAAATATTTGCCAATGTGGTCGCGCTCTTCCTTACTTTCCAGTCTGGGCCGGTAGTGATAATTTCGTGCGTGCCATCGTCGAAGAACATATGCAATTCTGCAAAAAAGCAAAGCTCATTACCATACCTTACATAGGTATTGTCCTCGTAGCATGGCCAAAAGAATCGGTCGTCCCCTTGATCTCCAGCATAGAAACCATTACCCACATGCGCGCCTAGCACATTTGCACCTGTTTGTAGGATCTGCGAAACGTCATATGCAACAAATTGTACAGTTTTGTGATAGTTCGTCCAGCCCGGATCCAGAACATGCCCATTCGAGGCAGTTGGATTGCCGTTGCAAACGAAGTTGAAATGACCCAGTCCAGATGCGAGCACGATAGCTCGTATGGGTTTTCGCTCCAGTTGTATTGCCTTGCGCAGATATATTGGTTTGTCACCATTGTCTCCAATCCAGACACCTTTCCATCTGTTTTGCTCGTCTTCAAACCATGTGCGAAAGATCAAACTGGTGTGTGGCATGTATGTTTGGTTCATGCTGTAAGGTGGTAACAGCCCACTTGAGCGTGGATATGCTGTGAAGAACTCATTGACGGAACTCTGAGATTGATTTCCGTTGTGGTCCCATACAGTAACCCGCCAGTAATGGAAAGTCGTTGAGAAGAAACCACCCTCGGGCGCGCAAAGAATGTTGCGTTGCTGATTGCCAACAACCTTTCCAGAGTCCCAGATCAGTGAATCGAAAGCTCTTGAAGTTGACAACTCGACTCGATATGCGGTCTGGGCCGAGTTCTCATCGTCTGAATGCATGGCCCAGTACAGGCGGATTTTGTCCGTGTCGATCCCCAGCACCTCGTGAAACGCATGGATGCCACATCGAAGAAATTCGAAAGACATAGTAAAGTACCACTAAACACAACGGTACGCAAAATGGGCAAGCCACCGCATATATTGGAGTTTGATCAGGCCCTGTATCTAGTGAAAAGGAAGGTTATGGTAGGTAAAACGATTGTGAGCAGCATATGATGATCACGAATCTACCACCATATGACAAGTTATTTTCGCATTATCTCCATCGCGTATTAGAAGCTGCTATAAGAATGAGGGTAGATCATCACATGGCGTGGAACTTGGACAGAATATCGGACAGAGATGTCGCGAGGCCATGGCCGAGGTGGAGAGCTACCCAATCAGGTTCCATTCCAGTGGTTTGGTTCAACAAACAAGAACGCTCCCTGTACATGACTCGAGCCTGGATTTTTGTGCAGAGCGTAATGCTAGCCGCCTTACCGGCAGAACAATGGAGATGCAGACTTCTTGGTAGGAGCTCGTTTGGTCTAGTCATGTACATCATTTACTTTTTTTGGCAATTTGTCCGCCGATGCATCCTGGACGGTCGAACTTGTGCAGTAACACAAGCACTTGGCTGTTTCTAACACCTTGCAAACCCCATGATCATCGATTCTGGGGTTACTGGCGCCCTCTGCTCTGCGAAATTCTCCGGGGTAATGTATTCCGGGGCAATGTATTGCTCATACAAATATGTCGCAGTGTTGCTCCACATTGATGTCCACACTTGAGGTTAACTAGTACTCGATTCATCGCCGCGAAAATGGGTGTGTCCATCACGGTTTACTCGGCCATTTTCCTGGCCACAGGAGGATGTAAGTTTCGACTATTATTACGTTGAAATGTACAATAAACCTAATGACTGTTAAAACTTAGTCCTGTTCGGGTATGATTCTGGTATCATCACCTCGACCATTGCTCTTCCTACTTTCAAGGAGTATTTCAATGACCCGTCCGATACCGTGGTCGGTGGCATAGTTAGCGCTTTCCAGGGCGGCGCTATAGCCGGGACCGTCTCCAACATGATCTTTGCAGATATGATAGGACGCCGGTGGACGATTATGGTCGGAGCTTTGGTATCTTTGCTCGGAAGTTCGCTACAAGCAGGTGCTACCAACATGGCCATGTTGATCGTTGGCAGATTTATTGGTGGAATAGCGGTTGGTCAACTGACCTCCACGATTCCAATGTATGCGGGTGAGCTTTCAGAAGCAAGACACCGCGGTAAGGTAAGATGCCAGTTTACCAATTGTATGTGAGACATCACTAACTTGGTACAACCTGAAGCTATCGGGTTTGTTGCAATGGATGCTTGGGTGGGGCTTCTTTGTCGCTCAATGGCTGGGTTATGGGTGTTCTTTCAATAGCACCGAGTTCTCTTGTAAGCCATCGCAGTCCGCGTGTGATAGTGCAGCAATAACACTTGACTCACAGGGCGATTTCCACTCGCTTTCCAAAATGTTCCCGGCTTGATCTTGATATCTGGAATCTTTCTCCTGCAAGAATCTCCACGTTGGCTTGCCGAGAAAGATCGCCACGAAGAAGCTATTGCATCCCTTCGTAAGCTAAGGAGAGGTACTGACGAAGACACGATCGATCTGGAATACCGAGAGATCCGCGACGTCATCATGGCCGACCGTGCTATGGGTAACCTACATTGGGCTTCAATCCTCACAAAACCGACATGGCGAAAACGACTGCTGCTAGGATGTGGTGTACAGGCCTTCGGTCCCCTATCTGGAATCAACGTTATCAATTACTATGGCCCTCGCATCTACAACATTCTAGGCCTCAGTACTCGAGAGAGCTTGTTGATAATTGGCATCCAGGGAGGGCTCGCTATCGTCTGGTGTACCATTGCCCTGGCGCTCTTGGATAAGGTCGGAAGAATAAAACCGCTTGTTGTGTCTGCCGCTGGACTTGGAGCAGCGCTGCTCGTCAATGCAGTCCAAGGACAATACCTCAATATTAACAATGGCGCGCAACTCCGCAGTATGGTCGCGATGAACTTCGTCTTCTCCTTCTTTTACACCCCTCTAGGCATAATATCCTGGGTCTATCCTGCCGAAATTTTTCCCGTGGAGTGTCGAGCGCTAGGCAATGCTATCACAGTACGTCAACAGCTTCATCACAAGTAGAGAGGGTATATCACTGACCTTGTTAGACCTTCACCAATTGGACTGTCAACCTCATTTTCGCCCAGTTTTCACCATCGGCATTGAGTTCCTTGGAGTTCAAGTACTTCTACGTCTTCTTCGTCTTCAACATGATAGCATGTCTGTGTTACTGGTTCTTCTATCCCGAGACGAAGGGGCGCACTCTGGAACAAATGGATGCGCTGTTTGGTGATCAACTAGTTCCTCATGCGTTAGAAGATCCGGCGGCGGCAGCAGCAGCAATGGAGAAAGACGAGAAGCTGCACACTGAAGTGCACCGAACCGGATCAGCTGTATGAGAGCAAGCTCGGCGCACACAAATTAGGGGGTCGGCAAGAAGTCGTTGATCTATCAAATCATCTGTTCAATCAGCTCATTGGTACGATATGACACAAATCTGAACATATGCTGCGTGGATCCACGGGAAATCGCAACCTTGTGTATAAAGTTCTGCTCATACAAAGTATATCGTTCGAATGAATGCAAGGCGCGTTCCAACAATGAGCACCTTCAGACATAGTTACTTCCTCTATCTCGATCACCTTGACTGATCATGTTGTATCCAACCACCCGTCAGTTTGCCAACCTTTACCATAATTGACATGTCGGCTCCTTGACCTGACACTGGAAACTCTCTCTGAATTCGCGGCTGTTTGCCATCGTACCCAGGATTCTTGCCCATTTCGGCGCATGAGGATCGGTATAAATCCTGTTAATGGCAGTGTCTTTGCGCGACTTGCCACACCACCAGTTGCTGTACGTAACGAAGAACAATTGATCGTGCGTGAAATGCTCCAAACCTGGTAAATCCTTGTTCGGCTTTTCGGCTGCGCGACGCTTCCATGCCTGGAATGATGCCGAGAGGCCGCCAGCATCTGCGATGTTCTCGCCGAGCGTTAAACGACCGTTCACATGAAGCGGCTTGTCATCAGGGCCCGGGACTGAGTAGTTCCCGTACTGCTTAACAAAGCACTCGGCCTTCTCTTTGAATGCTTCCACAGTAGATTTACTCCACCAGTCTGTGTAGTTGCCAGTTTGGTCATAATGGCGTCCGGTAGAATCGAAGGCGTGGCTTAATTCGTGTCCAGCAACCGATCCAAATGCACCATAGGACATATAAGCAGGCGCTTCGACGTCGAATACAGGTCTTTGCATGATTCCCGCGGGGAACACAATCTCTTGACTGCACGCAAGTTAGCTGAGGTGCCGCATGTAGCTAAAAGGGGAAAATTACCCAGGAGGATTGTAGTAGGCATTGACAGTCGGAACCGTCACTTTCAAGGTTAGCATACTGTCGCACAGATGTTTGATAGATACTTACTGCCCCATTGATCTCTGTCCACCGGCTTTCCCAATGCATCCCACTCGTAACGGACCGCCAACTTGTTTGTCCACAAATGGTTATCGAAGAAACTGGGGGTGATTTTCACTGACTTGTAGTATCCATGGAGCTTCGAAGGATCCATGATATCCGGACTTTTAGTAGGATACCCGATCTTTTGGACAATGTTACGGACTTTTTCGATCGCCTTCTCGGTAGTCTTATTGTCCATCCACTTGGCGGACTTGAGCTTCTTCGTGAATTCAGTTTTGATGTCCGTGACAATCTCGTCGCCAAATTTCTTGGCCTCAGCTGAGAATGCCTTTTCCACGAAGAAACGACTCAAAATCCAGCCAAGACTATCATCAACGTGAGCGACACAGCTTCGCCAGCGTTCTGGAGCAGAATCAGGGTCCTTCAGATGTTAGTCAGCACAGTATTCTTGCAAATGTGTGAATCTCATGTTGTGCTGTACGCAACAACTTGTTGCACATTGTCAGCAGATGCTTACCTTTCCAGCCAAAGTATTCCTGAATCGTTTGTATGGTTTCAGCGCATCGGCCTCGACGTAAGAGGACAGTGACTGAACGACTTTCCACAAGAAGTAGGCCTGTACAACTTCCTTGTCAGTCGCAGCGAGGATGACCGACAGCTCTTTTAGGTATTGGGGAGCCATGACAATGACTCGTCCAAAATCTGCACCGGTGGGAGCAAGACCTGAGATCAAGGCTTTGAGCTCTATCTCAGGAGCAATAGCATCAGCTTCATCGATCAGCATCGGATTATAGTATTGCTGAATGCGTGTCAGCCTGAATTGTACCAAATAGGACTCTGGAGCATACGGTAACGTCATCACGATCTTCTGAAGCTGGCGAGGCAGCTGCAAGTTGCTTCTCTAGATCGATGATTTTGGCGAATGTTTCCTGCTTGGCATCGGTGTACAGTGCGCTTAAAACTTCGACAGCGACACCGCGATACTTTTCTACCAGCTTGTCATCCTCGTAACGTTCTTTCGACGGCAGACCGAAACTGTAAGGGGCCGAGACCGACACGACGACAGCGTCTGGGTCAGTATCGTCGGCACCAGTACCGACGCTCACAAGCCCCGAAGTACCGTATTGTGCAAGAAGCAGGATGGCATCTTTGAGGGAATGTGCATGAGCTTGCTTGACCTCCTTCAAGACGTTCAATAGTGGCTTTTCACCCACTGTTGCAATCTTCTCCTCATCCAAGCAAGCATCATAGGCTGTCTTCATCTTCAAAAAATTCTGTTCGTCGGCCGACTTTTTGCCAGCCACCAACTGCATGGGTGAGAAGTATGAATGCTTATCGAAGTCAACAAAACAATTTAATTACCGAGAGGCATGAGAACATACCTCGCTTTTTTTCGGGTATGGGGCTTCGAGAATATGGCGGAGGAGGAGCTGCGACTGCTCCGACATTATCGTCCCCGTGAACGCGTCTCCTTGGTCACTTCGTAAATCATGCCTGTCTCTCCAACCACCACAGACGAGCTCTTCGAAATTGTCGCAAGGATCAAGTTCTTTGTAGTTTGGTGACAAATTGTACAGCAACTCTGATGCGGCGTGAACACATGCAGGCGTCAAGCATAGCTCGGCCTTGTTGTCGATGGAATGCTCGCTATGGCCAACTGGCTATGTAAGCTATGTTGTAACGGGAGTTCAGTCACTGTACGTACCCCAAGGTATGCCATAGTACAATGTTCCCACGGCTGCGGCCGTGATGAGAAGCTTGCTAACTGACCGTCCCCTAGAGCAACGTTGAGCGCGCACGACCGGGTCGGAGGCCGGGACGAGCGGAGCTTTCTCTGACATCCTGCACAATGACTCTCAACGTGTTTACTATCAGTTTGGAGATGCCAGCCAGCTGTACACTCGATCTGCGAATGGACTGTTTGATCAATGGACGGATGCCTGGAGCTGAGTGATGATGACGCCGAGACCTGAAACCTGGGGTGCATCTGCGTGACCTCGGGTTGACTGGGGAACGTGCGTCTGTGCCTGCCAAGAACGCCAACATCAGCTGCGGAATCTCCACAGCTTTCGTCCGCAACACTGCATGCGGTATGCATTGGGAAGTTATAGGCCCATAAGGATGTAGTGCAGATCCATGACCTCCACGCTGCAATATGACGAGCCAACAGCTTCTTGGCCATGACTGTAACCAATATGGGTAGTCGACGGCTTGATTTCCAACTGGCATCATCCATCCTCATATATCTTTTTCGTTCACCAAAGACATGCAAAGTCGATCCATATACTAATGTGTAGGACTATGAACATTGAATGCAACTAATGGAGAGATCTCAGCTGCTGTATCATGAACACACTAGGGCAGCCTTAGCTACATCAGCTTTGAGAGGGACGGCTCGTCCTCGCTCAGGTTTTAAATATGCTGTCCCTGTAGGTTTCTGCGCCCACTCAGAGTTCAGATCTAGGCATAAGACATTGCAGCCTTCGTCGCAGAGCATGATCGCAATAGCTCGTCCATTGCCAACGCCATCACCTGTGCAGCCTGCCCCAGTCACAATAGCGACCTTCCCTTTCAGGCCTTTCAGGCCAGGTGATGGAGGTTAGTATGAGTTCTTTGCCATGTTTTTTACGAGACGACAATGAACGCTCGAAACTTAAGACCCAGTGCTTGTTGTAATAATGATTGTACCCGGATGCCTGTATTAGGAGTTGCCGAGGCTGAATACACAAGTTCTAGGTTGTCTTTAAAGTAGGGAAGGACGCTCAAGTGACAAAATCGAAAATGAGCTAATGAAATAAGAACCTGGGTACGTGCTTCACAAAACCTTCCACATTTCCAAGTGCATTGCGCGTAGTTCCATGTCCGGCACTTCCTGATTTAGCCTCGGCACGGTGTACTACACACATGCGGGGCCGATGGCGGGGGCCTGTTGTGAAGGGCGCAACTCCGCCTAGGCAGCTATCCTTGGTTTATCACCATACACTTTCACATAAACCGAGGATCGCGAAAGGCTCCTTCACTACCAACTCATCTTTGGTCAACTCCTTCACTCGACAGCTTCTTTGCAATGACTCTTGACTTCTCACAATACGGTGGGCCCTCCGAGGAATGGCTCGCTGTCGAAAGGTCATTACCAGCAGTAAACTTCGACGTCAACGCTGACCCAGCCGCTCTCCAGAGCGCTGTCAACACAGAAAGAGAAAATAGAGCTGCTGCAGCTTACGTTGATCTTTCAGCTCAAGTCATTACCGAGGACTTCTCTATCCCAACACGAGATGGTGAATCAATCCAAGCGCGAACCTACCGATCGATCGAGAAGAAGAACTCAGCGAATTTGCCTGTCTATCTTTACTTCCACGGAGGAGGGTTCATTTTTGGTACCTTGAACAGCGAAGATGTCACATGCGCCCAGACAGCAATCAACACAGGCGTTGTGGTCCTCAATGTGAACTATCGACACACGCCACAGTACGTCTTTCCGACTGCATGGCACGATGCGGAAGATGCACTTGCTTGGATTCACAAAAATACCGACAAGCTCGGCGTCGATCCAACCAAGGTGGTTGTCGGTGGAGTGAGCGCCGGAGGCCAGCTCTCAGCAGCTCTTACCCTTGAGCAGCATCTCAAGAAGAGCGATGTCACCAAAGATCTCCCCAAACTCGCCGGTCAAGTTCTCATCATTCCATGTGTAGCCGCACCATCAACATACGACCAGGGGCCGGGAAAGAAACTCAAGGTGTCGTCCTACGTCGAGAACGAACACGCGCCAATTCTTCCCAAAACCACAGTTGAGTTCTTCACAGAACTGCTGAAAGTAGGCACGCCAGACCTGAAAGACACGAAAGTAAATCTGGTCAACTCTACAGAAGATGAGGTCCGAGGCCTACCACCTACTGTTTTTGGCATCGCGGGCTTGGATCCGCTGCGTGACGAGGGACTGCTTTATGCCAAGTTGCTCACTGAAGCAAACGTGCCGACTGAGATTCGTCTTTTCAAGGGAGTGCCTCATGGTCACAGGAGATTTGGTGACGCATTGAAGGCGTCGAAGCACTGGGATGATTGTATCGAGGAAGGTATCTTGTGGGTGTTGTCAAAGCCTGAGGCGACTGGAAAGTTCGACGTCAAGCTGCCGTAGTGAGACTTGCCGAAATGAAATCAACGTGCGTTGAGAGAGATTTGAGTATCGCCTTAGTGCCAACAACAGTAGAGGTTGTGTTGATTCATTTTCTAGTCGCGCAGCAGAAGGTGTTCAACAGCTATACATATCAAGAATAAAATTAAGCACAAGCGAAAGTACAAGTGGGTATGTGATCACAACGAGAGAACGATCTTGACACCTCATGAAATTCAACTGGCAAACATTGTGTGACATGGTCTATTCCGACTCAGCCTATGCCATGGCCATGCCGGGAAGCTCCTTGAGCCCTGTCACAAGTCAGCGATATCACTAAAGTTGACAAACATGATTGAGACTTACATCCATCAGTCTGCTCACCAACAAAGTCCTTGACAGTGCACTGGTTCGCAACATTCATCTGCTGCTTCTTGATCGATCCACATCCATCATAGAAGCACTCAGACTTGTCCATAGCCTTCTGGAGCGAGTCACCCTTCCAGCCGAACATGTAATCCGCATGGGTACCTGATATAGTCAGCAATACATCCTCGATGAGTCTCTCAAGTGCTCAAAGTGCATACCATAGCCAGTGGAGCTACCTTCGAAACTCCACACGAAGGGGTTTGGAGCACCGTTATTCCACATGCTGTTGAACTTGGAGGTATCCCAAACAGTCTCGAACGTTACTTGGGGCACGCGAACTGGGTGAGATGCGGGACACTTGGGGGCGTTGGTGAAGCCCTCTGAGGTCACGGTATTGTACGTGTGCGACTGGTGGTCTGGGCTGTCCAAATTCTTGCCATCCCAGCATCTATGCCTTGTTAGAACGTGGTCCTCAACCGGGAGTGGGTGGATACATACGGAGGAAAGTGATGAGTCGTGAAAATACCGCCAGTGCAGGGCTTGGTAGGCATGGTATTCGTAATTGTTCCACGATTTCCTCCGGTCATACACTGATAGCTGAGCCCAGCATGATTCTTTGAAGTTGATGCTGGGTTGCCGACAGTCATGCGGAAGCCGGGTGGGAAAGCCTTGACCTTGTTCTGCGCCAGGTTGTCTTTGCTTAGGTCGAACTGAGTGTAGTAGACAGTGAGCCCGCCCTTTGCACCATCTGATCCTCCCAAGAGAGGTTGAACAGGGATGGGCTGTACACGGTGGTAGGATCCGTTGGTTGGGTGCTTGAAGTACAGAGTGGCTGTCCAGTAGTTGCTGAAGTCTTCCGCCATTTGGCAGGTGGTGCACGTGGCCCTTTCGCCCACATCACCATTCATGGTAGCATTAAAGGCATTACCACCAACGATGTGATGAACATGCGCGGAAGGGAATGCACCTGGCTGAGCGGCGGGATCGAGGCGCTGGAAGGTCAATGTCGAGCACGGAAAGCGCAGGCCAGCTTGGGCCGAGCTGACGAGTGCGAGTGCTGTTGCGAGAGTCTTCATCTTTGTCGTGTATCAAGATTGTAATGTTGGTGGAGTACAATCGAAGCTTTGAGATACCTGGAGAGACACTTAAGGCGATCCTGCGTCCGTCGGGCTTTTATGAAGTGGAGCAACGAGACCAGGCCAGGACCCTGTCGCAATCCCGTATGGCTCTCGATGTTCAATCAAGCACTTTGTTCCCTTGCCACTACATGGCCAAGGAAGGAATAAACCGATGAGGGTGGGTGCAGTTCACTATCGATCGACCCAAGTCCAATATGCTTTAGGCCATGGGCTCCTCGCCGGTCACCTATCAACCACCTGGTCTGCCTCAACGAGCTTCCTTATCTTGCTTGCGCACTCAAATCAGAGCTTGATTCCAGCACGTATTGACCACGGGTGATCGCATATTCGAATATCATAGATTAAGCAAAAGGTATGTTGTCGATGCACTGTGAACTTTCATTGGCCCGGCAGTTCCTTGTGGATCGGCAGATGCTTCTGAAACGGCAATTAAATCTACGGGCCAGGCACGCTCGGGCCAGATACTCCTCACTGGTTCTTCCGAAATGGTCTCAAGCACTATACATGCTTGTTGCAGCCATGCACACGTGTGATGAGATCCATCGTAGATTGAGACATTGCGGCAGAGCTCAATGTTTGTCAACGAACTCCAGTATCCCATTAATAAAGTCTTGTAGATTCTCTTCTGCGAATGGTGCGCACTTTCGGCAATGACTGACACCTCAGCGCCTTCATGGAATTCCCTTCGTAGGGGCTATGGCCAAAACAAGGTCCACGCCTATCTCTTTATACGAATCTATCAAATGCTTCGCGATATCTTTTGGCGCTGGTCTCCATGAGCATTCGATTGATTTCAGAGCTGGCTGGAACGATCCGCACTCGGAAAGGTAAGCGTATAGTACCTCCTCGATCTCGTCGTCCCACTCAATGTTGACTTTCAGACTTTCAAGGGACGCAGGGAGAATAGATGATAATGCTACATTGATCCCTGTTGCTGTGTCGTAGTCTCCAAGTAGCACCAAGCCCGAGACGTCGAGATGCTTGAGCACGCGGAAGCTTCGAAGGCTGCCTAAAGGTGGTATGTCGATCTCCATGTCGATCGGCCAAGCGCAGTCCAAAGTGTCAATAGTCAGCCTTTCAAGAGTTTCTTTGTTCAAAAGCAAGGTCTGGCCAAGTAACGGAAAACACATATCCTGTGGAGAGGAGACTGAATTAGTTTGAGTAGACTTATACTCCCTCCAACGACAAGAGAAAGATCTCAATGAAGTACATAGCTCTAGATCACGAGCCACGATCGCCATTTCCGCATCATACACATTGAGCGAAACATCCTCTAAATGAACTTCAAGTTCTCGGTGTAGTCCCGCAAAATGGAAATTCAGGTAGCGTAGCAAGAAGTTCTCAAGAGCGTGGGCTCCCTTAGGCGATCTGCCCTTTTGTAAGACGATATGGTTGTCTTGGCATGGATCGCCGAAAACGCAGAGTTTCTGTAGACCAGTATTCTCAGTGGAAGCTCTGAAAGCGAGTATTACCAGAGTGCGTGTGTAAGGTGCAGCCACTTCCGACAGGTGGTCCGCTTGCATCATGACTGCCATCAGCGCAAAGAGTATGTGATTTTCGTCCCTGGCCGAGTATATTCGATACCATAGCCCCATTTGCGTCCGTTCGTGTTCGTCAAATCTCCAGAAATCAAAGTGATCGTGATGCTTGTTCCGATCATGAATTCGCTCCATGCCGTCAACTGTCCATTTGGCCCGCGCTATGATGGCTTGTATCCAATCCAGCTGGGCCTTGGAATAACAAGTGAATGCATCCGGTAGTACCCCTTTCAGAAACGGGTATTCGACGTATTGGATATGTTGAGCAAGGTGTGGATTCCTTTCCAGCGTACGGAGTAGGTAAAGAGGAACATCAGAATTGTGTGCAGTGTTGATGATGGAGCGATACAGAAGTGGTGTAGTAACCGCGGCTAGTCTTTGACATGTCAGAGTCAAGCTATGGAGGGTCTTCAGAATCTGCGAGTTGTATGTCTGACGATTATCCTCGGATGCTCGATCTGGCCTCGCACCACGTGTGACGTCGAGGTGTGATAGGACAAGGAGCAAAAGCTCCGTGGGAAGTGTGCCAATACCAAATGAGCGCGTCAAATCTGCGGCTTCCATGATGCGACTAGTCTCGACAGAATTCTTGACGGATGTGCCGTGAAACTGTCGCTGGATGACCGTACGCACACGTAACGTCAATGCCAAGGCACTAACTAATTCAGATCCATTCTTTAGACAACAAACAACAGTTAGTGCTCCTTTTACGGTATCGTGGTGGCTTTCAATGCATTGTTAGTTGAGAAGATACAGATACAAGAGTTTTGTATCAGCCCATCTAGCATCTGACTTCAGGTGTTGCACACGGCGCTCGAGCCATCTTCAGCGACCTCGGCATCTGATCTGTACCCTTTCCTTATTCTTGAAACCTGACCCACCGCACACCGCAACGCGAACATGCCCTAACAACAGCAGATGACGGGTCTATGCTTTGTCGCATACAAGCTGAAACGCCAGTGCGCAATGTGAACGGTATCTGCCAATTGCCAAGCTCGTCGCTTTCTGGCCATAACGCAATCTAACCCCGCTATGTCACCACGCTAGCTGAGGACGATCGACCAATCTTCATACATTCTTTACTTTTTTTCACCTGATCTATAAAGCCAGCAGGGTACTCTGCTAGCTAATCGAAATGTGGAAGCCCAGTTATAGCACCATGTCGACCACCAACGGAGAAAAGAACATTGAGAAGGGTAACAAGGAGTACGCTGATGGCTTTACACAAGGTCATCTAGCGCTTCCCCCTAGCCAGAAATATGCCGTCTGTATGTATTAGTGTCAGGGTGCGTGATACGGCGCTTCTAACGTACTCGCTCTATAGTGACCTGCATGGACGCTCGCATCGACCCTGCATCCGCTTTCGGCATCCCTCTGGGGGCCGCCCACGTTATCCGCAATGCCGGGGCTTCAGCCCGTGATGCATTCCGCTCCATCGTCATATCGCAACAATTGTTGGGCACCACCGAGGTTCTCGTTGTGAAACACACGGGCTGTGGTATGCTCACCTTTGATAACGAGACTGCGAAAACGCTTGTAAAGAAGAACAAGGGCGACGCCGCGGCGAAGGAGGTTGCGGATATAGACTTCTTGACGTTTCCAGATTTGGAGGCAGAAGTGAAGAAGGATGTGGAGTGGCTTCGAAGCAAAGCGATTGAGAGCGGCATTACCTTCACAGGCTGGGTCTACGAAGTGGAGACTGGTAAGGTACGCAAAGTTTTGTAGTTGCTATGCACTATCTATTCGTCCACGAGTTCATAACTGCGCCTGGTTCTCTTCAGGTAGTCTTTGGTGCTACAGATTGACACGTATGACACTTGTGTTCTCTACGCTGCTGCGTCAAAGCTCATTGAGTCTTTTACTGTTACCTACATGTTCCTAGACAGTCTCAACGTTTGGTAAAAAAGCTACAGATTCCAATCGTAGCAGTTCAGGTAACTTACGAGGGGCAGTCCCCTTATACCCTCCTTTGCAAGGTCACCCTTGTGTTGTGCTTGACTACACTGATAGCCTTCCTTGTCTCCTGCCGAAAAGTCTGAAGCGTTTCACGCTAAGCTTATACTCTGTTGAGAACTTTGATCTACCTGGACGACTAGACGAACTATTAGAACTCTGGAACACTGCTGACGATTGTGAACGCCATCTCTCTGGCTTGCGAAAGTTCACCATCGGATGTCGGCAGGTACTCAGCGCACCAAAGACAGCTATAATGTTCCAAAACATTGCTGTCCAGACCAGATTCACAGTCAAATCGGAGACACAAATTGACCCCGCCAACTTCCATCTCCGCTTGAGTCAAAGCACACCCAGATTGCTGACACGTAGTCGCGGCCTTACTCGCTTCACGACTACCATGAGCGACGGGAAGCGCAAGAATCCATTCCAGACTTCCCTCGTACATGCACCGACAAACCATCGTATCAAAACGGGAACTCAAACACCGGCATATGAGTAAAGTCGAACCATGTGACCTGCAGTCTGGCACACTCAGCAGCTCATGCTAGCTGGTAGTTCGCTCGACATCATACCAACCAGTCACAGCCGGACCACTCTACGAAAGCAACATGAACGTTATATGAGAGGTTACCATGGCCATTTCGGACTCCCCCGCGATGACTCTATTAACATGCGCTGCGCATGCAACTGTTGTTGGTCACTGAACGGATGAACACACACTGCATGCATAGAGCGCATGCCTAGGACGGACTTACTTCCTCAAATGTGTATCGAAATCATCTCTATGAAATTACTTTCGGTTTTCACGATTGCCATTTGGAGGCTCAGTACAATCAGTGATTGTTGACCTCATGCTCTTACCTCGGGTTCGCAGAGATTTCCAGAGGCGTGCTCTCTCTCTCTTTCTCCCTCGCGCGCATATCGTCTCTCGTAGTGGCAAGAGCCGTTATACATAAATACTGCCTCTCTCAGGCTTCATTGTTCTATTCCTCCACTGTTCCTTCCACATCGATTGTGGTTCGTCTGTGGATACCTTGACCGGACCTTCTTCTGGTTATCTACTACTATACACCACCGTATTAATACAATCTATCACAGTCGACAACTCCAACTCCAAAGCTCCAAAATATTGAGCTCAAGATGGCTTGCGTTTCCCAGTCAAATCATGTTGCCAAAGACTCTCCATCGCCCAAGGGTGGCTTCGCCGTGCAGCCTTTCGAAGACACAGACCGGCTTCCCATCGATGGCCCGATCCTCGATGACAACACTGCACCTCCAAGTCCTGCTGTTTCTAATCCCAATCAAAAGAACCCCTCTCGGCCTACCACACCACCTGATTCTGATTCTGACTACTCGCATATCTCCAAACCGACATGCCCCGCCTCATCCTTCCACACGGCAAAGAAGTCTATCGGTAGCGACACCACACTTGATGATGGAGAGGTCCGTGAAGATATTGTCAAGGACTTTAAAACTTTGGAGTGCAAATCGTCTACTAAGGAAGGCGAAGTCACCGAGAACGACAATGATACTGGTGAAGCGGACATTTGCTCTGAGGCTGGTATGTGGTCCACGGACTGAAGATAACAAAGAGGTGACACTGCTGACTAGCCCCCAGAAGCTGACAACACTGCCAGAGATGAGTCTGATCAGACCAAAGTCGTCGATGAAAACGTCAATGCATCTAAGATTGAGGCATTGTTGGCAAAGGCAAGGCCAGGAGTTGCCGTGACAAATACTACTGCTGTCTACATACCCGTCCAAGCTGAAACACTGAAGGGCGCCGGAAGAAGTGAAGCGGCCACTCAGCAGGCTGAAGATATCGCTATCACAGATAGCAAAGAGACTGAAGCTGATAGTAGGCCTGTTCAACTCATGCGCAGTGCCTCGCCACACATGCGAAACAGCATCGAGTCGCTCATATTTGGTCAAGCGGCTCCTCAAGTCCCTAAGGTAACAGTCTGACCATCTTCACGCATATCCATAGCTGACACGGTACAGTATCCGAATGGAAAACTTGGTGCCTCTCGCTATGTCGATCTGCCTCGTGCACCGCGGTTTCAAGGACGCCAAAACGACCTCACAAACTATAACACTGGTGGCGGTCCAGCGGAGTCGGCACGCTTGGGCGCCCTACTGATGAAGGCACGCAATGAATTGGAGGAGCAGCGAAAAGCAAACGCGAACTTGCGCAAGTCCATCGGCGAGGAGACCCAGAAGGTGACAGATGAGGCGCTCTCCGCCTCGACACTCGAATTGCTCAACAAACAGATCAAGACCCTTGCTTACCAAGCCAAGCTCGAAGCCAAAGAGAGAGAGCTTCAATTCCGTGAAGACCGCATCGAGCAGATTGAAGTCTTCCTTAGCGAAGGACAAAAGTATATACACCGACAGACCAACGGAGAGGAAGGAATGAGCATGGCCGAGGTGGTTTCTGAGCACGAGAGCCGTCAAGCCGAGCTGATACCGAAGAAGAATATCGCTGATCGCGAGGCCAAGCTCTCTATGCATTTCCAGAGTCTTCAAATCCACGAGGCAGCCCAGCAGATGCGCGAACAGCAGTATAAAGCACTGGTTCGTGGTAGCTTGGAGGCTGAATTGCGCGCCCGATTCATGCCAGACATGAAAGTCAAGCTTGAGGAGGTCGCTGAGCTTGAGTTCAACCGCGGTTATGGAGAAGGCAAAGCCGCTGGCCGCAAGGAGGCGGACATTGGGATTCGCCAGAAGGGCTTCTTCGAGGGATATGATGCTTGCCATCGTGCCCAAGCTGCGCTCCGAAGCGTACGTGCTGGCCGCATCCCTTGCGATAGCCCAGAGCTCGATTTCCTGTACGACGCCTCACACCCACACAACGCCTACAACGTGGGTTCACGTAGCGGTGGAGTGGTGTTGAGCACGTTGAAGGTCAACGGTACTGGCGGTCAGCAGAAAGCAGCACCCGTGGCGGTCAGGACTGTCCATGAGCAGGTCGAGGTCGAGGAGTCCGTTTGCAAGTAAGTTCCAAGTCAATTACCATGACAGGTTCATTACGCTGACTTCTATCACAGGCTTCGTCCCCCACCTCCTCGTGCGACATTCGCCAGCGAGCTGCGTGGCACACAGACTATGCATAACGGTCACCATGTCCTCGCCAACAGCTCAAGCTCCTCGTCTCCTGCACCCACGCCTAGAACTAATGGTATGAATGGTACGACTGGTGTTAAGGGCGCCGTGAAGTCCGATGCTGAGGGCAACGATGTCACAGATGTCTATGTGGGTAGATGTGTCGTCCAGTACGAGGAGGTTGAGAAAAGCAACTTGATCGACCTGCACTAGGCGGTCCAGGCGACAATGGAGGAGGAGCATGGACTGAGTGGTGACGGACAGAAAAGCGATGGTACGAGACTGAAGAGATGCGAGTCAATGTATAGTAGTGTCCTACAATACGGCATGTGATACGGGAAACAAGGCCTGTCTGGTAGATGGGACAGTGCCTGGTACTTAGGAGACTTATAGCATATCTCGAACTGAAATGGAGTACCTCACAAGATGCATGTGGTGTTGAAGGTCCGTGAATGTTGTCCCGAAATGGCAATTACCGAGCCTCGGCCATGGCATCATCGAATCACGGGCACCACCCACCCAACCCCCTCGAGCTGAACCACGCAGCGAGAGCTTCCACAGGGGATCTGCGCGCATTGAACTCACTCCCTCCACACGGCGCGACACTGCCACTGTCTCTCAACTCTAGCTAGAGCGCCACGTCGGTGCATCGCCCAACAGTGACGTGCCACGCGCTACTGCGACATCGCGACGCCATCTCCCCAGCATCTCCACGCGACTCCCTGCTTCGAGGGAAACCCCCCATCTTCACCCGCACAGTATGATACAGACCACGCGACGATGGTTCCGGCGGAATCGGACCAACTTCGCCATTGGCGCTGGTGTACTGGGAGCCGGTTACCTGGCGGGGCAGTATGTGCTAGGCAAGCTGTCTGAGGCAAGACAGCGCATGAGCGAGGAGCGCATCTCCAAGGAGAAGTATGTTGGCGTAATTATGGGCAATCTGTAACCATAGCTCACGTGAACACAGTCTGCGACGACGTTTCGAACAGAATCAGGAGGATTGCACCTTCACCGTCCTAGCCATCCTACCGACCGCAACCGAGAACATATTGGATGCCATTCCCGTCGAGCAGGTGCTGGAGGAGCTGCAAAGGCAAAAGGCAGAGAGGCTATCGCGGAGCGTTGGCCCGAGCGAGATTGGAACATCAGCACCCCCAAGTGTGGCGGACACGACCGAGGACGATACCCAGAGCTCGAGCATACAGACTGATGGCTATGTCCATGCCAGCCAGGTTGCCACTGAGAGCGAGGCTGCTGCTGAACCTGCGGCCAGCACTCCAGAGCCCAGCGAGGAGAAAACCAGCGAGGAGAAAAAGACCAAGAAGACCAAGGCGCAGCTCTGGAGCGAGATGAAGATCAGCTGTAAGCATTCAGTGCTATGCCAATGTGACCAGGTGCCATGCTAATTTGTACAGCAATAACACGAGCCTTCACTCTCATCTACACGCTATCTCTCCTTACCCTCCTTACCCGCATCCAGCTCAACCTTCTTGGCCGCCGCAACTACCTCGCTTCCGTCGTCTCGCTGGCTGCACCTCAATCCACCAGTGAAGGAGCCCGCATCAACCTTGAGAACAACGATGACGACAACTTCGACCAATCATACGGCAACGACTTTGAGACCAACCGCCGGTATTTGAGCTTGAGCTGGTGGCTACTACACAAGGGATGCATCGACTTGATCGAGAAGGTCCGTGTCGCTGTGAAGGACGTTTTCGGATTGCTCAACCCTCGCGAAGAGATAACTCTTGAGAAGCTATCAGAGCTAACTCTTGAGGTACGCAAGCGGGTTGAGGGCGCCACCGAGGAGGAGAGGAGGTACGTTCCAATTGCTACTATTGAGAAGTTTCTCACTAACAATCCCAGGACATGCAAATGGCTCTCCTTCTTGCTCCCTCCGCAAGACAAGGAGGACTACGTCCTCCATGAGTCCGGCATGACCTCATCCTCCGAATCTACATCCCCTACCACAACAACTTCTCTTCGCCGCCTCATTGACGAGACATCCGATCTTGTCGACTCGCCCTCCTTCACGCACGTCCTGACCCTTCTCCTCGACGCAGGCTTCTCCCACCTTGTCGACAACAAGATCTCGCTACTATCCTACAAGATTCCACTTGTATCTGAGAGCAGTGCTCGCGTGCAGGAGATTGTGGGCAGCGACGTCAAGGCCAAGGTTGCCAACAGTTTAGCGGTATTTTGCCGACAAGCGCACTCTATCGGCAGCGGTGCGAACAACGAGTATCTTGCTGCAATTGAGCAGGTGAGGGATCTCGAGGCATTCGCTGCAGTGGTATACTCTAGTAATTTTGAATACGAGAGTCCCCAGGGTGCCGCTGTACCAAGCACAAGCAGACCAGGCACTGCAGAGGGACAGCCCGCTAAGCCAACTATAACCAGTGCGGAAGATAGCTTTGAGAGTGCTTGGGGGAAGGCATTAGCCAAGGAAGATGGCAAGCAGTTTTAGGGTAAAGAAGAGTTGCGTGGATAACGTGGCAAGATATGTATGTATGATATGCTATGGGGTTAGGAATAGCTGGATTCTTGATTGATACCCGAATTTGACTACTTGATTACATGAAGGGGCTGCTTTTAGGTGACGCATCGCACATGCTGGCTGACTGGAATCTTTTCTCTTCACAACAAGAAACACGACTACAAACATGCTCTATTGTGCCACAAAATCTAGTCAAAATGAATCCATGTACAAACAACGCGCTGTAGTACTTCCTGGTAGCATTTGCAAACATGGATTTACAAATGGTCTGATGGTACAGCGAATCATCAAAAAACCCTCTCCTTCGTTTAAGTCGCGCTCTGTATGCGGTGTTATGCTTCTTGACTCCAATTCCGAGATTCGGAACGGATCAGTCGTGACGTCAGGGTGTACTTTTGCGGAAGCTACAGTGGTACAGCAAACAACAGTTGAATAGCGCTTCTCCTTCTTTCAACATCAAGAGCAGACATAATCCTGTTGTTTAGTCCAAAAGGACTGCAATTTCAACATGGCTAGCACGCAAAAGACTGCACAAGGCAAGAATGCCTATGTCACGCTGCTAACACGGCCAAGCTACCTCGCAGGCGCTATTCTTCTGGCAAATACTCTCACAAAGCACTCACCAGAAACGCCTCTGATCATATGCTACACGCCAGAGACTCTCGCCGAGCCAGCAATCCAGGCTTTTCGCGACGAGGCAAAGTACTCAAACATTATCGTGCATCCGGTTGAACACCTGCGCTTGCCAGAAGATGGCACGGAGAGTGGCATGGTAGCTGAGCGCTTCATTGACACATGGACGAAACTACGTGTCTTTGATCTATACGATATGGAGCAGAAATTCGACCGTCTGTGCTGGCTCGATGCGGACATGATGATCTTCTCCAACCCTTCTCCCTTGATCTTCAACGCCCAAAACGACGCCTACTTGAGTGGCGGAGATGGTATGCGCCTCATGGCTGTACATACCTGCGTGTGCAATCTCGACCACGACAGCTGGGCGCCCGAGAGCTGGAATCCCTCAAACTGCGCCATGGCCAAACTCACCTCACCCGACCAACTCGCTACCGTTGCATCATCACCCTCTACACTCGGCAACTTCAATTCTGGCACGTTTCTGTACCGACCCTCAGCAGAGCTTTCATCTTTCGTCCACGCCAAATTCGAAGACTTAGGAAACGCCGCCCTGCGAGCTATGAAGTTTCCGGACCAAGACTTCCTGAACGAATGTTTCGATGAGTCTCGCTGGAGCACACTTAGTTGGAAAACAAATGCCCTTAAGACATGGAAGTACTGGCATCCAAACATCTGGGTAGACGACCAAGTCGCTGTGCTACACTACATTGTCGACAAGCCTTGGGCTGCGCGTGTCAAGCCAGACGGCACTGCAGGGTATCTAGGCAAAGACGGCGCAACACATAAGTGGTGGTGGGACGAGTTTGCGAAGTGGGAGAAGGAGAGGAACGGGCAGGGCGAGAAAGACTTGTTGAACATCGTGAGCAAGTATGTGGCGAGCGAGTCTGGCGAGGAGAATGAGGAGATGAGAGCGATTGGGGGTGGAGTGCAGGATTATGCGAAGAAGTGGCCGCAGAAGAGCCCTGGGGCCGATTCTTTGGAGAATGCCGGGAAAGTGGATTTGGGGGAGGGACCGAATGGACCGATTACGAGGGTTAAGGCATTGGGGGAGAGGGGCCACGGGCCTCGTGTTGGTGGAGGAAGGGGCCGGGGTGAAGGATGGAGTTATATGGAGAATTGAGGATGCAGTGAGCAGATCGACTAAAAGCGTGATAAAATCTCATTACATGGTCCTAGAATCAGATTAGAGGAGTATACCGTCACATCCAGAGAGAAATTATATAAATCCAAAGACTATGCCTTCAACATACGGAGAAAAGTTGGTGGCAAGAGGACGAACAAATCAGCGGCTGAGCCACCAACCCAAGACTTTCCCAGATTGGGACTGCCGAGCTGAGATGGACAGCTTCATTTTCGAGGGTCTTGTTGGCAAATGATGCCTTTGTGCATATTCGGCACACGTCGAGTGAACAACTCATCATGCAGAGCCAATCATTAGCTCTGTGTTCTGGACCAATCATTTGCGCCTACCATGGCTTGGTGTGGGATGTGACTCGTGTTCGTGGTCGGTCTACTCATCACCGTTCAGACAGTTAGTCTGGATAGTCCTGGCTCTGGTAGTGAAATAGTAAGCCGCACACAAACTCTTTGCTACTTGTCAGAGCGCTGATGGTGCGGAGATTGCCTAGGCTATGTGATGGCGAGCACGACTCCAGACAGCCCAGTAGTCATAAACTCGAGAGCACAAGTGCTGGTCAAGAGCAAGTACTGTGGCTCTAGGCTGAACAGCGAACGATGTGATGACGATGGGCTCGGTTTCTGGTGGGGGAGGACGAGAGTGATATGACCGGCATAAGACAGTGCCTTGCGACTGTGCTGGACAGCCCTCGTGCAACGTGCATATATAGTGCGGACAGCGATATGGCGGGAGTGACGATGGCGGGAGGCTTGCTGGCGGTGAGCATAACCTCAGCATCCTGCTGTTTACCTGGACTCGAGTCTTGACTTTGCAGCCTTTCACACTGATTATTTGTTGATCGCGTTGGTGTTACCCTTGCTTAGCTGCCTATTTGTACACCAAACTCCGAACGTGACTCGTGGTGTCGCCGAAGCTTGGAAAAGACGAGGACCAACCAAAAGTCAGAATAATCTGATTCGTCGAGATACTCGCACACGGTCAGTCGCATCGACGTCCAAGGTAGAGAGGATACCGTCGCGATAATGAAGCTGACCATGGCGCCAGACATTGCAGCTGCTCGCTTCAGGCGACGATCTCGTCCCCGCATCCCCAGCCCCGGGCGTCTCTGGGCTCGCTGGCCGTCTCGCTGTGACGAAACCACCTCCACCATCTTCATAGCTCCGACCATCACGCACGCGACGACACGCCCCGGCCGTGTAAACACCACCATTGCGCAACACGCACACATCTTGCGCCTGGCCCACTGCATTTCAGCGACTGCCGTGTCAGCATTCCACGCGCTCGCCAATCTTGCGCCCGCGTAACCTCTGCGCAACAAACACGCCATGGACCAAAACATCCAGAAGATGCGCGCCGCCCCAGCTGCACCCCGTCGCTATGACGGCCAGGCGGGGAACCCGCTCTATGACCCAGCACAGGGTGGCCACTATGGTATGTACACACGATGCTGCAGTCCTCTGCCAGTTGCTGACCTCGTCCCCAGGCGCATCCGCTTCCGTACGTCACCACGCGCGCCCGCGCTGACTTGCATGCGCTGATATTTGGTCCAGATTGCCGCCCAAGGCCACGCGCCAGACCCACAGCTGTTCACAGGCTCGTGGCAGAATGTACGACGCGACCGCGCTGCAGGCTGAGACACGAGAGCTAACCCCCCACAGGTCAACCAAGGCCTTACAGGCAACTACCGCGACATCCTCAACACGTACTGGCAGCAGCAGGTCACCAAGCTCGAGACCGACGAACATGACTACAAGCTGCACCAGCTGCCATTGGCGCGCATCAAGAAGGTGATGAAGGCCGACCCCGAAGTCAAGATGATCTCGGCGGAAGCGCCTATCCTGTTCGCAAAGGGCTGTGACATCTTCATCACGGAGCTCACCATGCGCGCGTGGATCCACGCCGAGGAGAACAAGCGACGCACGCTCCAGCGCTCAGACATTGCCTCGGCGCTGTCCAAGTCGGACATGTTCGACTTCCTCATCGACATTGTGCCGCGCGAAGAGGCGCACCCCCACAAGCGAGCCACGGGGCAGAACGCCCCCGTGCAGTCGTCTGGCCCTGTGCCTCCTGGTGGGATGCCCCAGCAGGTTCACGCGTCGCACCCCATGGCGCCCCCAGACTACGGCATGGGCCAGCACATGCAGCAGCAGGACGACTTCCGCCAGTCCAACATGTATGCCAACCCGGACCCCGTGTATGCGCAGCAGCAGATGTTCGACCAGTCGTACCAGGCATATCCAACCATGGCGCAGCAGCAGGTAAGATTTGTCGCCGTGAAAGCAGGAGCAGATGGCTGACACCACGCAGCAGATGTATGCGGTCAACCCGCGTGCTCAGGACCCTAGCGCGGCCGACGCCCAAGCTTACCGCCACGAGGAAGCTGATGCAGATGCTGAGGGTGAACGCGAGGACTTTGGCCCTTGAGTAGGATCTACCCAGTAAGGGTGTCAAGATGAGGGAAGGACTTGGCTGGGTTTTGCTGTGAAGAAATCTACTTGGCAGCAGAGGGCAATTGTTAGTTTCTTTTCATTTTCGGTTGAGCAGGCGTTTCTCAGGAATGGTGTTGGACAGGCACGGCCGCGGATGCACCGAGGACTAGACGGCGTCATAAGGTCTATTACCCAGTAGCCAAATACATATTGCGTCTTATTTTCGTGCTTGAAGCTGCACCGGTACCTGCATTCCTCAATTCGCCGCGTCCGTTCCGTTCCGAGCACGTTGGCAGGGGCCCTACTACAGACGGCCGAGGCGAGGCAGACATGTACAATGTTGCATCTCCTCGTGAAGACAGCACAGATATAAACATGTGGCCCGGCGCAATCGGAGCATTTCCCATCCCCCCGCGTTACTGCCCGCCGTCGAGACACGTCTGAGACCCATTGGCCCGTGTGTCCCTGACTTACCCCACTTGCCTAGAGCCAACAGAGAACCGCGTGGTCACCATAGCTACTTGTTTAAGATTCGAGCCTCCCTGCACACGGTTGTTGCTTTTTCCTCCCGCATATTTCCTCTCATCACCAGACCGGCTTCGGTGATTCAAGTACTCTCTTCTACTGCTCCACCACTACCTACTTTTCAACCACCACTTCCAACAGCTTCGAGCTACCCCGCCCCCGCACTTCAGCTACCCTCCCTAGACAACTCAACAAGATGGTCAAGGCCGTTGTTGCCGGTGCCGCTGGAGGCATTGGACAGGTGAATCCATCGATTCTACAGCTCCAGAACGTCAATTGACACGCCCAGCCATTGTCGCTCCTCCTCAAGTCCTGCCAGCACGTCACCGAGCTCGCCCTCTACGATGTCGTGAACTCGCCCGGTGTCGCTACCGACCTGTCCCACATCTCGAGCCCCGCGGTACGACCCTGCCTTGATCCCGCCGTATACAAGAAGAGAAGCTGATAGCAGACAGCTCGTCAAGGGCTACCTGCCCAAGGATGACGGCCTCCAGCACGCCCTCAGCGGCGCCGATATCGTCGTCATCCCCGCCGGTATTCCTCGTGAGTGCACCCCCACGCCCGATTGTGTAATAGCCAGCTCATTCTTGCAGGCAAGCCTGGCATGACCCGTGACGATCTGTTCAAGATCAACGCCGGTATCGTCAAGGGCCTCATTGAGGGCGTCGTCAAGCACTGCCCCAAGGCCTTCGTTCTCGTCATCTCCAACCCCGTCAACTCCACCGTTCCCATTGCCGCCGAGGTTCTCAAGAACGCCGGTGTCTTTGACCCCAAGAAGCTCTTCGGTGTCACCACCCTCGACGTCGTCCGTGCCGAGACCTTTGTCGCTGAGATCACTGGCGAGAAGAACCCCGCCAACCTCAACATCCCCGTTATTGGTGGACACTCTGGCGAGACCATCGTCCCTCTCTTCAGCCAGGCCAAGCCCAGCGTTACCATTCCTTCAGACAAGCTCGATGCGCTCGTCAAGCGTGTGCAGTTCGGTGGTGACGAGGTTGTTGCGGCCAAGGAGGGCGCTGGATCAGCCACTCTCTCCATGGCCTACGCTGGTTACCGGTATGTGAGGAAACTTGTTCTTGTAGTCATGAGCTAACATGGACAGATTCGCCGAGAAGGTAATCAGGGCCGCCAAGGGCGAGAAGGGCATTGTCGAGCCCAGCTTCGTCTACCTGCCCGGTGTGACTGGCGGTGATGCCATCGCCAAGACTACTGGCACCGAGTTCTTCTCTGTTCCCATTGAGCTTGGTGTAAGTAACCCAAATTGAGTTGAGGATATGGAGCTAACGTCTACTAGCCCAACGGCGCTGAGAAGGCCATCGACGTTGTCAGCAGCGCGAACGACCACGAGAAGAAGCTGCTCCAGGCCTGCTACGACGGCCTCAAAGGCAACATCACCAAGGGTGTTGAGTTCGTCAAGAACCCTCCTTCCTAGTGAGTCTATATTGTAGTGTCAATCTTCGACGTAAGCTTACGACGGCCGATAGGACGCGTTCTCAGTACTGGCGACGAGGCACGATTACGACTAAAAACATGACTTGAGATGTGCAAGGACAAAACCATGCGCAATTGGGCGAGCGAAATCAGATACCACAACTAGATAGCTGAAAATATAAGCTCTCATGCAGCCCAAGCCATTGTCCTCGTTGACTACAATGTCTCTATGATGATCCAAGTGAAGAGAAACGCCCAACACCACCCAATGCCGCTGAAACAAGTCATGGAGCCTCATATTATGCCCTTGCACACCCCAACGCTCAATTCTTTGCCCCCGCCGTCCGTATCTGAAAAGTCGCAGCCGGCAACCCCGCACAATCCGCCGTGACAGTCGCCGTAATGCCCAAACTGGCCAAACACCCTCTAATCACGCCCGCAGGGAAGTACAAGAACGGCTGCACCCTCGCCTGAGCATTCGCATCCCGCCCCAGCGCCACGTCGCCCGTCTGCTGCACCAGAGCCGCCTGCATCGCCGCGTCGTACTTTTTGGTATCGAACGACATGCGGCCGAGGGGCTTGAAGGTATTGTCGGTCAAGACGTAGATGCCGCGATGGTTTGTCTTGAGGTTATCGATTTGTTTGCGGAAGAGCAGGGTCCAGAGGTCTTTGCAGAGGAACTTGATGATGTCGAGCGGGGTGGTTGGGCGGGGGGTATCGCGGGAGAATCTGGACGAAAATCAGCCACGACCACCAGGTGCTGTGTATCTCTCTCTGTGTGTGTGTATGTATGTATGTGTGTGGGGGGAAGGAATATGGGATGTGCGTGGCCGTTTAGATGTTGGGGGACGTACCGCTCTACAACGCCCAGTCCTACTCTGTATCCTAGGTTCTCTAATCTGTGGAATACGGCTTCTCGTGCCTCTTCCTCGTCTACAGTCGCTGTCGCGCCTGCGCCGCCTCCCGCACCTCCTACTGCGCCCCCGCTTGACGCATCGTTGCTCGTCCCACTTAATCGGTTCGATGCTTTGTTGTTACTACTACTCCCGTTCGTCCACTCTTCCTCGCGCAATGCTAGGTCCGCGGTTATGCGGTATGCCATGGGCACGAGCTCGATGAGGAGGAGGTCGAGACATGACGTGTTGACGAGGGAGAAGGTGGGGTCGATGTACGAGGTTGTGGGCGTGTCAGGCGCGGGGTGCGGAGGAGGGTTAGAGGACATGGTGTCTCGGCCTGGTGGTGGGATACGCGTGTGGTGGGATACGCGTATGGTGGGTGTATTTGGTGTCGAGGTGGGAGAAATGCGAGCTTCTATGGTGCGCCGCGCGAGGCGGAGAAGTTGGCTATTCGCTGTACGGTGTTCAGATGCGTATTTTAAGCTTGGAATTGTGCGCGCGAGCTTCGTGGAAGCTTGTGAGGTGTTTGTGGGTGGGGTGTGGAGGTTGAATTCGAGGACGCATTTGAGCCGCGGTCGATCGTTGCAAGGGTCCAGCGGAGGATGTCATAGCGGTAGTTCATGGAGACACTCTCATCTTCAACTCGACAGGACAGTCACACGTGCGACAATGACGTGCCACAACATATGACGAGTTTCTAACATGGTTTCGATATCTCTGAATTGCCCAAGGCGGCGAGCTGATCCGCGTCCGCCATCCGCCTTATGCCATAACATTCGCCGATGCTTTTACGAATACTTCTGCAATGAGGAAGCAACTGGGCTCCGATAAAGACTTTCACTTTCAAAGGAACTCGACGGGTCTCTTAGTATCTCATATCCCTGCGAGTAGCAGAGTCTTGTAAAATCGTTCCATGAAAGAAAGCTAACATCGACGGACGGCAGCACTTTTCCAAAGCCCGATGCATCAAGCCAAGGATGAGATCGAATTAGATCGCGCCGTGAAAAAAAGACTTGCTTCATTATGAATTAGGTACAAAGAAGGGCAGGAAGAAAGAAAACAAGAATGATATGCGGACCATAGGCAATCACGAAACTTCCCAGCAAAGTCGACAGCAGGACCAGGCATCCAGACTTCCAACTAACAGATTGACGTCTGAAAGGTCGAGACAGAGAACCAAAAAATTAAGGGAATAGAAGACACCTCAAGCCAAACCACTGTCATCAGTAAGGCCGTATGCCTGCTTAAGTGGGCTGGCACCGGGATGTTCGTCATGGATATGGCTAGGTGAGAGGATTGCCGAATATCGTGGTGGTGGAGGGTTTGCGGAACCACTTTCACTGAAGTCGCGAGGAGATCTGACCATGTATCGAGGAACCGCAACCGGCATGGCAGGCGGTGCATTCGCTGCCAGTGTCGCTGTGCCATTGTCTTTCATCGCACCAAGTTCAATGTCCTCGGAATCGCTCATCTCAGGATTCGATTTCCGGAAATGGCGCATTCGTGAGATGGCGACAAGCGCCAATAAGTAAAACGCGAGAAACCCAGAAACGTAGCTCAAACATATCGTTACCAGTACGAATACATCAGCGGCGGGCTCATTGTCCAGGAGTACCCGCTCGAGCGCATCCAGTGTCTCGTCGCGAGGCAATACACCAGTATTTGGAGGAATGTGATCGGGCGAAGCAGCAATCCATTGAAGTGCATTCTCCGTGCCGTTCGACTTGGCCCAGTGGAGATCTATATACTTCCAGTATATATCGCCGCGATGACGGCCGACTTCGCCTGAGGCACTGGCTATCGCGGACCTGGCCTTCTGCCAGCCGCACTCAGATGTTGAGAGCGTGAGCAGTTTGAAACCTGCCACCTGGACTGCGTTTTGGAGGACCTTGGGATAGTATGCGGTGTAGCCTGTCTTGATCGCGAAGTAGAGTTCCGGATCAGTCTCCGTGGGGAGAGGGAGGAGCTTGTAGAATAAGCCTCGCTGTTGCATGCAGCCGGTGCGCTTGCTGGCGAATTGGGTGAATTGAGGTGTACTTGTACACATTGCAGAAGGTAGGTACGTGATGAGGAGCAGAACTGTAGTAAAGATAGGCCATGCTGTCGATAACATTGTTGTGAACGATAGTATGGCCCACACTGAATGTGGACGCTGGTGGAAGAGTGATGTGGTGGAGCATTTGGATGGTCGAGCTTGACATGCTCACTATCAAACATCGCGCGTGCCTGCGATATTTTGAAGCCTTCCTTTGCAGAATTATGGAAGTTTCGGGTCCGTGCAGAGAAGCAATCATGCATAGTAATAGCAAGTGCAAGGCCGTCGTTTTGTATCCATTGAGGTAGACTTCATAGAAGCGATGAGAAGGCACAATGTCATCCCCCCATCTAAGATGGGTTGCATTCATCATCTTCTCCTACTTTGAGTCCGCAATTCTTAATCTGGATAGAGAATTGAAGTTCGACTCGTGGACATAACAAAGGAGCATTCGCGTGTGCCAAGACGCTAAATAGAGCCCTTGATGAGAGCGCCTTTCTGCATCTCTTCAACACCAGCTTTCTGTATAGATACAAGGATCAAAAATTTACAATGTCAGGTCCTTCAATGGTACTTCCAGCCTCAGATACGATATTGCTACGCCTCACACACCCAACACCGGATGAATTGTCGGTGATATGGAAGGAGACCGCCTCTGAATGGCGCGCCGCCCTATCGATGTCAAAATTTCTTGAACTATCACAATATCTGGAGACTGTACCTCTGGCACGGAACCAAGGCATTACCCATTGGATCCTCGTTGACGCCAGACTCGAAGCGAACCAGCGGCAGATCTTGAGCTCGTGTGAGACCTATCGCAAACGTGCTCTGGCAAGCACCAAGGATGGAGAGGTGAAAGATGTCATTGTACACACTGTAGCGAGTGTCTTCTGTATACCACAGTATCGTGGTCGCGGTTATGCTCAGCGCATGATGCAAGAGTTGAGTCGAGAACTTCGGAACTGGCAGCTTGATGGACTACAATGTGTCGGAAGTATGCTTTACTCCGACATTGGCACGAACTACTACGCAAAGCTGGGCTGGAGACCTCATACGCTAAATTCCCATGTCGAATTGAGATCCCTATCGGTCTCGAGGTCGCCACTAGTTCAAGACGTGCTGGCTGAGGATATTCCAGCCTTGTGTAGCAAAGATGAGGAGCAACTTCGAAATGCTATGGCGAAGCGGATAGGGGAAGAGCAAGAACGAGTGATGATTGTTCCAGATATTGATCACATGAGCTGGCATTTCGCGAATGAGGACTTCGTCTGCAAATTCCTCTTCGGTGAGGTTCCGAAGCATAAGGGAGCAGTAGCTGGAACGAAAGGCAGCAGAATATGGATCACCTGGACTCGTCGATACTACGATCACCCTGATGAACCCAATGCTAAAAACCTTCTTTGTATTTTACGGCTGGTATTCGAGGGGAACTCAGGTGCCGACACTGATGTTTCAGTCGAAGAAGGCAAATACTCGGAGCAAACGCAAAGCCTACAGGCAGTACTCCAAGCCGCACAACAAGAAGCACATGCGTGGAAGCTCAACGAAATTCAGCTCTGGGATCCGACGCCTTTGGTTCGAAAGATGCTGGCACAATCGGATTTAGACTTTAAGATTGTGGAACGCCAACATAAAAGCATCGCGAGTGCATTGTGGTATCATGAAGATGATGAAGTTGGATCTACGCCACTGTGGTTGAACAACGAGTACTACGCTTGGTGCTGACCACGCTCAATGTCACAAAGGCCGTGAAAGAGCATCAATGAAAGCCCCAACTTTTCCACGTTTGAGCAGCGCTCCATCGCCTTCTCTAAGCTCTTCTCTGTACTCATCCACACTTTCCTCATCATATCGAGTACGCGTTGACCCCTTGGCACCAAACGAAACTTGAACAGCGCCGGTTCAGTCTCGAATCCAATGACCACAATAGCTCGCGGATCTACCTCCTGGCCCTAGATAGCTCCCAGATCAAGCGCCTCGGGCAAGTCCGGAATATTCAAAAATGCTCCGTCTGTAGCAACAAATTTCCCCTGACACGATCGTCGACCCTGCTCAAACACAGGGAGCGGACAATGGGAATGATTCAAAAGAGCTTGGGGATCGTAATAGGCCCACATTCTTTTGACCATGCGCTCCAGCTGAGCAAAGGTTTGTTGGTTGAGGAGGCCTGAAGGTCACTTATGAGGGAACGGATTCCAACCACGTAAATACCAAAGTTGAGGCTGTATCGATGACATGATAGATGAGGCTTCGAAACCACAGTGGAGAAAAGTCATGCGTGTTCTGATATTTCGATTTCAATCCTATGTCGCTTCGCGACTATGCAACGTCCAGTCCTTTACTCGTACAAACAAAATGAAAATTAAGCGTGGTAGCTATCCGAGCCAAATCGACCAACTGGAACTATGAAGTCTTGTCCAAAGACAGATGATGAAGAGAAAATAAACTCCAGATGAATGCTCCGTCCCAAATTTTCGCTCGAGCAAATGCTCGGGGTATCGTAGATGCCTGTCAACGCCATGCAATGCTCCCATCCGATATTACTGTTTCAAAGAAATGCTGATTTTGCACATGTCCTTCCGCCGCGGCGATTCTAGCGTCGACGCTTCGCATCTCCATGTCCCTGGCCTTGGTCTTGAGGGTCGCGTACTCGCTTCCGCCCATCGTCTGTGTTTCCTCCGCCTCTGCTTCGCCGATCTTCCCGGCCGGATCCCCGTCCATCGTCGCGAGAGCCACGCTCTCTCCTTCCACTTTCTCGTGGTTCACGGCCGGATTCGCGTCCTGGTCGTTCCCCTCCTTCTCGTTCACGGTCACGTCGACTGCTGCCATCACGTTCGCCGCCTCGCTTCTCGCGACCGCTGCGTTCGTGACCAGAGGCACGCTCTTCTCCTTCTACGCGAGGTGGACCACCTTCCCGATTGCTACGTTCGTCGGTGCGCCGTTCAGCTCGCTCAGAAGAGCGTTCACTATCACGTCCTGACCGCTCACTGCGTCTACCGTCACGGTGACCGCGGTTTTCTGTTCGGTTCTCGTCTTGTGGTGGATCTTCCATCCGCCCTGGCCCATTCTCTCCTCGGTTGCTTCTTGCATATTGGCCGTCGACACGTGAATTTGGCATGTTTCCGTGCGATGGTGGTGGCATAGGACTTGGAATTCCTCCATTCGCGTCTACAGGTCCGTTCGCGCGACTTGCTCCTCGGCCACGCACCGGAGGGTTTTGTTGGGGTGGTCGTTCATTTGATCTGTTCTCGGGTGCAGGTGCACTTTGACTCAACACATTGTTAATGGTACCCAATGGATTGCGTCGATCGCCTGATCTTGGTGGTATACGTTCAGTGGCAGCGGGGCCAGTTGGAGGTCCGCGGCTGACTGGTGATGACGATGTATTCTGGGGACCCCGACCTGTCCCACGGGGGCCACTTGGTGCATTTGGCATGCTCGTCTGTAGAGCCGGACCTGGCGGTGCACGCTGTATGTTGTCCAAACGACTCGGGTGAATCCCCGTAGCAGCAGACGACGCGGGGCCTGATGGTGGCGTGGGCGTCGGAGGCTGCGAGACTGGATGCGGACGCTCGCCTGGTTTGGTTAGCGTTTGAGTGTCGGCAGTGGTGTTGTACGTACTTCGTGGCCCCGAGGGTGGAGTTGGGTCTGCTGGTTGATTCAACCTTCCGTAGTTTGGATCTTGTGCTGACGATCGAGAGGAACGGTGGGGCTGAGGCTGAAACATCTCCCTCGCAGTACCAGCAGACGGAGCAGGTTCATTGCGTCCATTGCGTGGGCCTGTTGGCGTGCTTGATGTTGGTTCGTCGCGACGATCCCGGCCACCTGTATGCCCAGATGGTGGACCTCGCTCTTCATAATACTCGCGAGGTGGCTCGCCACGATTAGGGTAGCCTGAAGGACCCCGCTCGTCCGTGTGGCGATCTTCTCCACGCCTCTCGTCGCCTCCACGATGCGGCGGCATAGGTGGACCTCGCTCCCGACGGTGGTCTCGATCACTTCGGGGGGGCTCGGGCATACCTGCCTCTCCTTGGTTGATAAGAGCTGCACGTGCTGGATTGACGGTCGGTCCGTCTGTCGCGGGTGATAGTGTCGCTGGTGGCGGTAGTCGCGAAGGTACATAATCACTGCGTTCTGGGCCCTGGCGAGGATGAGGTGGTAGATCGCGGCGATGGGAGGAATGGTCATGTGCGAGAGACGAGTTTGAGGTCATTCGCCGAGGTTCCATCGCAGGAGGTGCTGCATGGCCACGAGACTCGGGTCGATCACGCATATCCCTCCCATCCCTAGGTTCCCATCCAGGAGGACGTACAGGTGCCCCCCTTGTGTCTCGGGGAGGTGCTCGCATTGTCCGATCGTCGTAATCTCTAGTATCGCGTCCGGGCCATTCGCGAGCATCAGCTCCAGTTGGTATGCGCTCCGGCGTCCGACCACCAGGAAGGAGACGCCCACGACGCCCTGGGGACGCTTCACGCTGCCGCATTGGATCACCTGACCGGTCTAACCGACCGTAGTCGCTCGGGGGTACTCTGCCGTCGTAACGGCCATGCGGTGCATGGTCCGCGTGACGCTCGGGTGGACGGTCGGGCTGTCGCGACCGTCCTGGTTGAGAATCTGGTCTTGTAGGCAAGTTATGAGAAGGTCGTCCGGCCTGTGGGGGTTGTGGTGTATTTCTTCCCTCTGGTCGAGGCGGGTACCGATGAGGCTGAGGCGGCTGATGTACTTGAATGTGGTTTACCCGTGTCCCGGTCTTGCTGTGCAGGCGTTACAGCACGCGAATCATGCAATTTTGATGCTGCTCGTGCAGATTCCCTATCTCGGATTGGTGCTTGTGCAGGAGGGGTGGAGACGGCGCGATCTTGAACATTGTCATCCGCTCGTGGTGTTCCATTGCTATATAAGACGTTCAGCGATGTTGACTTGATGATACGATTTGTAGAGGTACTTACGTCTCTGGCTTGGGTTCAAAGACAGGCGCCGTTGCCTTGAGCTTGTTGGAAGAGCTGTCTTGAGGCTGTGGGGTGGCAGACTTGCTCGACGCTGTTTGATTAGCACCGTTGATAGGCGCTGGCGGTGGTTTTGGTGGTTCTGGGACCTTAATTTGATGAGTATGCGTTTCGCGTCGATAAGATAGAAAGACTTACGTTACGGAACTTGTATTCCGACTGAAAGTTCTTCTCTGGGTTCCGAAACAGCGCCAAGCTTGATCCTGCTGTTGTCTTGATATCACCACGTTCGTCGTGATGCGCCATAGGCTCGATGACCGCCTTCAACTCCGCAGCCATTGCATCTACCTTCGGGAAGCTGCCAGAACATGCAGTGAGAACGACGAGAGAATTGCGAATCTGCTGGAAGTCACCTGTTTCGAGGCATGCCTTGAGTGCCGTGAAGAGTGCTTTGTGCCACTTGTAGAGCACCTTGCAAAAGTCGTCGTATTGGAGATGCTCGACGGGACGACGATCGGTATCAAACTTGCGACCAAAACCAGGAAGGGTCTTGTCTGCACCGTGCGCTGACTGTACGTATGCATTGTTCTTGTTTTCGTGCCATCTGAGAAGCTCGCGGAGAATGCTGTTGATGAAGCGACCAAAAGTAAGTGCCTCGTCGTCTGAATACATGCTGACAATACAGGCCAGCTTGTTGGCGTTGAAGAGCAGGTCTAGCAATTTGATTGTGCGGAATCCTGGTACCCCAGAGTTATGCATGAACTTCAGCATTGCAGCTGCATACTGAGCGTCTTGTAAGGACATGCGGCTTCGTGGGAGGAAGCAATCCTGGAGTAGGCTGCTGTGGAGAATGTCGGACCGTGCATCCAACATTGGTACGCCTTCGAACCATTTCTGCATCTCTACACGCAAGTGAGACTGAGTGAGGTTGTTGGCGAGTATTACCTCTTGCTGTTCTACCTTGAGCTTGGCGACCTCGATTTTCGCTTTTCGTGTTTGATCAGTCTCTTTGGGGGGCGCGTTGCTATTGTAGCCACGGCCACGTCCAGATGTTGGGGGCAACCGTATCTGTCGTTCCAATTGTGAGACGAGGTCTTGGTACTGTTGCTTAATTCCACCAACGTCGACATCGGGCAGCGACAGTTGCCAGAATGTGACGTAAAATGGGAGACATGGGTGGTCTCCAAAGTTTGCTGGTAGAGCCGTCTTCATCTCTTCGGCCAAAGCTTCAATCGCTGGATTGCCTAGTGTCGCTGTCTGATCCATTGAATCGTCGATTTCCTTCATTTCAACGTCAGCTGGTGCATCATCACCACCACCACCAGCAGGTGTAGAGGCGTCCTTCTCCAAGTCGCTCGATGCAACAGTAAGCCCGTTCGTAACGGGCATCTCGTCGGCTTCGCCCATAACGGTGTCGCCGTTTGTCTGACTTTGCGTAGGTCTCCTTCGTTTCCTGGTCCGAGACTTGTTAGACTTTGCAGCTATGCTGGCACGTGCAATCGTAAAAGCAATGTCAGGTTCCACGCCAAAGTCTGATATCATCTCAACGGGTCCAGGAAACAGGCTGTCGAATTCTTCCACCGGAATGTAAGTACGTAAGAGCTCTAGGTATTGCAATAGATTGGACCTCAGTTTGTCCAGATTGAACAGAACAACCTTGTCGGGCGTATCTTGCTGGTCGTCGCGATACACATATCGCTCCAAATGTTGAGCTAATGCCAAAAGGATTTGTGGGGCGAGACCTGTTTCTTTCAGATACCTTGTAAGACGCCTCGCAGAGGAACCTGCCTGGTGGCGATTGTCCTTGAATTGGGTCACAAACGTGTGCGTGCGCATAATGGTGCCAGCGCATAGCGAGAGTATGGTCGACTCGGAGACAGAGTTGTAGATACGAATGCCACCCATATGCTGGATCATCTGCTCCAAAACGTCGAGCATGTAAAGCTCACCCTCAGGTTGTAGCACTTGATGGGTGATGAACTGAAGGACAGGAGTCGGGTCCATGTAAGAGTGGCGTTGATATGCTTTGCCGACAAAAGATGCAATGTTCTTGAGCCAAGGTGCCGCAAGCATACCGTCGTCCTGTGTTCCGCCTTTCTCGGGTCGAATGAAGAAGTTGACCATTGTCCAGGTGAGACAATCGTATCCGAGCAGAGTGAGATATCGAACGCATTCCACAAGCGCATCGATCATGTTGGGATAACTGATGAGGCGTCTCAACGTCAACTTAAATACGATGCCGGGGCTCGCGTAAGAGATCTTCGCGATCTTCCTGCCATATTCCTTTGTATTGTTTGCTGCAACTCGGCCGAGGTCGTGATTCGTTGCAATCCTGGCCTGTTCGAACATGGCCTTGAGAGAGGCTGGCTTGGTGCTGCTAAACCATTGCTGATAGATCAGGTACCTCGTAGCAGTGTCGAAGTTCTTGAAAAGGTCCCATACTTCGTTGATAACACCCGGATTTTTCCCAGAATACGATAGTGCAGGAGCAATGAAGGTAGCAGAGAAATCGACCCATAGCTTGCGGTTGCCAGTAGAATCATCATCAGCCAGGCTCTTCTTGCCAATGCGAACTATTTTCGTCAACAAAACTGTGTCTTTTCCGCACTCTGGTCCCAAAAGGCCAAGTAGAGAGGTGCAAAGCTTGATAACGTCGTTGGCTTCCTGGCAAACAGGCACGTTGTCGACCCAGTCTTCCCAGTAAAACTTGTAATCGATCGTGTCGCCAGCGTCGCGCATATCAGGCTTCGCCCATTTGAGTACGCGGCGAGGGATAAAATCGGATGGTCGTGATTGTGTTCGCAGACCAGCACCCTTCGGAACGATGGGGTACTGCTCTTCAGAAACGGGTCGAGTAGCCTCGTAGACTTTGCTCACAGAATGATGGCCGATACGGAGAAGATACTCAACGAGATCTGGATACACTTCAAGCAACCAAGGATGGCGGCCCAGAATGAACAAGGCTTGCGGTAGAGCACCGATGCACAGCAAGCTCTTAAGTAACTGATACTTTTGATCTGCTGGTTCGGGGAGGGAGGCCTTCTTGTCGGTAGCCTCATCGGACTTTGCTGGCGTGCTTCGCTCTGATTCTGACTTTGAGGCATTGTCTCGTAATCGTGTAACCGCGGGTGGTCCTGGGAGCGTATCATCCGGCAATGCGCCGGCCATGGTGAGTGCGTTACGCACAGATCCACGCTCTTTTGCTTCTGCTTCCTTCTTCGCCGCCAGAAGCTTCACCTTGTGGGCCGGCATATCTGCTTCGAGGGGGTAGAGGTGAGGGTAGAGATCAAGAACCGATATAAACTCAATCTTGATCAGGAGAGCCGCCAGATAAATCAAGTTGTCGGGTAGAAAGTCGTTTGCATCGCGGGCGTCAGAAGCATAAAACCGGAGCTTGAAGCCAAGAAGTTGTGCAGCAATGTCATTGCTTGGTGGAGGAAGCGTTCCCGTCTCTTTTATCCACTCGTCTGCCCACTTCCGCGCAGCTTGCTGTTTAGACAGCGGTGCACCTTCCGCAGGCATGGTATGGTCCGGTTGTCTATTATTTGCAGTGATGCGACGGGCACCAAGCTCGAAATATGCCTGTACTCCAGCGCGCTCACCCAGCTCACCCACGCGCTGCCAGAATGCCTGATCTCGCTGCTTTCGTAGGCGGAGTTGTTCATCCTTCACTTGATCCGAGTAGACCCAATGATTTGAGTTGGGTTGCGCCCATGCAGGCAGGGGCGATACTGCAGGCTCTTCCCATTCAATGCCTTCCAAGCCGCGAAGTTCTGGCCACCATGCGCTGGACCGAAGGAATTTGACGAAGAACCTGTGGTGCTTGACGAGGAGGTTGGCGAAGACGTCGAGCGTAACATCCAAAACGCGACCAATGTCGAGATCAAAAGCGCCAATGAGAGCATTGACTCGCTGATAGGTCGCACTCACAGTCTCCTGAGACGGCGGTTGGCTGTTGACGGTCGTGAAGTATTCGGTCATGAGCTTCGAGTAGCCTTCGGTCTCTTCGCGCAGTAGATTGTAGTTCGATTGTCGGTAAAGGGCGTGCGTAGCTTTTCGGACGGCGACTCTGCCAAATGTGTCACGAACGAGGCCAAGCGATCCGAGAAGGTCGCCTTCGAGTTCACTACGCATGCGAGAGACATCGATGTCTGTCGCCATAAGCATCTGCTGTACGCGCGCCTGCTTCTCCTTGTCCTGCGTCAAAGAACTGAGTGTGTCGAGGAAAGTCGATACGGCATCGACGTCGTCGCTGGACGGCGCAGCAACAATGTCCCGTACGAGGGAGCCCAACTCTGGAGCGCCGAGTTGTCGGTCGATGGTGGCTTCGATGATCTCGTGGAAAATGACAGATAATGTGAGCACATTGCCATCGCGCTGGGCCGACAGGGCAGCGTGGATCACAGCGTCGCGTGCGCTCGCATTCCAATTCGCAAGCCGTTGCGGGGTGAGGTATTCATTGCTCTCGGGCACGTCTCGCGCTGGATTGGGTGCTGAGGGCTGAGTGCTCTGCGATGTGGGGGTGGACGGGGTCGCAGGAGCTTGGGCTGATGCTGGTGCCGCCTTGTTCGATTGGAAGCTGTTCGCGGGCGGTGACATGGCTGTCGGAGAGTTGTGCGAAGCATTGCTGGGGCTTTGGGGCACACTGGAGCCGCCGCGCGCATTGTTCCTGCCCTGACGCCTTCCAGGCCCTCCGCGCGGACTATTCTGTTGATGATGGTGAGGATGATGGTGCTGCTGCTGCTGTTGTTGTTGCGAATGAGCCATGCCCATGCGCAGGTTCTCTGGCCTGTGTGGCGAGGGACGCGATGGCGAAGAGTCATTCTGGGAGAACTCAGATCGCCGACGCTTAGGAGGCGGAGGCATGTTCTCCGTGAGAGACCCGGCGCGAGTCAAAGGCTGAGGGTGTAAGTTGCGGGCATGCGCGGTAAAGGTGCGCGCAATGATCGACGGGATGAGGCCGAGCGGTGGTGCGAATCAAAAGGAGCGAGGAGTGCTCCAACGCTGTGATGGGCCTGCAGCGGAGGAAGTGGTTGAGGTCACGTCGCGTTAGGTGCGGTCATTGAACTCTGTCAAACTGAGAGCTAGGCTATCACGACCGCACAGACAGCTATTGTCCTTACGTCAGCACAGGGTTTCACCACCACCAACGCCCGCCTTGTCATTGTACTTTCATTGTACATGAATTTCACACGTTTAGTCCCGTACGACAATGATAATCACGTGCAAAAGATAAAGTTCTGGCAGGCTTTAAGATAGTATATTGCGATGCCATGAAAGACTCAACTAGGCCTCAAAAAGTGTTGAAGGAGCGACCAGACCTCAAAAGACGACGGAAACTATTGGCGTTCAAGCAGCAGCAGCAACAGCCTGTGCAGTGGCCTTGCGCTCGTTCTCGAGAACGGCTTCGAGGACACCATTGGCGCCGTGGCCAGCCTTGAGCTCCTTCTCCACCTCATCGATCCCAAGCTGGCTGTCGGTCCAGAGCGGCTCGGCCTCTTCACCCTCGACACCTACGCCAATGAACCCGCCTTGAGCAGCCCACTCGCTAGTGCGCTTGATGCCAAGCTGCGTCCAGACAGCATCGAAGGCCTCCACGAGATGGGCCTGATAGGTCTTGTCATGGCCTGGAGTAGGCGTGACACGAAGCCTCTCCTGGCCAACAGGAACAGTAGGGTAGTTGATGGCCTGGACATAGATGCTCCAGTCCTCGAGGAGCAGATCAGAGGCCTTCTTCGCAACTTCCGCATTTCCGACAAGCACAGGAATGATGTGGCTGGGGTTGGGAATGACAGGAATGTCCTTGCCGTTCAGCGCATCCTTGACAGCACGAGTGTGCAGCTGCTGAAGGCGCCGATCGCCCTGATAATTAGCCTGGTACTCAATGGCGGTCTTGGCACCTGCCATGGTCGCTGGCGGAAGTGAGGTAGTGAAAATGAAACCTGGCGCAAGCGATCGAATCGTGTCAACGAGCTTGGCAGAGCCAGCAATGTAACCACCAACGCAGCCGTACGCCTTTCCAAGCGTGCCAGTGATAATATCAATACGGTCTTGAACGGTCCCCTGAGGCTTTCCGGCCTTGTGGGCTTCGAAATCCAGATGCTCAGCGACACCAGCACCGTGTGGTCCGTACATGCCTACGGCATGGACTTCATCGAGAAAGGTAATTGCACCATACTTCTCCGCAAGGTCGCAAATCTCTTCGATAGGTCCAATTGAGCCGCACATACTATAAACACTCTCGAATGCGATAATCTTGGGGTACTCCGCAGGGATCGATTGAAGCTTGGCCTCCAGGTCGGCAACGTCGTTGTGCTTGAACACCATCTTCTGGGCGCCAGAATGGCGTATACCCTGGATCATCGAGGCGTGATTCAGACTGTCAGAAAGAATGACACAGTTGGGTAACTTGCTCCCCAGGGTTGCGAGAGTGGCGTCATTCGCGACATAGCAGGAAGAGAATACCAAAGCTGCCTCTTTCGCATGTAACTTCGCAACCGTATCTTCCAGAGCCATTGCGTGCTGGTTGTGACCAGATATATTCCTGGTTCCTCCGGCACCTGCGCCATAATTGTCCAGGGTCTCGTGCATAGATTGCAGGACATGTTGATTGCGGCCCATGCCGAGGTAATCGTTGGAGCACCATACTGTCACCTTCTCATCCTTGGATGCCAAGTGAGCGCGTGGGAATTCCTTTGCCATGCGGTTGATGTTGTTGAAGTAGCGGTACGACTTGTCCTTGTGCTTCTTGTCAAGCTCATTGTGGTAGAACCCCTCATAATCAAACTTGGTGCCTTGGGCGGCGTTCGAGTTTCCGACGTTGGCGGGCTTCGTGTTCAATGGCTTCTGAGCCGTAGGTGCGAAGGGCACGTGGTCTAGAGAATGGTCAGATAATACTTTTTGTGTCTTGGTGTCCTGGTGATTATGATTGTTGGGAAATGAGGCGTAGGATTTATGAGACATGGAAAGAGGTGACATACTCTGCTTGGCGTGCAAGCGGTCAATCTCAACCGCTTGAGCCTCCTTGGAGGCCGACGTGTGCAACTTCCGGCTAACGCGGGAGTAGCCACGGGCTCCTCCGAAGGATCCAGTGAGCGCGTTGTTGCGGACGCTTTGGACGGCAAGCGCCTTGCCCATGATCGGGCAGCGGCGACCGAGGACCTGGAGATTGGACATCTTGCCGGCTCCAGGCGAAACATCGTGGGAGGCGGCAGTCGTGGAGAGCGAGCGGAGAGTGGCGGGGGATGTCTTCGAGAGGAACGGGCACATGGACCTCGACTGGCGCAAAAGAGTTTCCATGTTGTCAATGGCGGGGCTGCCGAGAAAAGAAAGCTTTCAATGGGTGCGATATGTGCGAGTGCTGGTAAAGAAAGGCGGAGAGGAAGGATGGTGGGTTAGAAGTATCACAAAGTGTTTGTATGCGCCAAATCAAGCGTCAGGTTTCCGCTAAAATGGGACACGCCGGTGATCGGCACAGTGGGCTTGCATTTACGCTTGTTATTGGTCCAGCTCCTATTGGTCGAGATGCCGACGGCAATTACCTTTGATTGCTCGAGCGTCCATTTCGCTGACAATGCTGACCTACATGATCCTGGTTGCGGGGATCCAGACTGGTTCTCGGCGAAGACTGTGTGGCCGGCTCGTATGATCGAGAATTTGACAAAATGTTCCCGGAGACGCATACCGCCTTTTCACTTGTCTAACGGAACACTCGGAACCACAATGGCCGGCAGTCATCTCATTAATCACTGCATTCTTTACTCCGCCATTCCGGCTCATCTGCAAGGTTCCGACTTTTGTACTCAAAGGTTCAAGATAACCACACTTGGAGGCAAGGTCGTCCTATCATTTCAAAGCCTCCGAGATCTGCGGCTTGGGTAATGTACTGGCGCGCAATGTTCCTGTTAGTCCAGGGCATTTTGAAAAGTGCCGAGGCACAGCACTCGAAGCTTCGGATCACCCATATGACACATTGTTGGCGCATAGCATATGTGGTTGTCACTGACTGAGATGTATTCAAAGACGTCTCAGTGACGTACAGGATGTCTATAAGCTGATCATGTGTTCAGTAAGGGTCGCTCAACATTGACTAATGTACCTATTGTAGACACAGAATTGCAATTGAACCACGCCATAGGTATGCATGCTGCTGATACCATGTGCCGACGAGCTGTCGAATCAACAAATTCGTGCTCAATCTCCTTATAATCGCATCGTGCGTCGAGAATCTGAAAAGTTGGGTTGGCTAAGTCCGATGGATCTAGTGTTGCTCTCAGGCTAACTCAGCTGAGCTTATGGCTCATCATCGTCTGAAATCTCGATGATCTCTGCTTGTGATGGTCTTTCAGGATGTTTCAATGCTTCAAGACTGAAGGTGGTGCTGATAATCTTATGCACATAGTCGTAAAAGGCACTCGGGTCTGGAGACTGCTCTTCGAGACATTTCCGAAGCTCTTCGAGATTCCATTTCGATGGCTCTGCACGAAAGTAATTATCACAGAGCCACCAGCAGAGGAACAGTCGTGTGAAAATGACGATCTTTGTCTGGTCTCGAGGCAAAACGCCGTGCATCCTTTTCTCGTTGTTCGCAAGCATCTCGACGCAAGTAGAAACTTCACGAATGATGTCCATCTTACTGACTGTCCCCAGCCGGTACCGAATAGCTTCCCGGTCGCTTGCTTCCATCTCTGACATTGCTTTTGTGACGATCCTCTTACGGTCCTGTGTGCTCTTGAGGTCTTCCCATTTCCAACAGCGTGCTGACACGATCGAAGCTTGCTCCGGCTCATCTCCATGACGCGCTTCTAGGTTGTGCCTTGGAGGGACATAATGAGGCGCTTGTATCTGTGGTGGGCTCGTCGAGTGTAGAGTATGACGATCGCCCAGACCAGGGCGTACTTCCGAATCAGTGAGGACTGCTGGTGCCAAAGGCTCAATTGTAGCAATGATGATGGAGTCTGCGATAGGAGACTCTGCAATAGCGGAATCGGGTACGGGAGAATCTGCAATGATCGATTCACCGATCACAGAATCAGGTGTGTAGAGGCGTTGACCTGACGGGTTCTCAGGCGGGGGAGAACTGTCGACAAATATACCGTCCTCATGGCTATTAGAAGAATCTGGCGGCGAACCCAAATCGATGATTTCTACCACCTGGCGGTGTGATGTCTGTGGTAACGGTAAACCCCCATCACAGCCAGGCTTGCCGCCGTCCTCCAAATTCTCTCCATCATCATCGCTTGGGTCCACGACGTATATGGAAAGTAGCCATTCTGATAACTCCAAAGACTCAACGGTGGCCTCAAGATTGCGGCATTGAGTCTTGATTTGCTTTTCATTGGAGCCCGGCGCTTTCAAAATTTGATCGCAAAGCTTATCAAGTCGTTGTGTGTAATATGCGACGTCATTTTGGTACCTCTTAATTAATTCATGTCTCGTGCCAGCTCGCTCAGCTGAGAGCCATACTGCTTCTGCGTCACAGTTGACTTCGTCACCTTCAAGGACGTCTTTGTTTGGCTTCCAAAAGGCCGAGAACTGACTGATACTGTCATTGATCAGATCCACAATCTGGTCCTGTGTGAGTCTGCTCCTTCCAGATGCTGCAGGCAACATGTCGCAGTCCTCTTGATGGCCTGCATCAGCATCGTCTTCATCCGCTTCCTCTGCTTCATTTTCATCCTCCTCATATTCACCAATGCTCAGATCATCATCGTCGACAAGATTATCGTCAGCGTGCTGCCAGTGCAGTAAGTAAGCAAAATCGTCTGTTCCAGTGGGTTCTGTAAGGAGCTCGACTGGGACACTCGAGCCTGTTGGAACGGCATTTGAACTCGAAGGATAGACGAGCAGCGGTGTCGTTGTTACATGTGCGACTTTCTGTCGTTTGCGGCTCCCAGCACTATGAAAGGTTGAATCGGCCTGCGAAGCACTCACGTGTGGAGCGGTTTCACCTTGCTCGTTTCGGATATTGAGCGCTTCCATGCCAGATGTGGCGCCATGCTGCGAGTCCTTCTTTGGTGGCATCACACAACCGAAAGACCAATCGGTGTAGGTTTTGATACGCAAGCTGGTAAGAAGTTGCCGGTGTGTATGTTAGTGGTTGTTGTGAGTCGCACAGAAGCAGTGCACAAGTGGGCATACTCCAGACCACAAACGGCGTACAGCCTATCCGAGTCTTGACAACTGATTGGAAGCCAGAGTGGGGTAGAGGTGTAGGATGTAGGATGTAATAAACATCGCGGGGTAACCAATTCGGTCTAGGCAGGCGCGAAAGCACGTGATCGCGCGTGGCATTAGCCTGCATGGCTCTCAGGTTCACCTGACGGCAATCTGTCACAGAAGCGAGCTTCGGTCAGATATTGCAACAAGTTTTTACCTTTACTGACGTGACTTGTCGAATCAACACGATGTGTCGCGACTTCGGCGGGGCAGATGAGGAAATCACGCCTTAGCGCGGGGATTTGTAAGAACAACGCTAATCGTGGAATCTCGTCGGTGTATCTGAATAATAGAGGAAGTGTTCTATACAAAAGTACCTGGAGCTCAACCGTCAACATGTCATCAAACAGTATGGACTATCCACCGGCACTGTCAAAAGACGAAGAGAAGTACTTGCTTTCGACATTGAAGGACTGGTCAATAGCACACGGTCTCGCGGTCCGCCCAGCACCCTCATTCATCCCGCCCACCCAGGATCCTGCTGGCGTACTTGCGAGTACAGCACCTGTTACTCTGTTTCCCAGTCTATTCCCCCAGTCTTGCTTTGACGAAGGTCTCGCGATACAAAAGGCGTACAATGAGCTTTACTCTGCAATAGCAAGAGACGAGGCATGGCTGCAAACGATCGTTGAAGAACTGCTTGATATCGACGACTTCGTTGCAAAATTATGGCAGATTCACGTCGCAGTCAAGAAGGAGGGATATGTGCAGAGCCTCTCCCTTGGGCTGTTCAGGTCAGACTACATGGTCCATAAAGATCCAACACAACCCGACCCTGCCCCAGGTTTGAAGCAGGTTGAGTTCAACACAATCGCATCATCATTCGGTGGGTTGTCTTCGCAGGTATCTGCCTTGCATAAGTATCTGTTGGCAGTTGACGCGTATCCCTCATCCACTGCATCCATCATCAAGGCAGACGCACTGCGACAGAGCAAATCGGCATCTTCCTTGGCCCGCGGGCTGGCCACCGCGCATCAGGCTTATGGATCATCGACGACATCTCGCGCACTATGTGTACTCTTCGTCGTGCAAGATCCAGAAAGGAATGTCTTCGATCAAAGACATCTCGAGTATGCATTGCTGGAAGAAAATGGTGTGCGCTCATTCAGGTTACCTTTCGGAGAAACATTGTTACACACGAAGCTCGATGGAGATCGAACACTCGTTTACACCCCGCCGAACTCACCTTCAGTATCTTATGAGGTGACGACAATCTACTTTCGCGCCGGCTACTCGCCCGACGACTATCCTAAAGAGGACGATTGGGCTGCACGGCTGCATTTGGAAAAGAGCCGAGCCATCAAATGCCCCAGCATCTTGACCCATCTAGCTGGATGCAAGAAGGTTCAACAAGTTCTCGCGACGCCACATTCTCCGCATCTCAAGCGATTTCTTCCTGATCCTCAAGTTGCTGCGCGTGTCTTGGAAACTTTCGCTCCGATATACCCACTCGACCATAGCGAAGCAGGTCAAGAAGCAAGGAAACTTGCAGCGGATCCTGCTTCTGCATCGCGATATGTGCTGAAACCTCAACGCGAGGGGGGTGGAAACAACATATATCGAAAAGCCATTCCACCATTCCTCAAGGATCTTCCTGAGACACATTGGCCGGCCTACATTCTGATGGAGATGATTGAGCCGCCTCCACTCACCAACGCCATCTTGCGAAATGGTGAGCTGCAACGAGGCGGGGTGATCTGCGAGCTAGGAGTATATGGAGTGTGTCTCTGGCGGGACGGCAGTGGAACTGAGCAGAGGGGCGAGATCTTGGAGAACTTCGAAGCGGGGTACCTTTTGCGTACAAAAGGGGACCAGAGTGAGGAGGGTGGTGTGGCTGCAGGCTTTGGGGCAGTGGATTCGTGCTGTTTGGTGGCTAGGTGAAGCTCCACGTAGTAGCTGTATATGCGGAACGGCTCGGGGTTCACTCCGACGTCAGGCAGACATCAGCTCAATATACAAAGTTCAAATAGTTTATTGCAAGATGTGGCACATCCAGACTCACCCAAGACGCATTTGAGTCTTCGTCGTGGTTCTGGACACTAGGTCTTCATCTCATCTTCTTTTCCAGAGGCTGAAAAGCGACTGCATCGGTCTTTGCAAAAGCAATGTTCACAACGCCAACGTTTACCGGAACGAAAATAAACGGCCAGCCATGACCGTGCAGCCGATGCGAACGGTTCGCGCAAGCCACCATATATGCAGCCAAGATGCGCCTTCACGACAACACGCTCACGAGCGCCACGGTGAGGTGACTAGATCAATCAAGAACAGAAACGTTCTGCGCTTGAACAGTAGAAGTTGTCGATGCTCTTCCTCGTAGTACTGCGGTGTGCTTCAATTCATTATCAATAAATGATATACAAATCAAGAGCTCTATGTAAGGTCTTGCAAATAGCTCCCTCTATCACCTTGCCTCCGGCTTGCTGCACAGCGTTCGAGGCAAAGTCGTCATTGTGTAGCCGAAGAATGCTAGCGGGTGAGGTTCTGTAATTATTGCCAATCTTACCGGGTCTCCACAATGCCTCCTGAACACCAACTTTTTTCTGCTTAACGTGCAACCACGAAAAGCATCTTGTACAACGGTGACCCTAGATTACGACGGTCTCGGAATGCAGGGCTCACCGGAAATGGCCACCGTATTGTAGTATTGCAGCCTCACCAGCAAAGACGGTGTCTTCGAGAGACGACAGCTGCTGGGTGCATGTAGAGGAATTGTGAGTCGCTAGGCATGCTGGGCCGAGTCCAGCCTTTTGCATCTCGCTCCAAGTTAGACATCCTTGCACAACATGGAAAGGTGCGAACTGGATTTTCGCGATCAGTATCGATTCCCTAGTAGATCGTTGCAGGGGAATATCGTCCGTGCTGAAGATGATGTCTTTCGAAGATTTGATGATAATTGCGAGCAACTACACATATATTTGCAGCTGCTGTCTTCTTGTCAGAGGCTCGAATCACCTACAGACAACATGTGACAATTGAGGCTCGACACTCCAGCCTCAGCAGGATGTGGACAAGGCAGTGTATGGAGGGTGGAGATGGATTTATGCAGCACTATGCACGGCAATGTCGCGGCCAAACAGCCCTAACGAATGATCTAGGTCACATCCGCGCGCGGTCCGATTGGCTCGGTCTGTTCATCGTTCACGCGTTTCGTCGACGCGTCTTGCTTCATCAACTTCGTGCTGGCCGAGAGGTGCATGATGAAGCTGGGTTTCATGATCCACAAGTCATCGTGCATTGCGCACCCAGTCTCGCATATGCAGGGTTCATCGTCATGAAGCATTCTACCCAGTACCGGGCCCCCAGCTGCGAGGACGCTCGCGATTCACCACGTCGGTCTTACGGGTGTCCATGCTCGGTCGAGATACTCGAATCACAAACCATCCCTAATGTTCAATAACCGGGTGGGTTGAAAAAACGTGGGCTAAGTGGTGGTGGCTGAGGAGTGCAATCTCCCGCAGAGCTTCCCAGGAGCAGCCAAACCACTCGTGGTAAGGAAAACGCCAAACTAAGCGCACCGTTTGACGCCCATCGTTCAGCTTCCCTCGGAACGGACAAGGCCAATGCTCCCCAAGCCTCTCGCTTTCTGAGACTTGCAGAGCCTACTGACGATCTCCCAGCCAGGCGAGCCGAAGCTGCTGTATGGTTGTTCTTATCCCCGATAGTAGTACCTTTGTGCCTGCCCAACCTGTTTCTGCACTCTTCTTGCATCAACACCACGCCAGCGGCCTGCGTGTCTGCGTCCACTCTCTTTCATTCGCTCTTTACTGCATACTTCAGAGTAATAATATCTCTCCACGTTCCTTAACACAGCTTGGTGCTTTTCATTCGCTCCGTCCCCTCCTTCTGCGCATCACCCTTACCCCAGTCATCTTCCGATCTGCACCTACCCAACTTGGTACCCTCCAAACCTCGAAGACCCTCTTCGAATAATAATCTTAATACTTCATGGCAGTCGCTGTCTGTCATTACTAGATCACGCCGTCGCTACACACCACCGCCATGCACACCTATCGCTTTTTCTTTCTCTGCATTGCTCTGGCACTGTGTCTGCACTCTGTGATCGCCATCCCCCACCAAGGAGTGCGTCGACAGGATGGCGACCGACCGGACCAATCGCGAATTCCTCCATCGACTACTCCTCGTTCTTTGCAACCATCGACAACCATCACGCCATCTGGAGATGCATCATCACTAAGATCTAGTCTCGCGACTTCTACGCAAAGCTCAGTCAAGCCCTCTGATACCAGCAGCATGCAAGTGCCAGCTGCAACTGTATCCTCGACACCAGAGCCAACGTCGTCTGCTGGTGAGACAATACTTCCTTCCATATTGTGTCAATCAGGGAAGCTAATATGGTTGTGATTAGAAAGCGATGCCAACAATCCACTGCCAATCCATCCCAAGGTCACTCCGGCTATGGGTTTGGCTGGTGCTTTTCTACTAATTACAGGCCTGGTATATGCCGTCATTGGCATCAAGAATAAATGGTACGTGCGCATACAGACAGCGGTACTATCAACTTATCATCCATAGGATTTACGTCTTTGGCTCGGCAGCCTATCTGACCGCTCTCGCCGTTACAGTGCTGATCGTGTATCTCATGAACCCACCGGTCTCTGATGGCGTGCAAGGTGCCTTCTTCGTGGCAGCCTTTTTTACTGGCCTCATCTTTGGTGGTTTGGCCCTTGTATTCTCAGACCTGACGGAAGGCTTTGGCTGCCTCCTTGGTGGCTTTTGTCTCAGTATGTGGTTCTTGAGTCTCAAGGAGGGTGGCCTAATATCTTCGTCGACTGGTCGTGCAATCTTCATTGGCTGCATGAGCGCTGCCGGATACTCCCTGTCATTCAGTCACTACACCCGCAACTACGGCCTGATCGGATCGATATCGTTCTCCGGCGCTACAGCCGCAATGCTTGGTGTGGATTGCCTCGCCCGTGCTGGCTGGAAGGAATTCTGGCTCTACCTATGGAGTCTCAATGACGATATTTTCCCTCTCAACACCAACACGTACCCCGTCACGAAGAACATGAAAGCTGAGCTTGCCGGTGTAGTCATCATCGCTGTCTTTGGCGTCATATCGCAGCTTAGAGTCTGGAATTTGGTGAAGGCGCGCCGCGAAAAGAACGCGGCACAGGAGCTAGAGAAGCAACAAGAGACGGATCGCGAAGAAGAGGAGCGCGGGCGCACTGTGGAAGACAAGTTCCAGAAAGAGCGCGCGCAATGGGAAGCTACTTATGGAAACAAGAGCATGCCAGATTCGAGTGACAGGTCATCGTCCTTCGCCAGTCCTAAGGGTTCCACGAGTATCCGCGAGAAGGAGATTTATGGCACCGACAGCGTAGAAATGGTCAGTTTGTCTAAGGGCGGAGTCGCAGCTGCAGGCACCACAGTCACAGTCAATGTTCTCAGGGACGACGATATACGACAAATCGACGAACGTGGAAATCCCATTCCTCAACATACTGCAATGTCAAAGAGTGGGGCTAGCATGTCTGAACACTCTGTCCCTGGCGACTCAGACACTGCTTCCGGCCTCGCTAAGAAGCCCTCTGTGATTCACCGGACCGATCTTCGCTCGTCAGTTCCTCCTCCGCCTGCTGTCGTTCCATTGCCTTTCACCGTCCCGGCCGAAGAGGATGCAAACAGCGGAGATGAAGATAATACATCTGTTTCTGCAGTGCCAGAGTCCCATTACGAGGCTGAGCGTAACCCAAAGCCAATGTCGAAGCGTATCTCCGATATGTCCATTACCCGACGTTTCTCTAAAAATCGGGTATCGCGCGCTTTCTCAGAGTCGTCCGAAGCACTCGTGGAAAATGACCGCGCATCTTCAATCGCCGCGACGTTGGACAACGACCATGACAACATTTCTATTAGAGACATTTCCCCAGCACGCTCACCAATCCTTGATGATCACGTTGTATCGACAGACTCAAATGGAGGAGATCCTGTAACAGACAGCGATCGCAAGGAGTCAGATGATGACGCCTTGGATGCCGATATCAAACGACCAGCATTCCGCCAGTCTTTGACTGCCAGCACAGATCCGAAGCCGAAAGCAGCGGACAACAAACGTGCATCATTGCGCGATTCGCGAGTTCGAGCTGATACTCTAGTTGGAAACAGGAGCGGAAGTGAACTAGGCGAACAGGAAAAGTCCTATCAAGGGTCGCAAAATGGGCGAACTGAGTCGCACGTTGGTAGCCTTCAAGAAGGAGGGCTACCTTCAAGGTTGTCCAAGGTTGCTCTATCATATCGAACTAACGAATGGGCAAAGCATTTGGAAACCGCAGAGAAACCCCATATTGAAGACTTGACATTGTCAGCACCACCCAACGTCATCTACGAGGAAGTCCCAGAAGAAAAGGCTGCGCCTGTCAGCGATGAAATTGCTGCACCACTACTCGGCAGCAAGAGACAGTCGAAGAGAGCCTCTATGGACAGCGCCTACATCAATCCCGGCGGACTCGACAGATCGGCATCAACCTTTTCGCAGAATTCGTTGGTCGAGCAGCGGACCTTGACACAGCCAGGGCCAGCTGTCCTATCCCGCCCCAACTCTGCAGCTCAATCCCATGTTCTCGCACCACTGCCGACCAACACCCTGTTGGGCCGACGTGAAGATCTGATGAGGAAGCGGACTTCTTCTCAGTCGATCACACCTGGCTCGTCAGCGACCAACCTGTTGGAGCTAGCTGACCAGGAAAGCATGTCGTTAGCACAGCGACGACAGATACTTCAATACCACCAGACATCATCTCCGCCTCTTCAACATCAGTTGTCGTCTGCGTCTCAAAAGAGGAGTCCTCCATCGACTTCCCAGAAATGGCAGAACAAAGGATGGGCCACCAAAGGCGCACCATCCGGATTCGACTCGCATCAGCCGAAACGGACGTCAAGCTCTCAATCAGATCAGAAGCGCGAGGAGCTGTATGCAAACTGGCGGAGCAACGTGCGAGACGTGACTCCACCACAGACACAAGCGTACATGGCTGAGCAGCAGCGAGCTGCATTGATCAACGAACGGCGGCAGAAGGAAGCGGAAAGGCAGCAGCGTGCAGCGACACAGCAGCAACGGGCATCCCAGCTTGATAGCATGATGAGAAGTGGACACATGCTGGACGCGCACCGGGAAGCCATGCGCAAGATGCAAGCGAATGCCAACAGGCACGCATCTTGAGTCGGCGACTCTGACTTTTTTCATTGCATGTAAATTTATACACGACACGCGGTTCGGCTATCCTATCATGTACCGGCATGAGACCGGTAAGGCGGATCTTTATGGTAATTTCCTTGGACATGGATGGGTATGTCAAGGTATACAGGGTCAAGGATATGGATGGGAAGATAGCAATACCCTTTTCTCTTGTCATGCGAGATGAAAGGTAGTCTCTTATCACGATTCTTGTCCCGAGGTATCTACACCTTTGAATTCAATCCAAAGATGTCCACTCGTAGTTTGTGATTTTGGTCTGCGCTAGAACAAGGTGACAAGAGTTGAAGCCTCACGTAACAGTATCGTGATGACTATAAACTTAAAAGCTTGTACCTAATCTTACAAGTTGCATCGCTCACCTTCCTTGCATCATTTTGCACGGCGCCAGAGTCTGAGTTCAGCACCGGCGCTCGGATGTCGATCTTATCCGTGTTATGTCATATAGGTATGTGTGTGTGCCGGAATAGAATGAGGCTGCTTAAGCTAGCACACCACCAACAACCCGCACATAAAGACATGCTCATAACATGCAACCACTCCGACTCGGCACAGCGTATATGCGGGCTTGGTTGTCAGCGCACATTCATGCGCAGCGTATGTCTGTGGGTTCCGTTGCGTCATAATAAGTAGGGTGGTCGGGCAAAAAGAGGGTGAATAGGGGGGGCCCGAGAAGAAATTAAGATTACAGTCACGGTCCATGCTAACAGACGCCACACACGGACGCAACGAGCTGTGGCGGCGTCCAGATGGAGGATTGTAAGCAGCGTTGGGTGCCGGGCGACCCGGGGAAGTGGTGCTGGGGATTTGCTTGTTTGCCTTTATAGAACAGGTGATGGGTTTTGTGGGTGTGAATGAATCGCGGAGGGGATTGGAGGGACGAGGGGCATGAAGAGGATGGAGGGATGGGCTGATGAAGATGAGGAGGGGAGAGGTGGGCATTGAAGGTCGGCGATCTTGGTCTCATACATAACTTTATGATGTGGGATGGATATGGACATGCAATGCATACGGAGGGTGAAGGAGCTGGATGCTTCGCTCGTGCAACGCGACTCATCCAAGGTCGCCGAGAGAGTGGCACGCAGCGTCAAGCAGCCCTGAATCTGTTTATCGGCGTCCCTGACTCCCCAGGCGGCCAGTGTGACAGCTGCCAGGCTGGGTTCTGACAGCAGGTCACAGATGGCAAAGTGGCACGCATCCCGCATGCAGGGGTGGTTTTGTGGTTGAATGGGACCCGGGGCCTGAGCGGAACAAGGCTCGCAGGGCTTGGTTCAGTCGCCCAAGGCAGTGGTCGGTCCATTGCGCGGGCAAGTGTGCGGCATAGATGATTATGTCTCTGGAGGCAGCAGCTGATCCGGCTGCATAGTATTGGCAATGGACATGGATGCGAGGCAGGGTGTGTTGTACAAATGCAATACAAGAAGCAGGTGTGGGCCCGCCGCTGTTGCGACGTCTTTTTCCGTTACTTCTCTGGGACGCCATGTTTGATGGCGCTGGCTTGTCAAACGCGGATTGTGGAATAATCTTGGAAACGGAGTGAAGACCCGGACAAACGACCTAGGACGCCTTGCCCCTCTGCGCACCTTCTATCACGGACAAAAAAGACAGTACCGTGTTCTATCCATCTTGCAGCGGCAGCATAGTGTCGAGTTCTGGAGAGGGCTGGCGAGACATGCACAGACGCCCGGACCTCGAACCAGGGACGGCTTTCACGACCTCTTACCACACCTCACCACGGCAAACATTTCGACCCTCACAACGGCGCCTTCACGCTCGCCCTCGTCTGCGTCTGCGCCGCCTCCTCCACCGTCGCCATTGCCCGCGCGCTGGTCTCTGACCAACCGAATCTTCAACCTCAACCCCCTGCGATCCTTTTACGCCGGCCCGCCGCGCCCTCCAGCCTCGCGCCTCTGGAACCCAGTGAATTCGTCGCCGCGCACACTTGCTGTGCAGTACACCCCGCAGCCGCCGCCAAACCACCAGCACGACGACTACCCAAACTTGCCCCTCGAGCACGCTGCAGGCGGCGAGAGAGACGAGTATCCGCTGCTCACGCTCCCGCAGCAGCGCCAGAGCCGTGCGCCGTCGTCGCTTGCTGTCGAACGTTCCACGGGCGAGGACAGCATAAGCGGTCGCACGAGCATCGCCCTCCCGCGCGATCGCAGAAGCCAGACGCAGACGCCCCAGCCCGCAGCCATGGCCCCTGCAGACACCGACTACGGACATGCTCCCGCGCAACCACAGCACCCCATCGCCGCAGATGTCGAGACAGGCATCGCAGCAACCAAAGAAGGCGGCGGCCCCGCCCGCGTCTCCCTGCCAGGCTCGCGACGCACCTCGATGCACTCTGCCCGCGACGATGGCGACAATGCATCCGAGTTCCCCTGGGGTCCAGCCCACCCTTGCTTTCCGCACCCGAACCCACATGTCCCGCTCAAATCCGAGCTGTACGACAACACGCGCATCATCCGCATCAAGCGAGACTGGATGATGGCCGGCGACCTCGCGCCCACCTTTGCCAACCTCTACCCGGAGATTCTCGACCCCCTGGTCAACGAGGACGATTTCAGGGTGCTCGTCAAGAAAATCAACGATACGCTGACTGATGCATTTGACCCATTTACCTTTCGCGCGTGGGTGGATGCCTTCATGGGCGTCGCGACGCTGTGGCTGTGGGAGGACGTGGGCATGACGGGTGTGAAGAGGAAGCTGGCGAACCTGGAGCGGTGGATTGAAGAGTGGAATGCTGAGGTCGGGGCCAAGGAGGGGGTGAGGATTGTGCCGCTGAGGAGGACGGGGTATCTTACAGTAAGTCAGGCCACTACTATTCTGCAGCGTCGGCAGTTTTGCGTAAAAGAATGCAGGCTAACGAGATGCTACAGCTCGATATACAAATCCCAGACCCCCATCTTGGACCAGACACGGGCTCGCGACCGCACACGCAGGAAGACGAACGGGACGAGGCGATGCGACCCAACGAGCAATATCTACCGTATCCTCTTACGCCCACGCTGCAAGTCAACAGCCAGCCACAACCTCTCGAGACAAGGTCATAGCATGAGCCTCTTCTCCTGTCACTCAAAGAATGAGTCAATTGACCCCAGACATATGTCTTTGACTCGCTGTCTATACTTTTCCTTTTTGTTTCTGCAACTCTTCCGAGCGTCACGAATTTCACTTAGAGTAGCACCGCTGCAAAGCTTTTCCTTGGTCATACAACGTAATTACTTTTTTGTTGTCACTGTTTCAGTATTCAGTTGCATCCGCGGATCGATGGAGGAGATACCCAGGCGTGTTTTTTGCGCATTTTCAGGAGCAGATGAAGCAAGGAGCAAGTAGAGGAGGCTGGTGACGGTGAAGGAGCTGGAGAAGGAAGGGGAGGAAGGTGTATATTATCAAAAGAAGAGTCAATCGTAAAACAACGTAAAACAAGTCCGCTCCTCGTTTTTTTTATGTGTGGGAGACATTATCCGAAGTATCGACTGCATTCACAAGTTGCCCCTTGAGCTATCTCCATGCTTCACGTCCTCACTGTTCCCGTGACAGTTACTCCAGTCCCGCAATCACCCAATGTAGCGCCCTTGACCGCTCCTCGCGCATCGTGGCCGTTTTGAGGTTACATTGCTAGCCCAGCACATGTACAGCTTCCACAAAGGGAACCATGCCCCGTCCACCCCGCATCGGCAACGCGAACCCTGCGAGCGGGCAAGATAACGCCTATCCCAATGCATTTCCCCTGCCTTTATCTTGATTTAAGCATTGGGGTGCCCGGCTTGTCGCGTGCTTTTGCAGGCTTGGTTGTTTTTGCAAGTCTTGCTGAGTACCTTTTTTTTTCTTGACGATTTCGTGGGTCTGGCTACGTGAGATTTAATTATCTTACTTCATCATGGCTGCTTTGCCAAAGACACCTGAGCCAGTCACGGCTCGCAAGCTGTCTATCAATGCGGAGGAGGTGCGCGAGGCTATTGAGCTGGAACATGCCCTCTCGTTTAGAGATGCTGTCAAGCTGTATCCCAAAGCAATCGGGTGGTCGGTTTATTTCAGTTTGGGGGTTATTATGCTCGGTACGTCTGCAACCTCATGCTCGCCTTTTACCTCCTTCCAGTTCCACCAAAACATCAACAATACTAACATGTGCACTTTGTATAGCGTTCGACCCTCAACTCCTCGGCAATCTCTACGCCGTCCCGGCTTTCCAGCGTGACTTTGGCATCCCCTTTGGCGCCCCAGGCTCCTACATCATCCCCGCCGCATGGCAGACCGGCCTCGGGATGGGCAATCCCATTGGCCAAGTCGTCGGCGCCCTTGCCGCTACATATCCCATGGAACGATTCGGGCGCAAGAAAACGTTCAACGCATGCGTAATCGCCGTAGCGGGGCTGGTATTTATCCAGTTCTTTGCGCGCTCGCTGCACGTCTTGCTGGTGGGCGAGCTACTTGCTGGCCTTGTTCTGGGGACGTTTGTGGTTATCGCGCCGGTTTATGCGTCTGAAGTGAGTCCGCTGGCAATGAGGAGCACGGCGACAAGTTATGTGAATCTCTGCTTTGTGACGGGGCAGTTGCTCGGGAATGGAGTCGCGGCCGCCACGCAGCACCTTACAGACCACTGGGCGTACTCGATTCCGTTCGCGACGCAGTGGTTCTGGGTCTTTGTGATATTGCCGGGCATGTACTTTGCGCCTGAAAGCCCGTGGTGGCTGGTCCGTCAGCAGCGGGTGGAAGAGGCGGAAGCGGCATTGAAGAGACTCGCGAGCGACAAGGTGAATGTCAAGGCTGTGTTGGCACAGATTGTCGAGACAGATAGGCTGGAGACCGACATGGAGGCCGGAAGCACGTATCGAGATGTTTTCAAAAAGGTAAACTGGCGCCGAACCGAGTGTGCCATTGGGGTCTACTCAATCCAAGTATTGGCCGGAGTGTATCTCATCAATTATGGTACATACTTCTTCACGCTCGCTGGCCTGGAGACTGACCAAGCATTCAACATGGGCATTGGGTTCATGGCGATCGGGTGGGTCAGTGTGCTGCTGTCGTGGTACCTGATGCAAAAGTTCGGCAGGAGAGCGCTGTTTGGCGCCGGTCTGTTTGTTCTGACCGTACTCATGTTCTTGGTGGGCATACTCGATCTCGTCCCTACAACGGCGGCTATTTGGGCCAAGTCTTCGCTGTGAGTATGCACAGCTCCACCATTTAACCTTAGACTGACTCTCCCAGGCTCTTGATATGGAACTCCGTCTACAACTGGAGCGTCGGTCCTGTGGCCTTTGCAATCTTCTCCGAGGTCAGTGCCACAAGAGTGCGGTCCAAGACCATCGCAGTCAGCACGGCCGTCCAAGCCATGTTCGGCATCATCATGACGGTCGCTATTCCGTACTTGATCAACCCAGACGAGGCGAATCTAGGTGGCAAGCTCGGCTTCTTCTTTGGCGGACTCAGCATCCCGTGTTTGGTCTGGTGGTATTTCCGTGTTCCTGAGATGAAGGGGAGGACGTATGAGGAGCTGGATATTATGTTTGAGCGGAATGTGCCGACAAGAGCATTCAAAGACTATGTACTGTAAGGGGACCCATCGCATGACAGCTGGGATAGATCCCATCTGTACACGTCTCATTTGAGTGTTCGCGCATGGGGCCATGAGCCGTATGTAATATATCCAAGCGCGTTGTCCCATAAATGTTCTTTTGCCGCTGATGCTCAAAATCCCATCAACCAGCTAGCAATCTCGTCCAGAACTGGTAGACTTCGCACGACTATGATGGCTAGAATCCTCAATGATTGCTATTTTCGACACCATGTTTGATTGTACCTCGCTCATCTATCGTTCCCAATCCGAAGATGGTAGCATGACCCCAATGCTGGACGCGAAGAATTACGTGAATAAAATGAAGTCAAGTATGAGGCAAAAGTTAACTTACGAACACTGAATCAGCGTCTGTTAGTTGAATGATCTCGTTGGTGACAATTCAAGCAAAGGGGAACCATTCAATCTGATTCATCGGCCTTACTGCGAACTGTTTGAACTTTGTTCTGCCTGCACGATATGCTTGCGGAAACCTGTTAATATTGAGCCAGTGCCTGGGGCTGTCGTGAGGTCTCTTATTGGTGACTCTACAGAACCAAGGAGAAGCGCATTGAAGCACACTTTGTCAGACACAATGGAGGCAGTGCAAACGTTGAGACTCGCCTTGCGCGGTTTCCTCAAGAAGTCCTTGGTGCGCCACATGAGGAATTGGCACATCTGCGCCTATGTGATAGCTAGCATAACGTGTTGCAGTCACTTGCATGTTACTTTCACGAATTATGGCATTACCATCAAACCCATTTTTCCCAGGGTGTCTTTCGTCGCATCTGCCCATCAGCAGGATTGGTCCTGCACTTCTTGGTGCTCGATATTGGTAGGGGCCCTGAATCTGGGTAACAATCTTGGCGGATCTGGGCTTGACCGAGTTTGTCATCATGTACACATAATGCAGACCCTGATCCACACCAACACGCACACAGTCGAAGCAGGGATCAAAACGTAATGGTGATGGCGTTAGGATGGCGGCATCGAGGCGGCACCAGCGGCGAGAGTGGCATGATGGTGAGGTGTGGGTCGTGTGAGGCGGCGCCGAGCGGCATCCGAGAAAGATCTGATAAGGGGCTCGCTCGGTGCTGCCAGTTGCCAGTGTCTTGTCAGTCCACTCCGGTCTTGTCGGCATGGCCATTTCCGTACGCACGTGACTGTGCAGGTAGCGCGCCACCGCGTACTTGACAGCCGCTAATTGGCAGGGACTGGTCAACGGCCCTTGAAATTGATGTGGATCGCTCAGGGACCGGGAGAGATTGGTCTTCCGCCGATAAAAGTGCTAAACTCCTCAAAAGGACGAGCCACCGCCTCCGCTCTCACTCGCCCCTGCCATTCATTTGCTTCGACTGCTCTTCTGCTGCGGGTCTTGTCATAGTCGTTGTGCAGTGCAGACTCGCGTTTTGTCCCTGTTGTCCCTGCAACTGAAACTCCGCGAATCGCGACCCTTTCGTACCTGAGCCGCAAGCCCCGGAGGATACAACCACCGCCCACCGCCCACCATGGACGTCGTTCTCGAGATCGCAGACACCTTCATATTCGACCCTCTTTACGCCAAACTTCTGCCGGCAGCAGCGTCGCAATCGTTCGCCGCCAATGCGACATATTCAAGCATTGCCGCAGAACCTACCAGCTACACTGTCCCCCATGCGACATGGCAGTATGAGCCCTCCACATACCTATTCTCGCTGCAACCCGGTCAATATGCCTACATGAGCTCATTGAACCGCGATGACTGGCGAAGGCAGGCCATGACCCTATTCCTCATCACATGGTACGCTCAACGTGTCTTGCCCTTTGCGACCGCCAGCTAATTCATCCCTGTCAGGCTTTTTGGTGTCCTCGTATACTTCGTCTTCGCCGGCCTATCATACATCTTCGTCTTCGACAAGGCGACATTCAACCACCCGCGATACCTAAAGAACCAAATCACGCTCGAGATGAAGCAGGCCAACGTCGCCTTCCCCATCATGGCAGTCCTGACTGTGCCATGGTTCCTGGCCGAGGTTCGCGGTTACTCCAAGCTTTACGACACTGTAGAGGAGAGCCCCGGCGCGTGGTACCAGTGGGCTCAATTCCCTCTCTTCCTCATCTTTACCGACTTCTGCATCTACTGGATTCACCGTGGCCTGCACCACCCACGCGTCTACAAGCACATCCACAAGCCCCACCACAAGTGGATCATGCCCACACCTTTTGCCTCGCACGCTTTCCACCCTCTTGACGGCTACGCGCAGGGTCTGCCATACCACATCTTCCCGTTCCTGTTCCCATTGTCCAAGCTCGCCTCGGTCGCCTTCTTCGTCCTCGTCAACATCTGGACTGTCATGATCCACGATGGCGAGTACGCACACAATTCGTCCATTATCAACGGCGCTGCTTGCCACACCATCCACCATCTCTACTTCAACTACAACTACGGCCAGTACACCACTCTTTGGGACCGCCTGGGCGGCAGCTACCGCAAGCCCAACGATGAGCTTTTCCAGAAGGAGCTCAAGATGTGCACAAACGAGTGGAAGAAGCAGACCGAGGCCGTTGACAAGATGGTCCTTGAGGTCGAGGGCGAGGAAGATCGCGAGTACGTCTCGCAGGAAGCGAAGAAGGTCCGCTAGACTAAGCTGTTGAGATGCCGTTACGACATGAGATGCCGGATAGAAGAGAAGACTCGGAGACGTGCCCGTGGCTGCAGTGCAACCATGATGGCACGTCCGGTGAAGATTGTGGGGGAAGTAAATACGCTTCGAACGCATTCGCTTGCATGGACAGTTTGGGAACAAGAGCATGGCTTCGCTTGAGCCAGCTCGCCTTTATAATGTGTTGGAGATCGGAGCAGAAAAGCACCAGCCATAGACGTGTTTCGTAGTATAATATTTAATGTCACGAGAGTGATCCTCTTCTTGAGTGTCTTCTATCCTAATACCATTTCTATCCCTATACCATCTGGTCCACGCTATGCAAAAATCCGTCCCTGTAATACATCAAAAGGCAATACCAGTCGTCCACCAACTGTCTCCTGCATGCCATTTCACCACGTTCGTCACCCCAGTCCAACACAACCACCCATCCCTCGCGTCCGCACCGAATCCCAAACCCCTGAAGATCGATACCGGTATCGGCTCAAACAACCATATCCCACCTCTCGCAAAGTCATCGCACAGCAAATGCGCCGTAAAATAAAACCACATATGCACATAGCCAAACGTCCACACGCGCATCACCCAGTTCGGAACACCCTCCCTCTTCCCCAACACCTGACTGCCCACCCCCTCCAAAAACACACCCACAGCCTGCGCGATGAAGAACGCCATCGGGCCCCTCACCGGCCTCGTCTCGCCCCAGCACGTCCAACTCCCACTCGCATGCACCACGCCACTCATGGCAAACGCGAGACCCAACTGCACAATCTTAGCCTTTGCACTCTTCCTCTCCCAGCCCGCCGCCTCGACAATCTTGCGCCCCGGTTCCTGGAACGCAAATCGAAACGTCTGATGCCACCAGCTCCCCCACCAGCCTGCTAAGCCCTGGTCAAGGACGACGACGTAGGAGCCCCATGTCTCGGGGTACATCCAGTGTTCGGCGCGGGCGCCGAGGAGGGAGGGCCCGAGCAGGCCGGCGAAGAAGAGGGGGCCGAGGGAGAAGATTGTTTGGAGGGCGGTTTTGACGGCGAGCATGGAGAGGAGCATGCGGGCGATGTGTGTGAGGGTTGGGAAGGAGGCGTAGGGGAGGTAGGGGGGTGGAGGGCGCGAGATGAGGCCCCAGAAGTAGGGGTCGTGCATGAGGAGGGTTTTGATGAAGTCGAGGGTTAGGTAGCCGATTATGAGGTTTTGGAGGTTGGCGCGTAGGAGGGTCTGGTGGGTTGGGTAGGAGTGGAATTGGGACGAGTGGATTCGGGAGGAGGTCTTGGGTGGAGGGAGGGGGGAGGACGAGGAGTTGAGGCGGAGTTGTTCTTGGATGGATTTTGGGGGTGGGGGGAGGACGGAGGGACGCCAGTTCCAGCCTGCGCCGCGGAAGTTGCAGAATATGTCGAGGACCCAGTCTACGCGTTCGATGAAAGGAGTGAGGGGGTAGGGCTGCCATGCGAATGAACCATGGCGTTGACGAGGGCCGGCGTCAGCTGTGGTATTTCCGTTCTCTTCCTTCTCTTCACGATTCAAAACCATCCTCTCATCCTTCTTTTCCAATCTTGTGGTATTTGAACTTCTGAAGACTCCCTCTAACCTCTCGATCCTTTGAAAGTCGGTCTGTGCATCATTGCATATCAAGATCGCAGACACCCAAGCCACGCTCCATGCACTGATCAGGCCAATACCAAACGATGGTGCCATTCCCTTAGCTCTTGTGTATAATGTCGTATATATTGCAAAGATAGTAATCCAGCCAAACGCCAAGTAGCGACACTTTTTCAACCATGGTCGGGTTTGGTGTGGGGTGAGAAGATACGCAATGACTATAGCCGCTCCAAGTGTTCCCCACGGATACAAGAACGGTTGGAATTCTCCAGTTGCTATCTCCTTTTCATATTTCTCGTAGTAGTGTTCGATTAGATCGTAATGAGAGCGAGGCCATGGGTCCATCTTTTTTGGAACGTGAATCACAGAGACAGAAAGAGAGAAAAACACGTTCAAGAACACAAGCAGAAAATATACCACATTGAAAAAGATTTAAGAAACAAGCAAAGCCATAGCGCGCCACTTATTGTGTTCACTGACTTGGGATGACGCAGTCGACCTTGCATTCGCTTCCAGAAGGCGCTAAGCCGAAGATGGATTGGCATTGGGACTGCAACACCAAACCTCTTACATCGTGATAGTTGCTGCGCTACCAGCACGTTGTCGCGGCTGTTTACCTTGTCCTACCTCTAATATATCCCGTAGACACACAACTTGTGTGCAATACCGACAAGATGGTCAACATCACAGAGAAGATCAAAGAGTGCGGGGAACACACTGAAGTTTTGTTTCCCATGCGCTAACGCCTCGCCAGGATTGAGGATGAGATGCGAAGGACGCAGAGTGAGTTGCTAATCTATCCTAACAGAATATGAACTGACAGTATGCAGAGAATAAGGCTACAGGTACGCTACATCACTCATTCTATGGGCTCTGACACCATTCCACCTCGCCATCACCTAGTATCACGTGCTGATACCATTCTCCAGAATACCATCTTGGTTTACTCAAGGGGTACGACATTATCCAACGGAACGTCCGGGATGTAAAACTTACCGTAACATAGCAAACTTGCTCGTCTTCGTGCCCAACTTCTCGAACCCGCGCCAGGAGCCGGCAGTGGTGGCGGCTCAGGCTTCGATGTTTCCAAATCAGGTGACGCCCGTATAGCTCTCGTCGGCTTCCCGTCCGTCGGTAAATCGACCTTCCTATCACGAGTCACCAAGACCAAATCTGAAGCCGCGTCGTATGCCTTCACTACTTTGACTGCCATCCCCGGTGTCCTCGAGTATGGCGGTGCCGAGATCCAAGTGCTTGATTTGCCTGGAATTATTGAGGGTGCAGCAGAAGGCAAGGGACGAGGAAGACAGGTGATTAGTGCGGCGAAGACGAGTGATATGATTTGCATGATTCTTGATGCGACGAAGAAGGCGGAGCAGAGGAGGTTGCTGGAGCAGGAGTTGGAGGCTGTGGGAATAAGATTGAATCGCGAGCCACCGTAAGACCGAACGCCTTTGAATCATGACCGTCTCTTTCCGGAATCTACATATTTATATAAAGAGGAGGAAGGAGACTACAGGAGCTACATACTGACTTGCAACAGAAACATCTACCTCAAACCCAAAAAAGCCGGCGGCGTCAAAATCAATTTCCAAACGCCCCCCAAATACCTTGACGAAAAAATGCTCTACAACATCCTCAAAGACTACAAAATGCTCAACTGCGAAGTACTCATCCGCGACGAAAACGCCACCGTAGACGACTTCATCGACACAATCATGGCCAACCACCGGAAATACATCAAATGCCTCTACGTCTACAACAAAGTCGACTCCATCGGGATCCCGCACTTGGACGAGCTAGCCCGCGAACCGCACACGGTCGTCATGTCGTGTGAGCTGGACCTGGGTATCCAGGACGTGGTGGACAGGTGTTGGAAGGAGCTGGAGTTGATGAGGATATACACGAAGAGGAAGGGCGCGGAGCCGGATTTCAGCGAGGCGCTGATTGTGAGGAAGGGGAGCTCGATTGAGGACGTGTGTGATCAGGTGCATAGGACGCTGAAGGATACGTTCAAGTATGCCATGGTGTGGGGGGCGAGCGCGAGACATGTGCCGCAGAGAGTGGGGTTGAGCCACGTGGTTGCAGACGAGGATGTGGTTAGTATTGTGGCAAAATAGTCGGGCACAGATGGATTAGGCGGGAAAGCGTAGCTAAATCATCGTCGTATTCTACTACCTGCTGCGGTATGGTACTATCAAGTGGTATCATCCTGACTTTCCTCCATCTAAGCAGATTCCCAATTTTGAACGCCGGTAAATGCCTGTCCCCAAATATAAACGCCCAATATATGCACTCATAAATCATCTCTTCTTGATACGTCCACCGGTAAAGGGCTTCAAGGCGCCCTTACCCCTCGAGGCTGGGAACGAGATCCTGTTCTGCGGCCTCCGCCTCAGCTGTTTCTTCGTCTGGCTCTTGTCCTTGTTGCCCTTCTTCGAGGAAGACGACGGCTTGGCAGCAGCGTCCATGTCGACGTCTATGATGAGACTGTTAGCCCATGATTCGTCTCACTCAACCAGTGCGGTGGAAGCGGGTCAAAGGCGCATTGCAACTCTCCTTGCTCTGTGAAGCCAATCACGTCGCTGCAGAGACCGAGCTGGAAACAGAGGTTCCGCAGCTCGCAGTTGTCCCGGGTGGGAGAGAGCTTGGTGCTGGTGCAGTCGGACAGGGAGCGAGGAATGGGAGCAGTGAGGCGAGACAAACCTTTGGGAAAGTCATCCTCTTTGGTGGCCTCGGTGGTTGCTGTGGGCGTGTTAGCAGTTGACGATAGAAGACGATGGGGCGCCGTACAGTCTTCAGCCGTGTCCATTTCGGTCTTTTCAGGCTTGGATTGCTGGATGGTGTCGAGCAGCTTTGCGTGAATGCGCTCGGCGCGGGCTTTTTCTGCGGGGCCGAATACTCGGGCGCGCAACTTTGTGCGGTTCGCCTTTTTGCTGCTTGCGCGTGCACCCTTTGCCATTGTGAATGTGGAGTGGAGTGGAGTGGTGTGTGTGGTGCTGTGTATGCGTGGTTGTTGATTCCAAGTTGTGGTGGAGTACAGAGTAGGTGCTCAAAAAAGTTCGGGGCGCAATTTTGGGTGGCGGGTCCAGACATGCGACCAAGGTTGTCCACATATTACCCGTGCGCAAATCGCCGGAGCCGCGTCGCTAGTGACGCTGACTTGGGGACGTCAAGCCCATCGAGCAGAAAGGGCTTCGCCGCGAGAGCCGCCGGGCCAGTCGACGGCGACCATATCACTCTCTGCGCAAAGCAGTCTTGTCCTCGGGTCTGTCGCTGCCAGCGTCTGCCTGCACTGTGTACGCATCGCGCTGCTGGCGCCACTCGATCGGAGCTCGCCCGGGTTTTGGAAGCCACAAGCATCGCCAGTCCGTAGGAAGGAAGCTGCGACCCACGAGTCCTGTGATATTCGCCTTCACGCGTCCTCTCACCCTGCGCCGCCCATGCTAGAATAGCCCTCCTCCCACTGCAGCCTCCAATGCTTTCTCGCGCCGACGTGACCTGGTAGCACAGCGCCTCGGCTTCGACGACTTCCTCACCACCACCACCACCTCCTCCTTCCCGATAAGCGACCCGGCGCGCAGCTGCAGTCCGCCATGTCCATGACCCTGCAGCAGCTGGCTGCCACCATCACAGAGCGCTCCCGAACGCTCATCAACAACGACCTCAAGAAAATCTGCAAAGAGGAGGGTTCGCCGCAAACCGGAAACAAGGCTGCGCTGCAAGCCCGCGTGGTCGCCCGTATGTGCTGCCCTTGCGCCTTCCTCGCTCACCACCAACTGTCGCTAACTTCACCCTCACCAGTCATCACAAATGCCGTCTACAAAAACGACACCGAGACTTTGCAGCGTCTCCAGTTGCGCGTGCAGAACCACGGCGACGTCCCATCTGCACTCAGCAGCAGCCCCACCGCACCTGCCTACCGAGCGCCCTCGACTGCCACCAACGGCTACAGCGTCAACGGATACCAAGCAAATACAGCATACCCCGCGTACCAGCAGCCGCAAATGCCCGCCCGTATGCCAGCCATGCCGCCTCGCCCCCGCTTGACATAGTGCTGATCGTGACCAGGACCGCAGTACTTCTTCAAAGACAGCCCCTTCTTTGAGATACGGGAGCTGATCCTGAACAACACCACCTTGGAGAGTTGGTCTGCCTCGCCCAAAGTGTGACCTGAGCTAACAAAGGCAGTCACGCCAACACATCGCCAGAACTGTACCCGAACTCTGATACTCAACGACGCAGTATGTGGGCGTCTCAAGACAGACCCGTCCCTGCGGCTTCTGTTGTTTGGCGCAGTAGAGCAACCCCTCTCACCTTACACGCGCCTCGACATCACCTTCCCATCCCAGATGGAAGTGCGCATCAACGGTGAGGAGATCAAGTCCAACTTTAAGGGTTTGAAGAACAAGCCAGGTTCGACGCGACCCGCAGACATAACTGGTCAAGTGCGCACAAGTCCCGCCAACTATCGCAACAGCCTTGTGGTGACTTATGCCTTGACCCATAAGGCAAGTGTACAAACACAGGTTTCTTATCCCCTTATGGACTCTTCTTCTCCGATCACGTACTAACAGCATAAATAGAAGTTTAACCTCTTCATCTACCTGGTGAAGAAGTTTACCTCTGAAGAACTAACTCAGCGCATAAAGCAACGTAACGTCATCACGCGGCAGTCAGTTCTGCGCGAGATGGTGAAGAAGGCCAACGACCCTGACATCGAAGTCGGGTCAAGTGTCATGTCCCTGAAGGATCCCATCTCCACATTGAGGATCAACGTACCTTGCAGGTCAACTCTATGCACACACAATCAATGTTTCGATGCCGAGTCGTTTCTGCAACTCCAGGAACAAGCACCCACATGGACATGCCCGATCTGCAACAAAGTCATTTCCTACGAAGCGCTCGCGGTCGACCAGTACGTTGAAGAAATTCTTGGCAAAGTACGAAATGCAGATCAAGTCACCATCCAGCCGGATGGCGAGTGGTCTACCGACAAGGCTCCTTCGCCACCAAAGAACAATGGCTACGGTACGCACGACGACAGCGATGATGACCTCGTTGAGATTTCAGACTATCGCGATCGTGTCACCGCCATCAAACACGAAGCCGCGCCCACACCAGTGTCGCTCAGCACACCGCCAATCCCCTCGCGCGAGACATCATCCGCCCCAAGGTCAAATAAGAGGACTGCAGACGTCGTCGACCTGACTTTGAGCGATGATGATGAGCCTCCAAGGCCCGCGAAAAAGGTAGCGTACAATCCCCCAAACAGCATCCCAGAGCCCCGTCGGTACCACCTCCCTGCACTCCCGCACTCTGTAGCCCATAGCCGGCCAATAATACCCACGTATCATGGTGAGCACTCTAGCTCACGCTCCGAGTATCCTCGTCCACCACGGACACCGCCGGATCGATCTAGTTACGGATCATACCGCCCGGCGCCTCCTTCACGGCCATCCTACCCGGGACAAGGGACGTCACAATACCCTACCTACCTGAGCTCTTCTCCTTGATTGTCATGTTACGCACTTTTGTCTCCGCCTGCATTTCCTACTGTTACTCAGCTAATGCTTCTATGGTTTTGTAGGGTAGAGCCTGAAGCTCGTCTGAACAGGCAAGAGCAACAACGTTGCAAGCCTAGGCGGCCTCGACTCTCCGGTACCTGGTGGCAGCTGAAGAAGTGGGGTTCCTTTTTCCTTCCTCTCTAACCCTTTCCTCCGATCTGATATGGGATTTAGCGCTGGGCGTTGCGGGATGGCATGTTATGATCTACGGCGTACGCTTGACACTGCACATTGGGATACCACCGCATGCATCTTGTCGGACATTGGCGCTTTTCATTTTCATTCGAAAGAGGAGGGAGATATGGACAGGACAGTCAAGGGCGGTCGTGTAAGGACAGCTGACATTCGAGCTCAGACAGAAAGCTCCAATACTACAAAAATTTTGCAACCACTACGAAGGCTGGCTTTGGGTGATGCACCGTGTCCAAAACTATCTGAGATCCCACGTTTGCAAACTTACCTAGGAATTCTACAACACGTAATTGCAATACAAGATGTTTCTGAGAAGCTTACACGGCATTACAGGGCTATCTATAAGGAAGTGCTAGTTTTTATCGTCTGCCTCAAACAGCTCCTTCACACTCGGGCGACGCCAGACAATCAGACTTTGGCAAGCCATCAGACCTCGGCAATGTGATCTCGTCGTCGGCCCATTCTATTCCCGCCTTCTTTCTTGCCATGTCGCTGACCCAGCAGACTTGACCCGTAGGTCCATGCTCCAAGACATTGTCCCCTTTACTCAGCGCATCCGCAAGATACAGCCAGCACATTGCATTCCCCACGGTACTCACTTCATCACTTACATGGTGTGTCGCGTACCTGTCAAATTCCTCATGCGCGCGCTTATCCGTGAGCAGGTGGTGCAGATGCGTCGCCACCGTCTCATGCTCCCTGTCGTCCACCTCGACCAGATACCCCGACTTCTCGTGGACCACCTGCAGCGGGATCCCGCCGCGCCGTGTCGCGATGACGGGCACGCCTGCTTTGAGCGCTTCGGACACCTTGACTTCGAAGCCTTCGCGCGTGCTGAGCTGGAGTGCTACCGTGGCGTTTTGTAGCAGGGCGTTGAGGATCTGGTCTGTGGGGCCCACGCGCATTACGATGATGTCCCGCTCGAATTCTTTGTATTTTTCATTGATGAGGTTGACGGTCTGGTCGTAGATGGGTCTAGCGTCTGGATCGTCAATGGCGCCGTGGCCCGCGATGACGAGCTGCGGTATGTCGAATACAGGTGCGTCTTTCATCAAGTTGCGCCGTAGATGCGCGTACGAGGCCAAGACGTCTGGGATCCCTTTGGCCGGGTCGAAGCGGGCGATTTGGCAAATATATGGGCGCGTAGTGTCTGGGAAGTCGAATACAAAAGGGCCATTAGGGTGCGAGCGCGAAATGTCGACGGCGAACTCGTGCAGGTAATGCGGTCCGTCCAAGTCTGTGGACAGAGGCTTGTTGAGTCCGTCGAGCCAGTCGGTCGTTGCGGGCATGTAGCCTACCTTGTTCTTAGGTACGTTCCCGGGAACAAAATGGTTGACGGGGTGCGAGATGAAGACGTCGCAGTCCTTGATGCGATCCCAGATCCAGTCCCATACGCCGGCGGCGGGCGTACCAGTCTTGTATACGAGATCGGCGCGGACTTGGATGTGGCTGCGATAGATTACTGGACGCGAGGGGTCTTGCTGTTTGGCAATCTGGACGAGCTTGGGCATCTGGGGATCGTCGACGACAATGATGTGCGCACCGCCCTTGGAGCGAGGTGCAAGCGGTCCACCTTTGCGTAGCCAGGAGCGGTTGGCGTTTTCATCGACCCAGTCATCGAGCTGCGAGATGTGCTCCGGGGCGAGTCGATCGATTTCATTGACGCCTTGAAGTATGTTGTGGTTCGTCTTGGTGAGGCGAAAGACGGACGAGTTGGGGCGCGGGACATACCTATACGTGAGGTTATTCCAAGATGCTACATTTGGAAAATTGGAGGTTATAGACTTACCACTCACAATTGACTCCGACAAGCCTCAAGAACCTGATCAGGGCATGCCTCATAAGCGCTACACCCCCTCCCTGAGGCGTAGTGTTGAAGAAGGCAATTTTGACGTTGTTCTTCTTTAGCTCATCCGCAACTTTCATCGTTGCCTCCCACGTATTCTTGTGCACAGTCCCTTGGTAGTCTTCCAAGTTGGTAATGTGCGCCATGCCGTCGCTGTCCACTCCAACTACATTACCGCGGTTGATCACTGGGCGTGGAAGGTCGCCCGGGCCAAACCTTCTGTACGAGTTTAGCCACTGCTTTTCGCAAAATATGAAAGCTTGCGTAGAACTTACGACAGAGCCTTCCTCACCACACAATCAGATTCCTCGTCCACGATCGATTCCGTGTCTTCGACCGCTTCGTGGCCTAGTTCGTTGGTAAACGGCTGGAATATGAAGCAGACGATGTCGAGCTTCTTCCACAGCAGTGAGGGTAAGGAAGGGCATAATTGGGCGAAGAGGGATGTGACAGCCCCACCAGCGATTTTGTATTTGTGGTCCTTGCGATATTTTCTGATTTTACCGACAATGAAATCCGCAAGATCCGTGGGGAAATTGAAGGAAGAAGGAGAAGATGAAGACAGTGGCTGGCAGTCAGAGACATGGCCATCTCCTGGTTGGGGCCACTGGTAGGACTCGTAGTCAAGGGTGTAGGTACCATCGTGGATGGTCATGCCGATGAGTTGTTTGCTTATGGATCCTTGGATCGGAGCGATGGCCAGACCAACGTAAACGACCTGATTTCACGTTATTATATAGGCGTGCGTATTCGAGCATGGTGTACTGACATTGAGGGAGATGTTAGTTCCGCCACCCTCGCGCTGTTGTGCCCTAAAGGAGTCGGGAGCTCTGCAAGACTCTTTTGTCAACTCACGCCTGACTGTCGAGCGGGAGCCAGAGGGAGTGTTCATGTACGACTCGTGAGTAGGCATTGTGGGTACAGTGTTGGATCTGAAGTATCTGGGATGTGCAGATGGGCAAAATGCTTGTAGCTATAACAGAGAGAGTAACCAACGAAGACTCGAGACGGGGCCGTAGTATGAAGTGGATTTCAGAAGCGAGGATGGGTGCAGACTGTTGTATTAAGTACATGGTGCACTTCACAGATGAGCGCTCGTGCCAGGAATAGTGGTGGCATGTGAAGTGGTTGAACCGTGATAGTGGTGCATGTACAGTGAAGGCTAGATGGAATGATGCTACAGGTTATGCGGCCGTGTGTCCGCCTATACACAAATAACGATCAGATTGTGACTATGCAGGTCTATGCTGCCGCTGGCTTTCAATGTTGAAGGACAGATTGTTGACATGAACGAGTCTTCAGTCCTGTGTGCATCGTGGGGTGATTGGCGAGACGGCGGGGCATGATCAGCGCAAGCCGTTGATGGCGTGCACCCAGCATTGGCACAAGTCAATTATGGCCGTGAATTCAATTGACATTTATCAGCAGCAGAATGCGCGCTGAGAAACGCAGTACCCGACGTTGGGCATTGTGTCCGTCCAGGGGGTGTCCAAGGCATGGACTACAGAATATGAACAGAGGGTGTTTGTGTAGCAATGCAGGAGAAGCAGGAGAAGCGTCTGTGGAAGCTGTACGGGTCGAGTTCCGGCGTCTTGATGCATCGTCAAAGGTCTACTGGGACACGGTCGAGATGCTGGGTAACGTGGGCACAGGCTAATAAGGTTGGGGACAAGCGACGGCAACGGATATGCTAAGCTATTTTCGATAGCCGAGAAAGCAGCCCTGAAGGCTAGAGCTGTCGGCGGTCCCTATATGCAGCAGGGGGGTGCAGAGAAGAAGAAGAAGAAGAAGAAGAAGAAGAGGAGGAAGAGACGGCGTCTTGAAGATGCGCTGGACAAGACGGCGGCTGCTGCAGGCCTCTGCGGCAGGCTCAACGGCGGCCCTCCACGTGCAGCATTGTGGTGTTTGCTGAAACGCTGATGAGCCCCTGCAGTGCGACCGTGAGCTAAAGCCCGCACAGACGCCATAACATGCATCCATGGGCCATGGCCGCCGATGACCCACATAGCGTCCTCCGCTCCGCAAACCTCGCTCGCGCGCGTTGGACAATCTCACCACCACCCATCCGCATCTCGCCTGCACCCGCCATCTGCACCTCCCCCAAGAGACCAACGCGACCACTTTCCATCCATCGCCTGTCGCGCCCACACTGGGGCCGGCTCTGCCTCCGCATCTCATCTCCCTGCGGCCGTCGGTAGCTGCGCGACACGCCCCAGCCTTGCCAGCCTTGCGCCCACCCAGGCATCAACACCGCCGTCGCACTCCCAATCCGCCTGTCGCCCTCTGTCGCGCGCACTACCTGAATCCCACCAGCCTCGCCACTCTCTTCCCGGAAGCGCGTGCCATTCCTCGCCGCCATGAACCACGGCTACCCACCGCCCCGCGTAATGGGGGGCCCCCAGGTCGGCCCAACCCAGCGCCTCAACGAGCTCCTCGACAACATCAGGACAGAGTTTGAGACCGAGTCGCAGCGCAGTGTAGACTACGAAGGTCAGAGTGAGTACAATTCCAATCCATCGCCGCGCGCGCCGCAGTGGTCGAGGTTTCGCTCGATGCGACACCATCTCAGGGCTACCCTCTGTATGCAGTAGCACTGCGCGCATTGGGCTTCATATCGCCTCGATGAGACAGCACACCAACGTCAATTGTCATAATGGCCCCACTCCGGCGCCAAACATGTCACTGCGTGGCCTCACCAGATCAAGATATATCAGACACAGGCTAATATATTTCAACAGTCACCCGCCACATCCAAGAGATCGAGATGATTCGCGGCAAGGTCTACAACCTGGAGCAGCAGCACAACCAGATGAAAGCGAAGTAGGTTCCCTCACCAGCAATTCCGCGGCCCCATGTCCCTACGTATGGCTAACCACGCTTCAGGTATGAGGAGAGGATCGCACTTCTTGAGCGCGACTTGGAAGCCCGCGGCGGTCCCAGCCAGAACTCCCAACACGGTGGCTCTTCTCAGCCTCAACCACCCCAGATCGGCCACGGCCCAAGCAACCTGTTCGGTGGCATTATGGCTGGCAGTGCCGCTCAAGGCGGTCCTGGTCTTGCGCCTCCTCCACAGGAGCCTCAGCAGCCCCAGGGCATGCCACCTCATCTCGGCGGGCCTCAAGGTCCACCCGGCCTCAACCCTGCGCCTGGACCTCCCCAGCACTTTGGTGGCTACCCACCCAACCCATCCGTGAATGGTAAGCTCTTCCGATAGTCACCGCGAGGTACATCCGCGTTCTAACACTTCCCAGGATATGCGCAGCCACCACAGCCCACCGCCTCTCCTGGCGGAAAGCGTCCTGGTCCCCGCGGTCCTCCCGGAGGCCCTGCTACTCCTCAGCAGAACAACCCTGCGCCATACCCTGGTTCGCCTCAGGTGCCCCGACCAACACCTCCCCCACACCACCAGCAGAATGCTCTCATGGCTCAGCCACAGGTCCCGTTGGCGCAGAGCAACGTTCTCGCTGATCTCGACATTGAGCAGCTGCCCGAGAACCTGAAGAAGGAGGGCAGCGACTGGTTCGCAGTGTTCAATCCTCGTGCGCGTCGTGTGCTCGATGTCGATCTGATCCACAACCTTCCCCACCAGAGCGTCGTCTGCTGCGTGCGATTCAGCTTGGACGGCCGCTTTGTTGCGACCGGTTGCAACCGCTCGGCACAAATCTTCGATGTCGAGACCGGACACCCCATTGCCCATCTGCAAGATACCAGCCTACCTGAAGATGGCGACCTGTACATCAGGAGTGTTTGCTTCAGCCCCAACGGCGCCTTCCTGGCAACAGGTGCGGAAGACAAGGTCATTCGCGTAAGTGACCCACAGGAATCAAACGAAGAGACAAGTACTAACCTTCTCACAGGTGTGGGACATTCACAGCCGCCAGATCAAGCACCAATTCACTGGCCACGAGCAAGACATCTACTCCTTGGACTTTGCCCGCAACGGCAAGATCATTGCTTCCGGCAGTGGAGACCGCAGTGTCCGACTGTGGGATCTCGAGAGGAACGAGCAGATTGCAAACTTCTCCATCGAAGACGGCGTCACCACCGTCGCCATCTCCCCCGACAACCGATATGTCGCTGCCGGTTCGCTCGACAAGAGTGTGCGCGTATGGGACATTGGCAGTGGACAGCTTGTTGTACGCCTCGAGGGCGAGCAAGGCCACAAGGACAGCGTCTACAGTGTCGCCTTTGCTCCATCGGGCGATCGCCTTGTCAGTGGCAGTCTTGACAAGACGATCAAGATGTGGGAGCTGACTCCTTCGTCCCGCTTCATGCCTTCGCACGGCCCAACTGGCAAATGTGTGCGCACTTTCGAAGGCCACAAGGTAAGGTGTTGACTGTTGCTGAAAATTCTCATATGCTGACGTTATGTCATAGGACTTTGTTCTTAGCGTCGCCCTTACCCCCCACGGTGACTGGGTGCTCAGTGGTTCCAAAGACCGCGGTGTCCAGTTCTGGGATCCTCACACGGGTGTTGCGCAGCTCATGTTGCAAGGCCACAAGAACTCTGGTATGTCCAATCACTCCTCCACTCTCCAGCATCGAGCTAACCTTCCCAAGTCATCTCGGTTGCTCCTAGCCCGACTGGCGGTGTATTCGCAACGGGCAGCGGCGACATGCGCGCTCGTATCTGGAGGTGAGTAATTCGCGCAGCATCTTCTTCCCCTCCAACATGCACATGTGACATGGTGCTCGTTCCACGTCACCATTTTGTTGCAGGCTTTCCTTGTATTGAGTGAGCTGGGACATGCTGGCGACAAGCATCACTATCTCAACCTCATTCATCGCGATCTTGCGGTGTGCTGTGGGGGAATTGGCGCAGCTGCTACCCCACGCCTTCACCCCCACGCGGGACTGTCGCTTCGCTGAACCAACGTATGACGCGACCACAAACTGTCCACAACAGTATCGTGGGATGCATCACACAGTTCAGCGCATGTCACATGTCGGCTCACATCCCACCACTCCTACTCTCACTGCTAGCGTTCCTGGAAGACGTGAAGCTAACAAAACAACAGGTACGACAGGTATCCCGGCCCTTAGGCGGGTCTTGGGTTGTCTGGCCCACCTCATCCGAGTGCGATCATGTCAACGGTAGAGCGCAACGACAAGGACCTCCTCTTATCGCCCATTTCGCTGTTGTGCAAGGAACTCTCCGAAGCAGACCATACAGGGGAGTAACAGGCGCTTGCCAAGGCCTCGTTGCGGTATTGATTGTTGGCCAGCCATGTAATCGCGTTGGAGTGGATGGGGCCATTGTAGGGGTTTTCCTTGATGACGATACACTTACAGGTCTTATTGGGGCAATGAGATATTCACAGTTGGTTGGCATCATATTTAGGTTGTTGTTCCATTTCCATCAATTCGAGCTGATGTTTCTTTTTATACTTTTGACTGCGACCATGGTGAATTGAAGTCGGTGCCTTTGGTACTGTATCCATCCACGCCAATAGCTTGGTCCGGATCAAGGCGTGGCATCTTCACCCCTCATTGTCGCTGACGAGTAAGTATACTAATGCATACAAAACCCAAGTCTTCTTGTCGTGGATGCAACGGATTTGTTGGCCAATTGCATATGCGTGGTATCTAAGTAAGCATTCAAAAGCCTTGATATGAATCTCCAGCGCGCAGCGAATTGTGTACGCACAGGCGCGTTGAACGAGGCACTATAGAACTCTGTTCAAAAAGTCATAATTCTCATAATGTGTTGTAGTGTAGACTACACGCCAAGAAAGAGTATACATTTTGCTGAGATGGCATGCACGTGCAGTGCACTCCCAAATACTACTTCCCTTGATAGTGTGACGTCGAGCGAGAGGCACGGAAGCAGGATGTCTCATCTGCCGCCTCCTATCGTTGAATGGAATGGGCAATTTCACAGAAAGTTGTAAACGGCCGTAGGCAGACACTGTCTTGCTTTCCAGCGTAGCTGAGGAGGACATACTCAGCGTTGATATCCCAGTTCCCAATGCTTGGAAAGGATCAAATTGTAGTGTCGAGGTCTTGAAGATGGAAAATGACAGAGTGGACATACCAATACAATTAAATAAGGAAATAGTGCAAAGAAATAAAGTTGTTCACCTTGACAAAACAGAATATGCGATGAATGCACTGGTTGGGCAGTAATGTATTCGTCCAAAACGTCGATTGATAAATACGGAGCGCGAAGTACAAAAGTCAAATAATTGAACGGAACACCACCTCTATAACAAGCATGTAGTAATTATCACACCAGCGCATGAGGGCTGGGCGTCACATTATAAGATCTTAATCTTGACGTTGTCTTACATGAGCGAAGCGCTCGCCGAGCCATGTTTCGTTACCACGCTCTTTTGCAGCGAGGTGAAAATGAGAAGGATGATTGTGAACTGCTTTTTAATGGGAAGTGAACTAGTATTTTGTATGCGGTCTGAGATGGCATAGAATTCAAGAAGAGGAGGGCGAGTTCTACAATGGTGGTAGAGGTACAGCGCTTGATGCGAAGACGAAACGTCTTCTAATTTCAACTATCTTCCTTCACCGACGCTTCAGTAATTTGTAGTTATTAAACGACTTAGTCTTGTATGGATATCAGATGGTTCTTTGCAAGTAAATCTGGGAGCTCAAAGGCCCACGATTCCAATATTCAAGAAGCATATTCTAGTCTTCGCGACTTAAGCAACCCAGCAACAGTTGCAATTGGGTTGATCCGCTCGGAATTCGAAGAGGCCGGCCAATAATAACACGCAAGAGTCATTGCAATGGTGTATATTTGAAGCCAGCCTTCCGATTACTTTCGCATTCATGGTGCGTCAACTTGATATTACTCTGGCACAAAATCCAATAATCTACAAAATTAATCATACCAAATATATGTGCTGGTATATTTTCATACACTTGACCTACCCATAATAACACTTTCAATTACAATCAATATGAAGTAGACGCTCGTATGCCCTGATCAACCTATACAGAACGATAGGCCCGCACAAAATTTGACCGTAGGGGGCTTGAACTATATACTAATCCTCACCAATCCCATAGCTAGTGTCGATTAGGAGCAGAATTTACATCTCCAAACCAAGCATGTCTTACAAATACGCATGTGCCGTATGGGATATATCCGTGGTAAGTCCTTATTTATCGTCTCGTCTATACGCTCTCAGCAGCTCACAAGGGATCGCCATGATCGACAAAGATCTGGGACTCAAGAATTAGAAGCACTGGGAGATGAAGATATCCCATCAACTCATACATTCACCTAAGCTCTCACGCAACGTTGTTGTGGAAAAACGTGTCACTGTAAGTTACCCTTGCGTTTTTGAGCGTGCATGTTGATTCTTACCATATTTTGCACAAGACACTGAAATCACCTGAATACTCTACCCCCTCCTGCTCCGGTGCATATATCCACATATATACAGTGTAATCCCTTCATCGCAGCTGCAATGTAGCTCAGTATAGTAGGACACCATTATCTTGGGAGAGGTGCCACAACAGTACCGGGAAGTACAGGTCACGCGACAAAGACTTGCAACGAGATGACATGGAGATTCGAGCACTAGGAACAAGAAAGGAACACTTGTCGTATGCGAGCGTAGATAGTAAGACTCGGTTTTCTAATCTCGCACGTTGCATCAGCGTGATCAAGACTGGGGCTTAGCTGCGACCCTGAGGGTCTGGATTGACTTCGCATGGACATCGTGGGAGATACATCAAGCCCAGCGCACGTACTTGTACAGACATAGCAGAGACTTCTGCATCATGTCTTTCGATGCACGAATGATCTTGCGCGGCTCAAGCCATCAGCCACGGCATACTGTTATCCTCAGCTCGTACGATTACTTCATCGAAGCCCGTCAGCTTGAGATTGTCTCATGCAAGTCTCGCCACATATCGGTCTCGTATCCAGAACTGCCCACAAAAGTCTGAGGAATTCACTGTCTCCCCGGTCTGACACTAGTACTGTCCGCACGAGCCCATCCCGACGCTGAAGCTTGGATCCTTCCCAAAACCTCCACCTGCGCTCGCTAGGGGTATAGCACAACGACATATCACGTCGGTATACATTGCATCACATGTCACCTCCAAGGCACATGTCGTACCATCTGTACAACCCACGACGCAGCCCTTTTGTCCGCTCTCGCATGTCTCTGACTTCTCCGAAAACAAGCCTCCCTGGCTCCCAACATCCCCTCAGACTCCTGAGACCCAAAGCAGCAGTGCGACTGCAACCTGCAACACTTCAACGTGCACATGCATGTCTCAGGCGTTATACTTTCGTAGCGCTCGGGTTTGCAATTTTGAAAAGTCGAGAAACGTGCAGGTGCGTTGGCGAGGGTGCTACAACAGTGGTGAGACTGGTTTGTGATTGCGTAGATTCAAAATTCGATGCTTACTGGCGTGGTTTGGGCATACGAGGACCAGGGACTAGTGGCATTATCGAATAATCTAAACCCAGAGAGCTGGGAAAGTGTGCCTGCAGTGCGATGCGTGGGTCCCTGTGTTGCCCTTCAATCTTGTCATCTAGATTCTGCACTTCGGGAGTAACTGCTCGCAAACCCGAGAGTGCGGATAGTGTGGTAGCACATGGAGATGGTTGGGTGGGAAAAGGCAATCGGAGAGCCCGATGGAGAGGGTGCTGGTAGTACACTTCGTAACGACGAGACTGTGTGATGCATTGGTCTCGGACTATTAAGAGGTGAGGCGTGCACTCTGTGCAAGTACTCCAAGGGCACCTGCAGCTGTTCGAGAAAGTGGAGATGTATACCGAGGGACGGGGAAAGTGTGGTTGTACAAGTATTTAGACACCAACTGTCGCTATTTGTGCGATTCGTCCACGACATAACTACGAAAGCTCGTTAGTCTATAGCCTCGTGATCGTGTCCAATATAGCAGTACAGCTGGTCTGCGTAAGATCTATGTGGGAAGCATGAGTGACAGAAGTATCAGGCTACCCGGAAAACCCCTGGAGGTTACAGCAGACGATATCAACTGCACTACGGCGCCTACCGTTCCGACGCTGAAATTGCCCAACTACTCCATTGGAGCGAAAAGGCAAGGCACCGTACGACAGGTTCAGCGAGCCCCATCAGGTGTCCGATAACGGGCGCGAGCACTGCATATGCGCTGTTCCGGAGGCGATCGCGAGGGAAGTAAGGATCTCATCTCATCTCGAAAGTGCTGGGATCGGAGGGACGATGCAGCGGGCAAGATGGGCGCGTGTTTGCGAGACGCTGAGTTACCACGAATCCTGCAGCTAAAATCCTGTTTGGCGTTGTGTCACAATCGATACCTCGCCATTTCAATTCGCCGAGTGTGAAGTGGAGTAGAGACGGTTGTTCGTCCGAAATGGTGCTTTTACAGCTTGCTGGACAAGGGATCCTCGACCAAGTTGCTCATTCTGGAAAATTTAATGTCCAACCAAAGCTCCTAAGCATCACGAGATCCACACAGTAAAGGTACTTGATCCTTCACGTCCGGAGTCAGGCCCGCGCATCTTCGCTGGACAGTTTTGACAGCGTGAAGCCTAATGGGAGTATTAACGATCCGTTATGCTTCTGCTTGAGCAGCTCTGCAGCCAAAAATCTGTTGACCCGGTCCCGCGTCCCGGCAAGCTGGTAACTTCGAGGCGGAAGATTTCTACCGAGCGATCCGGGGCGCGCATCAGCTGAAGAGGAGTGCGGACGTCAGCAAATGTTAGTGCTAGGGCCACTGCGCAGCGGGCTTTACGCTTCGAGCCGCCTGCGTGTGGGGTGCAGCGGCTGGTCGGAGCTGGCGAGCGCTGATTTTGAATGAATGACACAACGTTTACTCGACGACAAAGTGCTTGAGAGCAAATCATTGCACAAACTGCAGCCACGTGCATTGTAGAGCGTTGCAAGAGCGGAGACGAGAGAAGCAAATTGACCGACGGTGTGGAGAGGTTTTGACAGGAAGCAAACCAGTGGGAGACTAGGAGTGACAGCGGCTGTTCCAACCAAGGGTATGCCTCCTTTCCCAAAAGCCCTAACCACACCTCCCGCCCAAAATCCCGCCCACGTGCCTACCATTTCACAGCGAAGCACAAGTTACTGACACTACTTTTCATGTCGATGCGATTCCTGCCCAACATCACACACGCGTACGACCAAGACGTCTGTCCGTGCGATAAGCATGTCCACACATCCCTGCACGCTCCCCACGGCAAGCGCTCATGTCCATCCACACACGACACTTTGTCCCCATCCAACACCATGTTCACGCACATCCCTTATTCCAGGGCGTCTAACCAAAAATAACCAAGTTTTCCTATCGATCAAGCCTCATTCCCAGCGCCTGGCAATGTCGCGACAATGAGGCGCAAGGACGTCATGCCGCATGTGGAGAGTAGAGGGCTCTGGATGATTCGATCGACGAGAGGATCTGCGGCGATCATTATGAAGAGATATTTATGACGGTAAGTCGATCTGTGCAGGCGCGTGGTTTGGGATTGTGAAAGTGAAGCGTAGTTTAGAAAATGAGGCTCGATGAATTGGCCCGGGCCTTTTCGCCATCTGTCTGCGTAGTCACGCTCGACAGCGAAGAATTTTGAGTTCTCGCTCGGAATATTGGACAGTACAATATTGCCATTGGCTGCCTAACGAAAATCATCGCGCTTGCGACATTTCCCCTTCGGCATACCGTGCACGCAGCCTGAGGGGAACCGCATTCGCATTCTGTTGCTGATCTGCCGCGCGGGATGAAGCCGTCTCTGGTTTCCTCGAAATCTTGATTCTCAGAGCAATGGTATGCAACATGCCACCCGCGGAGAAATGCCATCTGATGCATCTGCATCGTTATCAGTTATGGGCTCGCCAAAAACACGACATGCCTGACCAAAAGCGTCCACGGCAACTCGTTGTACATTGAAAGGGTACAACACTTTAAATCTTATTTCCGCCGACGACAAGTACCCTGTACGAGTTGAGGGCACGTGTGTACTTGGTCGTATGCTCTTCGGGTCATTAAACTTCGGGCGGCTCGTGGCTGCGATTCCCTCCCAGCCCTACTGTCCGTAGCGTGGGACCTCCGGTCGCTTTCGTGGACCTGCAGTTCCGAGGTCAGCTAAGCACACACTGCTCACATCATGTCGCATATCTGCTGCCTCTGCCAGATAAGCTTCATTGCGCCATCACAGATCTATGAGGTAGCGCATGCAGCATCAGCTCGATCTGAGATCTTGGTCGATTGAGGTGGTGGATAGTGTGGTTGTAGGAGTGCGAGATTCGTGTCGGATTGGGTACATGGAAGCGATTATGCTGTTGTGTGACAACTCCCTAGCCGCCCCCGTCTTATCAAGCGGTGTGAGGTGACTATGCATTGCCAGCTGGGACGAAGCCGAGAGCATCCCATCGCGTTCATTGTCACACAGCATGCCAATTCGCAGTTTCGTTAGACGTATGACGTTTTGATTCATTCAGTCGTGATTACGGATATTGGTACAGGCGCTCTCGGGCTTCTGTTACATACATGGTGCGCGTAATGATGTTGTAGCAGTACAAGAAATGTTTGGCGACAGAAGCGACGGTCAGAAGGAAAAAAGTGTCTAATGATGCTGTACACCGCCAGTCTCAACGCCACAGAAGGGAAATGATGTTGTGAGAATGTATCGTCGCTGCTCTAGCTTAGATACCACATCCATCGTTGTCGCCGTACCCATACTCTTTCCGTGAAACTCCCTTTCGTTACTCATAGGTGACGGCGTGCGTTATGAAAGAGCTGTACATGCGATATGCTAGGCAAAAGCCTAGAACATCTTGCGCTCTGGGAAGACCATATCATCGTAGCCACTGCCTTGGTTCGAGTAGCCCGTCTGCATGGGGGCGTTGAAGTCATAGCTTGGCTCAGTTCGGTGATTGCTGTGGTCCGTAGACATCGACGAGCTGCGGCTGCTACGGTCACTGCCATTTTGGTGATACCCATGAAGCGACTCGGGCATTGTTGTGTACGAGGAAGCATGTGCTGAACCGGAGGAGGACATTGTCGATATGCGTCGGTCCTTGCCACGACCCTTGATGCCTTTGTTGGAGTTCTTGTATAGCGAAGCAAAGTACTCCCAGAGTTCCTTGTCCGCTTGCGAGACATAATCTCCCGGATTGATAGTGGCAAACTTCTGTGTAAGGTACTTGAGCGTCGATGCGTGGAATTTGTTCTGGTGCGACTGAAGCATGTTAGAAGGCAATCCACAGAATCATGACTACTTGGGACGCACCTTCAAGTTTCCCAGTTGGGTGAACTGCTTTCCGCAGTCATCGAGTCTGCAGGTAAAAGGCTTGATCTGTTGATGCACGATCTTGTGTGCACGAACATTGCCACGTTGCGCAAAGGTCTTGCCGCATACTTCACAACTGTATGGGCGTTCGCCAGTATGACGTCTCTCATGCGTCTACAAGTCAGGTCAGTAGATGTGCATCAACCCACTACGATCTACTAACCTTGAGGTTGCCTAGCTGCGAGAACCTTTGGCCGCAGCCCGGTGCCTTACATTCCTGACGATTTGATTAGCACAGCACGAGCAAGCCAGCACTTGTCACATACAAAAGGCTTTGCACCAGTGTGTGCTCGGATGTGAATCTCCAGATGTGTCTTTTGATAGAAGCTCTTGTGGCAGTCTGGCATGTGGCACTGGTACCGCTTGCGAGGCTTCTGCACAACCTTGGGCTCTTCCACCTACTCATAGTTAGTATGCAGCAATATTGCTGGTGCTGTGTACTCACTTTGGCTACTTCCTTCTTCAAAGGCGTTGTCGTCTGCTTAGCTTGGATGGCTTTCATCAACGTGTCAACATCGGTGGCGAAGTTGATGTTGGCTGACTCTGCAGGCTCAGAGGACGATCGTTTGCAGCTCGTTACGTAGGTTCCATCGTTGAAGATAGGGTTCGACTGGACTGGGGATGCACTCTCAGATTTGAGCAGGTGTGCACCGCCCATGGAAAAGGCGTGGCGGGTGTCATGAACAGTAGGCAAGGGCTGAGGCTCTGACCTTCCGGCGTAGGAACCAGTCGAAGCCATACTGGATGAGTAGTTCAGACCGTAAGATTGGGATAGACTGGTCTGTTGCATATTGTATGGATTCACTGCGGACTCGTAGGCGAAGGTGCTACTGGTCTGATACGGGAGTGAAGTTGCCAATGCATTTGCGGAGAAGAGGGGCAGGCTGAGATCCATTTGCGAAGTTGGTGGTTGGTAGTTTCGGAGTGACGGAGCATCCATTACTGTTCGCTGATCGTTGTAGGAAGGCATCATGCCCGTGTAGTGGAGGTCAGGAACGTGGAAAGAATGCTCAGGTCGTCGATGCCACAGACCAGCAGCGTGCTGCTGAGCAACGACGGCAGCCATGGTAGATAAAGGGAGCTTGTACCGCTAGGTGCACAGTGGGGTGTGAGTGCTATATGGCCAACAACGGGCTGCGGCCGAGAGGCTTGTGGGAGGTGGGTAGCAATGGCGGCTTGAGCCGAAGACCTGTGGGAGTGGTATAGAAAGATGCTCACAACAGACTGGACAAGATTGTGTGGCGTGGGACTATGCGGTCATGAGGTGTTGATATGCTCGCTCGATCCTATCTGTGGTCGAAAAGACTTTGGGGTTTACATATATGTATGGCCAGAGAGTACGCTACACGAACCATCCCGCGAAGAGACAAGGATGATGATATTGTGTGGAGCAGGCCCTCAGGTCTAGGAACAAGGAGAGAACCGGAAGTCGAGACCAGTACCGATGCAGCAGACTGGACAAGGTATTTCGCTCTCGCATGCAGCCAGACTGTAATGGGTGGATGCCACAGAGATGCTCGGCATGACAGACTTAGTGCAAGGTGACCGGGTTTGGCGATGACAGGGGAGGGATGCTCGGTCTGCACAGTCGTGTGAATGGGGGCACTGCGGTCACTGCGGTGGATCAGGGATGCGCCTAGGGCCACCAGCAGTATGAGCTCACAGACACCCTGGACGGGCCGGAGCCGGGAGAGTCACTCCAAGACGTGCGAGCGGGCACCGAGTGGCTGTCCTGGGCTGGTCTCAGGTGCACCAGAGTGTGGGGGTGATGGCACTCGAGACAGACGCGTGAGCCGCATCCCATTGGGCGCCACGACCAAAGGCCATGCTGCCCAGCACCGACGATGCTCATTGGGGGGGGGGGGGGGGGGGGGGGGGGATGGGTCAATTATTACAGTACATACAGTACACGCGCCGAGGATTCGACGGCTCGTTGCATCGACGACACGAAGCATCCCGTATGACTGGCGTGTATTGGTGGGCTTGCCCAAGCATCAGCTTCAGAGAAGATGAGGCTAGAGTACGCTAAGACCCTTGTGAGGATCTCATGCTGGCTTATCGTGGCTTGTCCCAGCACCCAGAGCAGTAATTGCGTAGGGGGTTCTCGTGCTCAATATCGAACACCCGAATTTGGCGCCCAGAGGGCCACCACACGTGGGCTGTAAATGCACACTACCGTGCGCGTACTGTAACCAGACGCTGGCGGCCGCGGCCGCGGCATGCTGCCTCGTCCCGAAACTCGTCTTGGCCTTATTAGGAACAAGCCTCTTCCGCCACGGTGGCAGTGGGCGAATGGTGAGGCTCACTTTAGGTAATGGGGCGGCTGCCACAGATACATCCTGAGTAAACGCCCATAGGAGGCTAGATGGCTCGTATGGTAGTCCCGGGCTGTCATTGCACGGGGAGAGACGTTGGACGGGGCCTTTGCGCAGTCTAGAGTGCACGCTGGACGAACGGCCGCAAACAGGGACCCGGCAAGAACGAGAGTCTTCCCTCCACTATCGTGGGAGCGTCCTCGACGCGAGATGAAGGCCACGATTGAGCGTGGTCGATGATACATCGTGGAGGCGATGAGCATGGCCAAGGTGGTGAGCAAGCCATCCCGCAGAGGATGAGCACAAGCGCATCCGGCTTGGCATGTGGGACGCACCCCAACGTGACCCACGCGCTGATTGGTGCATTTTCCCCATGTAAAAAGTAATGACATTACATACCGGCCGCCTGGTTAGATCTCAATCTTCATACGCACTTCCATCACCACCCATCTTTCCTCCACCCTTGTCCCTCAGACTCTTCCCTTTTCGGTGGGCCATGCATGCGGCGAGTCTCCCTTGCTCATCATCACCACGCTTTCGTGGGCGATCAAACGCAACCCTGGCCGCCACATTGACTTCGCCGACTGGGTCTGGGCACGCCCCGGATGCCCCCTGTTCCAGTGCTTCCAGTACCGATGCCTTGGACACGAACAGCCTCGATCGGAAATGTGCACGCCGACAGCTCAGCCTGCGTCGCCAATCGACTCACATCAGTCGCCTACATCCGTTTGTTGACATCACCCGGGTATTGCGCTGTTGAACTTCACCATGCCCGTCCAGGTTCGTTGCGCCGTCTTCGTCCTGATTGATGTGCTGCATTGTATCTTGGCAGTTCCTCTGCCAAATTCACCTAGAACCTAAACGAGCTCTATGATCAGCATCTCGGTTTATTGAAGACAACAGGCACTAGGTAGTATCGGCGACCTATTGTGATATTGCAACAGTGGGACTGTCAACCCGAGAGAAGTCACGTGGCGATTTCCATGTTTTCGAGGAGATCCACACCTAGTGTACCCCAACCGGTAGACAACCACATATCCATGCGATGTCAGCAGGAGGTCAAATGCCTGAACGTCATAGCCTCGTGTTTGCAAACCAGTAAGAGAAACAAATGATGTCCGACTTGCCCTTCATCTCCCACCCGTCCTACAGCTTGTTGAGAAGGGACATGTTCGTTCCGTGAATTCTCCCCGTGTTGGCAGCCAAAAGTGCTTCGACCTGGTGTGCACGAGTCAAGATATTCTCGGGTTCGTTTTGGTCCCTGGGTGGCATCGCGAGAGCTGTCGATAATTCTCCACCACACCTCGCCAGACTTGCATATTCAGCCCCGCGGGTTATTGGTCGGCGGCCCCGGGACTTGCGCCACACAACCAGAGCATGAAGAACTCCGCACCTAAATCTTGACAGACAATGCTAATCCAACTGAGTGAAGGATGAAGAAATTCGTTGATCCCAATTCCCAATCCGAGGACCTGCAGTAGTGTCAAACAATTGCAAGGAATGAGCGTATGCCCTACAGGAATTTGGCCATCGACACAGCCCTATACGGAGGCGATGATGCATCATCAATTACCTTTTCAGGAGAGATCTTGTCCTGTCTCGACTCATGCTTACGTCTTGAGTTCTTAGTTGCTACGACCTCATTGTCCACCAAGAGACAGGCTCACTGGTGGACAAGGACGATGCTAAACTACTCGTCGGTTTAGTAATGATTTTGCAACGAAACCCGAAACACCAGCTCAGGCTTGCGAACAATGTTCCATAAAGGAACGTTCCCCATCTTCGTTGGTGTTCTGAGAGGTTTGGCCGACCATACTACCACATTGATTGTACCCACATCCTCGCATGATTCGGTTGGGGAAGAGGTTGCGACGGCCCTTCTACGGAGGCACTTGGTGGTGTGGACGTGCTCTCTGCTCTTCCCATTGACTCGTGCGCGTGTCGCTGTTCCCATTATGCGAATGCGCCTCACACATCGTGGCTGAGATATGCTTCGAGCAAGAGTCAGCAATATCTACGGTTGTCAATGGTCTCGCGGAAATGCATGTCACAGGTCCCGCGCAGCCTGTGATGCGTCGTGCCAAGCACTGTCAGAACGAGTTGGGCTAGCCTTGAGGTCAAAAACGAGCCCATCCCAAAGGCTACTGGTGGTTTCATCATCCTTGTTCCCTGGTCCAAACCTCAACGACATCAGCAAGCTGTGTATGGCTGCATGATTTTCGGAAGCCACCTGACCCGGATATCTTTCATTTTTGCTTCACCGTTTGGTCGCGTTTGCACTATAGAACTGACAGTGAGATGCGTTCGTCTTTTCTTAGGTGGGCTGAAACAATGCAAACCAGATGTCAGCCAATCACAGCACGAGCAAACACTGGCGAAGTTTATTCACGAGCTCCTGGCAAGCGCAACGCGGTCATTGGCAGGGCCTTGACTCCACTGGCGAGAGTCTTCCTCGACCCTTCTGTATGTGGTCATGAATAAGCACACACCACTCACAAGCAATCTCCAAACAGACTTCCCATCACAGAGCCTTGAGAACTTCGACCTGATGTCCGGCAGCCTTTCCAAATCTGCTTCGTCGACCTTCCATTGCCACCACAAGACAAACCCTAGCTCCAGGAGCTTCCAGGCTTTACAGTCAGCTGAACAAGGGCCCCTGAAAAGATTGACCAAGTCAAGGTGATTCGGTCGACCTGGTCGCAAGTAAGAGAGCCAGCATACGGATCCTTCACGACAGGCAATTGTCGGTAGATACTCCGAAGGACTCTGGTAGGCTGCAGATAGAACATTCGGTGGAACATGCTGTCATTGTCCAGGAGCAAAGTAAACCTGCCGTTTCCATTCTCTGTCTGGTTACTGTCGTGTAGCGACGTATCTTGTGTTGCCCGCATCTAACGAAGTCGACCTCAATGACGAGGCTGGCAGGCCGCAGCACAGAGTTTAGTGGACTTGTTGTACCTCAAATTCGGGGGAACTTGCAATTCTCGATTTAGCGCATGACGCGGAACGCTGCTGAGCATTAATATTTTGACACTGTCGCTGCAGAATACCACCGGCGTTGAGACCTATTGTGGGATTACTCCACAACAATCGGACTCATTTTGCAAATGCGGCATTGTATCGTGGTGTGCTCAATGCAGTCGCTCGTTTCGACATATTCATGGTGTTGTGGGGACTCTGGGATGGCAGGGAACACGAACGCGATGCCAGTGTGGAGTGGCATCGGAATCGCATTCTTTTGCGCACGTCGCTCGATTCAGCTGCACTTCTAACAACCAACCCCAGCATCTCATGCGAAAATGTCACATTGCGCTAGCGAAGCTCCGGCATTATATAATTCCATATTGAACGCTGTGTGGTATACAAAGCGACATATACATCAGATTGCAGGGCACCTCGTACATAAGGTACTTCATACCCACGTGCTCGCCAGCTGTGCCCGCCACGCCAAGTGCGCGGGTTGACACTTTGGTCGCTACCACAAATACCTGTTTCACTATCGCACATTATCAACACCGTTTCAATCTATACGCATATTAAGACCATCCCGCGCTGCTGGAACTGTATACACGCTAAGTGTTGACATGCTGCACGTTGCGACCGCCTATCCCAGCCTTGTTTCTGCTCTCAGCGACTCAGCTAACCTTTCCCAGCACCACCTGCATCTGCTGATGACCAGGCACAGTCATCTGCAATCGGACCCATCGTGACCGGCACATTATCGCGACAACCTAATCTGCATGCTCTACGTACCGAGATTCGTGGCCCCTGTCGTAGTGTCAGATTGACCCATCTAAGCGGGAGCGGCAACCCGTGCGCACAAAACGAGAGAAAAGGCTCGAGAAAGGGCCGAGCCTGGCGGGTGTAAAGTGCCGCCGCGTTCACAGCGCACAGGGAATCAGTTGTGGTGCTATGATCATGGATAAGAAACAACAGAGACACGGTTGACTCCGTGTTGGGTGGATCCCTCGCCTGCACCCTGCACGTACCGAGGGAACACTGGCACTCACATGTCCAGATGACGTTACACAGAACGACAAACAGTAGACATTCCGACGATTGCGCAGGAGAGAATAGCCGTACGACAGGATCGCAGCTACGAGTTACCAGATCCAGTCCGCACTGCATCGACTCCACCGACGGCGCTTCTGCGTACAACAACGAAGCAACCAATGGGATATCTTACCTCGCTCAAACGCATCGCGCGGCTGCATTCTCGCGAATCTGGCCAGGCTAAAGCTCTCTACCCACGTCTCTAATCCTGGCAATTACGGCACCCAGCGGTCATCTCGTCGTCTCGTCGTCGCCCTCTATCCTTCGCCAATTCTACTCTTTTCGGCCACCGATTTTCGTGGGCCGTGGGGTGGTGATTTGACGGCGAGCTAGGGCGTTCCTGTTCCAGCGACTTGCATCGCGATGCTGCACGATGCTGCCGTAAAGCCGCACGGCAATATCGAGATCCAGGACATGGATGGCAAACGTGACAAGGCATGCAGACGTGTTCGGCGAACAGTCTGATACCGCCACCAAGGTATTTTGAGAACTAGCTGAGTGAGTACCTGAGCATCGATGCTGAGCGGAAGATACCGCTGCGGAGACACTGGGATAATAGCTAAGATCGAGGTAACGTGCCACAGACAAGGTAGGCTCAAAACCAGTGTAGACTAGTTCCGCGCACAGCAGCGACAAATGTCAGTGTCAGACTTGCCACGGCAAAGTGCCCGTTCGTTTGTCCCTCAGGCGCCCTGTCACTTCTGTACTACTCTGCTCGTGTTCCTTTAGCTCTGTCGCCTCGCCATCGATCTGTGTCTTACTCCGAAGCTTGTGACACCCACTCTATCCCACTTCAATCATTAACAAGTCATGTGCAGCAGCACAACCAGCCGCGATCCACTTTCAAACTCAATCGATCTCTCTCCCGCCCCTCTCCGATCCTGCACTCTGATCAAGCAGAAATCGAGCCGCTGTCCCGCGCCACCAGTCTCCACGCGCGCCGCGCCTCGCCTACCATCAGCACTTCAGATCATGCACGCACATCTGAATCGGGTAGGCCCTCCTGCTCTGCATACCAACCATACCTTGCAATTCTCTCTTAACCGTCCCCTACGATCAGATCAGATCAGATCAGGTCACATGAGGTGCTAGCGTGTAGTCGGGTAGACGAGATCCTTGACTAAACATACATACACGATTGCAAGGTTCAATGTCAAATGTAAGCGACACGGCTACGGATAGATGTGGGATGTTGTTTGAGCTGAGGCGAGATCTCTTGGGGCTTTAAGGTACACTGAGTGGGTCATGCAGGTTTGTTTGAATCGGGAAATGGGCTGGCCGGCAAGATCGCCTTGGGCATGGGGAGCCATGCAAGCCAACAGTATTTGAGATTATGTTGACAGCTTGATGACAGTTTCCACGGACGTATGGTTGGGTCTGATTTATTGTTGAAACGGTGGTGCGAATTTCGAGCTTCGTCGCTGGGTTTGTACGTGCGGCGTGCCTGCGTCGGAAGAACGTCCCGGCTTCTGTAATTTTGAAGTTGCGTGAACTCATCCAAGGGTCACCCCTGGTGTAATAGCATCTTAACGTGAATCATATCAGCACTTTGAACGTGATAAGTCCACCACCCCACGCCCACGATTCAACACCACGGGGTGATCGTTACAAGGGTGGCGATAACCAGGGATCTGAAGATCTCCGCGGATGTTTGTATCCGGTCGGTATCAACCTATCCAAGTGACACCTTTGAGACGATTCCCGAATCACAGATCGATCTGTCCCTGACAGCTGATCTCGATGCGATTGTGCCTCGGTCGACCCTGTCGGCTGGGAGATGAAGCGTCTCTAGAAGATTGCCAATCGCGTCATATCAGCCTCAAATTCGGACAGCTGCATGTGATGGACTGAAACACGAGGTGAGGCGAGGAGAGACACGCGGCTTGACGAGAAAGGGGAACATGTGCGACGTGAGTGACAGTGCGGGCAGCAGGTGCAGTAGTGCTCGTGTTGGAGATATACAAGATCGAACTACGCATTGCCATAGCGATCATGTTCAAGTGAGTGAGATGATCGTATCCTGATAGACTACGTACGCCTGTTTCTCAATTGACCTCGGGACCTTTCGCAGCATATCAATCTCAGTTTGACGTCGCCTAGACCATAGTCATCATGTGCATCACTGCATTATGACGCACTTCTGAGAACTATTTGCTCACCAGCGCTTGCTTCATTAGATCACCCAACATTATTCTGCTCGCTCGAGTAGTTCAACATCGCCACCAGTTCTAGTACTCGATAGCAAGTTGTACGGCTGGGCCAGTACACCCTCAAGGGTGACAGGCCATCGTGAATGCCGACAAATCCTTCGATCCGTGACAATAATTTGCTCATCCATCTCCACTTGAATACCTTGTTCACTGTCCATAATCACTTGCGTCATGTAGATGATAGCATTGTGAGCTGATCCCTTACCGCTGATTAGAACGTGTACCAGTGGGTGACGCTGGATACTGCACGCAGAAGGCTTCTAAGAATCGCGTGACTGAAGATGATTGCGCTCTGCACCATGATTGCGAAGAAGAAAGCCATAGAAAATGGGACTAGGGTGACCGATGCAAACATGAGACTGTTGAGTGTATACTCTAATGTTGGCACTTGCTCTGTACTTGTCCGGGTGATGCGACAGGTCACTTTGGAAACAAGAACAAACACCATACAGCAAGTTCCCAGGTATTTTGAACTATGACAGGCTGTTGAGGATTTCACTCGAACTATCCGTAATGCTGGTAAGTGATGCAAAATTTCCCCAACATTTGTAAGTCCAAAGATGTTTTCTTAGGAACTCATGACAGGGTTACCACCCTCCAGCTCAATGTCGAAGGGCAGGCCCAAGACGTAGAAGGTGTACTACTTTACACAGGGTAATTGGGCCCAGATATAAATTATTGCCGTAATTATTGCTGTACCAGGCGTAAAACTTCAGCGCGGTAATGGTCACTTCAATGACGAAGCGTTGCACTCATCCAGAACATACCGCATATGGATCCACCACGGCCCAGCTCACCACCACATGATAATACCTCCTAGTTCCACTACTGTCATCGCTGATTGAGCAATATAGAAGAATACCATCCTGCCGAAGCGTCCACACACTAGCCAAAGTTTTGGTAGCTGATGTGATGGTGGCCCCTCAACCACCTTTTGACGTAGAGTCGAACTTCTCCGTGGTAGCGTACATATCAGTGGCATGCGTCAATCCGGCGACAAACAAACGAAACGAGTCGCTTCCGGTATCGATTAGGCAATCAGTGTTCACATTCACATTGACCACATGCATCAATGTCCACTAAGAGCTTGAGCCATATGTTGACAAGACCCTGACGATACTCAAGCAGCAACCCACGCGCATCGAATACATCTGGGAAGACCTAAAGACAACACACCACTAGTACAAGAAGCCGGCCATGATTGAATCCCTCACCTCGCCTTCCCGTGATCTATGGGATCACAGTTCATAATTCCTAAGTGCTGCAAGCGTCCCGGTACCCTCATTGCCACTTGGAGTTTTGCGCTGTGGAAGCCAACGAATTCCGTTACACGATGGTATAACTCGCGAGCTATGTTACTTGGCCTTTGATTAGATGTGATTTGCTACGTCATTTGCAGTACTATCTATCATAGAGGTAGTCTTCAGTTTGTGTTAGGGGTGGTGGTCAGCAGCTGCCGTGCGTAGTGTTTTGGAACACCTTCAGATCCGATAGCTATACCTTTGAAGCCTATCATGGACTGGTACTCGAAGAGAGATAAAAGCCTGTTGATATCCCTAAGGTCGTAGAGATGGACGAGGAAGGATAGGTTTGTATGGTTGGAGATTGGAGGACGATTTGAACCTTGGAAGGCACGAGTATGATACGAACAAGCTGGGAAATTCGAGTTGTCATAGGAGTTAACACGGAGTTGATCTTCGACTGTGCTGGCAGCGCATAGCATCTGATACATATGTAACAACCGACCTAAAGGATGTGGGCACAACAAAGAGTCGCAGTGTGTCCGTGTGACAAAAATGCCATGCATATCAATGCTCACGAACTAGATGATGTTGCCAAGCTTCGAAAAGATCTGCCATTAATCTTGATCGAGGGTATCAAAGTAAGGCGACTCATTTGTGATGACCATTAAATACTGAGCGAGATCAGAATGCAACGTTGTAGAAGAAGCAACAACACCATTGTACAAAATGCATAAATCTCCTATAAGCACAGAACTATTGGAATGTGAACTAATCCGACTCATTTATGAACGCTCCTTCCTTTTTTTTTCCATTCATACCTCACTTACCTTTTCGATAGCATCGGGTCAACTGTCATGTATTCAGAGACGACAAATTACATCTCCGCTAACATGCAAGACTCGGGCTTTCGATTCCTCGTTCTTCCGGTCGAGCTTCGTGTGATGGCGTATGAGTGTCTCGCTCCGACCGTGTATCAGCGCATAATTGCTGTGCCTACAGATTGGCTGCAAATCGAAGTAGAGGTAACGATATAGTCATTTCCTACAGCTATACTGAGCAGCTCGAAGCATCGAAAGAGAAGCGCGTCTATGTGTAGCCAAAGAACCCGCCCTTCTTGGAAAACAGTCTCTCCGTGTCCAGTGCGCACGCAAGAGCTCTTCAGTCTGCTTTTGGGGTAAAGATAATTGTGAAGATCTCATTTCGCTCTGCTCAGATTGATGGTGGTCTCAATTCACACGCATCCCGCATGTTGAGATGGCCGTAACGACGCGATTCCAACTATGCTTCGGCCTCGCGGTTCAAGAAAATGTGGCAAAACGGTACGTGGCATGTCTTCTACGACCTATGGCATGGTGCGCGTAATTAAGGCCTTACGTGCGAAATCATTCAACGAAATGCTGTTGAGCACCTGGCGCCGCTCGGACGAGATGACTTCGCAGCCAGATTCTTTGCGCTGTCTGACATGGAAAGCGGCACTACTGATGTGGTGGAAATTGATAGCATTACAAAGGTTTCGGAGTGTGTCGATTATACAAAGCGCATACTGTGGTGTTGTTGAACACAAGCTGAGAATTCAAAACAATGGGACATGGATGCCAAGATATGATCTGATATGCTTTGAACAAGAGTGATGATTTACCGCGAGGGCTCAAAAAGTCCTGGCAGAGATCTTTTCATGTGCTGAAACATTTTCTCTCGATAATCCTACGGTGTTTAGTAGCCGAACGATAACATCATTAACTCCACGTCGAAAGCAGTCCCGAATGTCCTGAAATACAAATATCTTCTAGAGTTTTAACAAAAAGCTTCCAGTCCATCTATCAGAGTACAGGGCGGTACAGGGGACAAAATGTGTTTGCAAAACATGTCCCTCGTGATTAGAGTCGAGGCGGTTTGCTTACACAGAGATTGTTACCGGGATTTGACTGATGCTGCTTGAGTAAATGGAAGTAGCCCGTAGCATGCTTGTCTCTTTCGACTGGCATCCCAATATCAAGTGAAAGCATGCTTGCTCTTATTTCGTTTGCCTTTGCACGGATCACTTGCCAGGGACGCTTGTTCCTTCAAATTCTCTCAGTCTCACTTGCACATGACTACCTCGCTCAACAGTGTCGAATCAACCGACATGGCGTTTCGATTTCTTGACCTCCCAAAAGAGCTACGCCTTGTGGTCTACGAGCATATTGTTCCGTCACTCGTCAGCACCTCTTCAACCTCGATGGCAATGCATATCTGGACGGTAAGCCGGATTTGCTGTGGACCTTAACAGAACGAATACTATCGACAGATATTCTCGCCACGTGTTCCACCATCCGCGCCGAGGCCCACTCCATTCTGTCCAAAAAGCTCGCGGTCATCAAGCAACAGCCACTCCGCATTCGGTGCAATATGAGCACTCTTCCGAGCAGCTCCAAGCTCAAGGAATGGAACAAGGAGCTTTACAAACTTGACCCTCTCATACTCCACTGTAGGAACCACTGGAACTATATTAGGCTGGTCTCGCGCACCTTCGAATATCCTTCTCATTTCAAGATCGCTGTGGACTCTTTCCAGTCAGTCCATCCAAATCCGAGCGTGACATTCAACCTCTGGTCGCTTGTTTGGGTCTTGATCCGCCTCGCTGAGGTGTCCTGCGTGATCTACCATAAGGGTGCCTTACCAACAATCCTCTTGGATAACCAAACAGTGGCAACTGGCATGGCTGTCTGGAATGCTTTCACGGCAGTAATGATCACGCGTGAAGCTCTTGGGGAGGGGAAGACTGCAGATGATGTTGTGAAGATCAAGGAAATAAAGGCCGAAGAGTGGATTCGCATGGTGGAGGAGCGGAAGATGGAATAAAAGAGAAAGGGCCAGACGAGGATATGTAAGGTGAGTAATTAAAGAGAAGAGAGACATTGGATTTCGAGCGAGGAGCATACTTGGTGTGGAATCGCTCGTTGAGGCTCAGGCATTGGAACATGAAAAGTGGTTCCTTGGATATATTGAGTCATGTGTAGTTTCAATTTACATCTTCATATTGCTATATGAGTGTCACATCTCAGCGTCACTGGATCTCCATTTACATTTTTGTTGTTGAAGATGATGCGTAACCATATCGAAGCCCTAACAGCGTTGTGGATAGACGGAAAGTTGCGCTCAGGCTAGCCGATCTGGGTCAAGTCAGGTGGCCCGTGATCCCTCTCTTAGAAAAAGTTCGCGACTGTTAATTCCTTCCACCTCGTGCATCCACCCACCGAACGCCAACATGGAGCTGCTGCAGTCGCATCAGCCTCTCCTCGAGGATGATACCGATGAGGAATTGTCTGATCAGCAGATACGCGAGCTACTCAATGAGGCGGCGGTGCGCATGCGCGCAAAAGCGTCGGGCAAGCCAACAGCCACTCCCGAAGCTCCGTTCAAGCTTCCCAGACTGAAGCCAGGTCACCTTGCCGACACCTACGAGAAGATTGAGGGCAATATCACACGTCTGGATCATTCTCAGCTTGTCGACAAGAAGCAGCAGGCACTTGCCAACGGCATCAAGAAGATCGATGATCCTCTCGCCATCAAGAAGAAGAAGCTTGAGGTAAGTCTGAAATCCTGCTATTATCATGCATTCTACTCGCCCTTGATGATAATTATCCCATTATCTTACTGAGCAGATTCGGGTCCCGTCTTGGGTACTCTCCTGCACTATTGATGCTTTTATTAGTTCATAGTTACACTGAGGCACTACCACACAAGCCTTTCTTTTGCAACATTTCTTTGCGCAAGTAGCTGACCGTGCTGTAGGGAAAAAAGGCGACCGCCGGTGCGCAATGGTTTAATATGCCCAAGACTGAGCTCACTCCAGAATTGCGACGCGATCTTCAACTACTCAAGATGAGGAGTGTCCTTGACCCGAAACGGCACTACAAAAAGGACAACTCGAAGAATGACGTTCCTGCTTTCTCCCAGGTTGGCACCGTCATCGAAGGCGCAACTGAGTTTTACAGCAGCCGCTTGAAGAACAAGGACCGCAAGCAGACGATCTTGGAGGAGGTCACCTCGCAAGAAAAGGACAGCGGTCGCTTCCAGCGGAAGTACGAGGACATCAACAAGAGCAAGGCGAGCGGCAAGAAGGCACATTACAAGGCGGTGCAGGCGAAAAGAAACAAAGGCAAAGTCGTGAAGCCATGAGCTTGATGAGCCATTGGCGATTGCGGTGCTATGCATTAGCCTGCTGCAAGCTGCTGTGAGGCATTTGCAACTAGCCTTTGGCCGGCGCTCACATCTACTCGTAGATGCTCCCTAGTATTTGCTTGACTAGGGCCTGCATGTCTTTAGCAGCCTCCCGGCCTGCTTCCAATACCTCCTCGTGGTTCGCTTTGCCTTTGCTGAGATGCTCAGTCAATTCCGCCTGATTCATATTTTGAATCTCCGCATCGTCTCCACGGGCACCTGCGTCGAGCACGGCCACGTTAGTTACTAGGCTGAATGCAAGAACTCGCATGCCCATGTGTCGCGCCACGATGATCTCGGGCACAGTCGACATTCCGACGACATCTGCGCCAAGCATGTTCAGCATGCGGCATTCCGCTCGGGTCTCATACCTATAGTCTGTCAGTCTGGCGAAAAGGCGGAGAATCGACGGAGATTTACGTTGGACCAGCGACGAATGCATATACACCCTCATGCAGACGTCTTTGCTGTTTGTCAAGCCCTAGCTTTACCCAGGCTTGATGTGTTCGCCTTCTTAAGTCGAGATCATATGCGTCCGAGAGTGGAGGAAAGCGAACACCGAACTCTTCGATATTGGGTCCTCGTAAGGGGTGCACTCCAACAAACCCTGCCATGAACAGGTGCTGCGGTTGTTAGTTTGGAAGGTTCTCGCTGGGACACACGTACATCGTTGAGACACACGATGTCTCCAACGCGGTAATTCTGGTTGAGACCACCGGCTGCATTGGTGACTATGGCTGCTGTCAGAACTTCTGTCTGACTGCCTTGGTCCTTCGCAACATACCAATCATAGTCTCTACACCGAGCAATTTACATACTCGGGTAGCGAATGTTACCAGGTCCATTGTGTGGCCCTCGTAGAAACTGAACACGTCAATCCTACCATAGTGATGGAAATGTGATGCTGGAAACTGACTGTGCTCGTCCAACCAAAAGCGCTACGGGTGTCTTTTGTGGTCCGATCTGCCCGAACACAAACTTGCCTGCGTGACCCACAACTGTTGTTGCACAGCATTAGTACCAAGTACCTTGAACATGATTGCCCATGTGTCGATTTCCATCTTGACTCACCTGTGCTTTGAGGAAAGTTGGGAATAGATCCATAGGCGAGCTCGACTTTCGGTTCGGACTCAATTGTGTCTGCCAGCCCGCCCAGTCCCGAACCGCACACGATGGCAACCTTTGGGGTTTGGAGTGCCTCGGGAAGCTGAGAGCGCACATACTGTGCCGTTTCTGTCGCTCGGACGTAGGCGTTTGGGCCTGCGAGAACGTCCTCCATCTCGATATAGAGCTCTAAGTAACTGTGAAAATCCAAGAAAAGGAGCAAAGTGAAGAACAAGAACTGTACCAGTCTTATTTTCGAGCTGGTGGAGTAGCTGCCTACCGCAAACAGGAAGGTCTGCGACTGTACGGTGACTTCCGATAATGCGGCAGAATGTCGGGCGGTGAGGGGCACGGAGCTAGTGCGGGAAAGAAGTTCGAGATGCGGGCGTGTTAAGGCGCGACATCATCAATTATGGCGGCGCCACGGTGTATGCGGTCCTTCTTGGGACCTGTGAAGAGGGCAAAGGTACGTAACATTCGATGCCGCATATATAGAGTGTGAGGTAAATGCTAATGAGCTTATAGATAACACAACCACCTCGACCACATACACAATGCTTCGCACGATCGAAGAGCTCGAGATCCAATGAAGATCGAGAAGATAGAGAAGATGGTCCCAAGGATGAGAAAGCGCTCAAGGAGCTGTTAGCGGACATCGAGAATGGCGAAATGCCGCTGGACAAACGGTTAGAAGACATGGGATTGGATCCCAAGGAATATAAAGCGTATGGCGGACATGCACCACAGACGACTTCAGGAAAAGCTGACAGTATACAGATTATGGAAAAGCCAGCAAGCAGCCGAACAGCGCTTTGCAGAGTGGGAGCCCAAGACGCGCGAAGAAGCACAGCAAAAGTGGAAAGAGATGCAGAACACACCTGATCATCTAGCATTATTGCACATGTACAAGCGCGCAGGCGTCGAGCCTATCAAGATTGCAAAGTCAGTGTCTCTAATTCCTAAAGACTCGCAATATTCCTAACACAACTACAGAGAACGCGGCATCACGCTTCCAACCGACAAACCACCCCTCGACCCACAAACACAATCCTCCCTCTCCGCCCTCCGCTCTCCCCTCAACGTACAGGCCGTAAACTTGCGCCCTCTCCGCCGCGGCGCCCCCTATGGTGTCCCCGTCGCCGACCTCCAACTGCGCAGCTACAGCATCCGGCCGCTCTTGCTGTATGCCGACTTCGCCGTCCGCGCCGCATACTACATGGGCCTCCCATGCCGCGGCCCCGTCCCACTCCCCCGCATAACAGAGCGCTGGACTGTCCCTCGCTCTAACTTTATTTTCAAAAAGAGCCAAGAGAATTTCGAACGAATCACCATGCGTCGGTTAGTGCAGGTGCAAGACGGGCATCCGGATACGGTGAAGGCGTGGTTGGCGTTTGTGGCGAGACATCAGGTTCCCGGAGTCGGTATGAAGGCGAACATTTGGGAGTATGAGGCGCTGGAGGCGGCAACGAGGGCGGGAGTAGCAATTGAGGGCAAGGATGCAGAGTATGAGAAGAGGAGGGAGGGAAGTGTGATGCAGAAGGTGGACGAGATTTTGAATAGCAAGGGGTTTAAAGAGGGGATGGAGGGCTATAAAGCTGGGGAGGGAGTGGAATTGAGGCCATGAGGTGGAGGATATGTACGAGTAGCTTTTGTACAAACAAACATGCACATCACATCCAGGTTGATTTGTGAAGTTACGCATACAACCACATCATGTCATGCATTCATTTCATCAAATACATATCCTGAAAAACATGATTTACATCCAATCCATGGCCGTCCCCTCCTTTTCCACTCTCTCATCTGCTAAAAGAACCTCCAACAACGCATCCAAAAACTCGCCCTCGAGCCCCTTACCCTGCAGATCCCTCACTTTGTTCAACACACTATTCCCGTTGTTCACTGTATTCCACAGATCGCGCTGCTGCTCCAGATCCGACTGCGCACCATCAATGATCTTATACAGCCTTGGTAGTGGATCAATGATATCGAGCTGTGGCCCCTTCGACGACAAAGACGTCGACGAAGAGCTAGGTAGAAGGTTGATAATAATGGTATGTTCAGTTGGGACATCACTCAACATAATGACCGTGCCATTCGCTTCCGTCTTCATCTCATGCTTCAGCGGTTTCGCATGATGTTTCTTCGCAGCCGTGGTGCTCAGACACGTCACATGATCAGCGTGCGCGGGCGTGTGTGCGAGTAACCTGATCTTCCAATCTCGTTTCTTGGGCACCACGTCGTGGTCGTTGTGGGGACCTGCGGGACCGATCTTGAGCACGCCGGTGGATTGCTTGTAGACGATGGGCGTCGAGACGAAGGAGACGTTGTTCTCGTCGCTCGATTCCTCGTCAAGCGAGACCATGCTGAAGTCGCCGTCTTCAACGTGTGTGCCTGAGCCGTCGTCTTCCAGTAGGTTGAAGGAACCGTCTGCGCCAACAACAAGCAGGACCTCGAGGCATGTAGGATTGGGCGAGCCGGATTTGGGGCGCCATGCGCCGTCAAGAGGGATGATGGCGCCTTCGGAGGCGAAGACGGGGGTTTGGCTCGTCGGGCGGTGGACGGTTAGCTCGCCCTTGCGGTTGTAGACAAGCCCGGTGAAGATGTCGACGTACTTGCCGGCTGGGAGCCAGACTTTGGCGGCGCCGAGCTTGGTGGTGGAGCTGCGGGCCTGTGTGATGGGTGCGGCGATGAGTTCGCTGCCAAAGTAGAATTGATTGGGGACATTGTAGGCCTCGTCGTCCTCGGGGTGGTCCCAGTACATTGGCTGAATGAGCGGCTCGTCTTGGGACGCACAGCGGGCGTTCATGGTGTATAGGTAGGGGATCAAGCGGTGGCGGAGACGTAGAGTCTCTTCAACGACACCACAAGCCTCAACACCATAGCGCCATGGTTCGCGGGTGTTGAATGGGTTGTTGTCTGAGTGGAGGCGTAGTATGGGCGACCAGCAACCCAGCTGTACCCAGCGCGTGTAGAGCTCATCGTCCTTGTAGCCGTGAGTGTGTCCACCGATATCATTGCTCCACCATCCGTAACCAATATTGGATGCGGTTGCTGTAAACTCCGGCTGGAAGTGAAGCGTCTCCCATGTAATGACAGCGTCTCCCGAGAAACCAATTTGGTAGCGCTGTGCGCCTGGACCGCCGAAACGCGAAAAGACCAAAGGTCTCTGCGACCCTCGGCCACTGTCGAGGAAGTGAAAGTGGTTCAACACCCACAACGGATCGACACCGGGGATCTTAGAAGTATTACCTTGCTGCCAGTCGATCCACCAGAAATCGACGCCGCGCTTTTCGTGCTGGTGGTGCACGATATCGAAATACGCATCCATGAACTTCTTATCCGTGCAGTCGAACTCGATTGTCTTCTCGGTCGCAGGATCCACACCCATATATTTGGCTACATCCTTGTACTGGTCTTCGTATGGCCGGATGCCCAGCGCAGGGTGGAGATTGAGTGTGAGCTTCATGCCACGGTCGTGCAAGTTCTTCATGAACTTGTCTGGGTCTGGAAAGAGATCCTTGTTCCAGGTGTATCCAGTCCAGCTGTCAAATCCAGGCACGTTGGTCAGATGCCAATCCATGTCAACCACCGCAACGTTTCATGGGCACATCGTCCTTGTCGAAGTGATCATGGAGCTCGTAGTATTCCTTCTCGTCGTATGCGTGGAAGCGACTCCACCAGTTGCCCATGGCATATCGAGGCAGCAGAGGCTGGCTGCCAGACACGGCGAAGTATGCGCGCATAGCTTCTCGATAATCGCGGCCCGTACATGAAGATGTAGTGGTCGCTCCTCTCGCCCCCCGCGTCGGCCGGCAATCCAGCCATTGTCCTCAAACATCATAGATTCGGAGTCATCAATGACAGATATGCCGTCTCTCGAGAGGACACCATCCTCGAGGTTCGTCCGCCCGTTGGCGCCATCCAAAGTGCGCGTGGTTCCGCCGAGGTTTGGACACATTGTCGCCAAAATTCCACGTACCCGTCACAGCGCCTTTGAGGATGACCTTGAGGCCATCCGCGCTGAATTTCTTCTTGTTGTATACAACGTGGAGGCGCTTTGTAACGATCTCAATGCCGTGGCCGCGATCCCAGATGAAGTAGTCTGGTACAGCCAGTCTGCGGTTGATGGCAAAGGTTGAGGCTCTGTCTTCGAACTTGCCATCCTCGGCCCACTCGAAGCGCATCAGGCCATCCGTCAAGATGGTGAACCGGTACTTGTCGCCTGCGACAACGGCATCCGGGTGCGCGACATGGCGCGTTTTGAAGTCGTAGCGCGCAGGCTTCGTCATGGTCATAAAATCGAATCTACAACTTCGTGGAAAGTCTCTTCACCGCAGGAGAAAGAGAGAAAGAGAGAGGACACGCCAGGTATCGGCGGGATACGATGACGCCGGCATCTCCACAGTGTTAAGGAACCTGGGGGAGGAAGCTTGGGACATGGGGGCTAAGCCGCGGGATAGCTCAAAAGTGGTAAAGCGCCGTCTCCAAATGGCCATGCGCACACATCACAAGACACGCAACGAATCGGCAATCCTGCCAAGTCCATCCTTGGAGTCGTCGGTGAACAGCTGGGGACGGGATGGTCGCGCTGCCCGGAAGGTGTTACCAAGGGAAAATGTGGAGTGTGCACGCGACGGCGTCGTTTACACGTGCCCGAATATGCAGGGCGCTGCAGGCGAACCATGGTATCAAGTGCGGAGTCGGACGGCATTGTACAGGCCACCAACAGACCGCTTCCGGAATCGTCAGACCGCTGGCATTGTCCAGCTTCCCAAGACTCTGGGTGTACCTGGTAGCGAAAGCATACCGAGGAATGAGCTCGAGATCGACAGGTACACGTTTGTATTCTACCATACGCCTTTTGAGAAATTATAATAAAAATTCACGTACTTGCATCTAGGACGGACAAAAGAATTGCACGTGATGCTCACTTAATTGCACATCGGGCCGTGACTAGCAGCGGCTCTGCGCTCTCTTCTCACATTTCTAACAGCGCCCTCTCTGAGTGCCGCTGACCAAGATCTACTCAATCACAAGGTACTCTACATTCTTAGCGATAACCATTATGGATGCTTGGAACCTGGCTCTGTTCTTAGGAATACAACTACCAAATGTGTGGTGTAGATCCTACAACCAGTCAAAATCATTGCTTTCACTGCCTAAGAACCGCTTACAGCGGGGTTTCATACACCCTGCTGATTCGAGTAAGTTGCCCAAATCGCCCACTGTTATCACTCAATCGATCCGTGAAGTGCAAGAAGAATAGACAACGAGAGGTTCAAGATAAGGCCAGACTGGTGAGGAGCAATCCACTTGAATGCATTCAGGACCCATGAGATCTATGACCGGTCACCGGGAACGAGGAGTGACTCTCATTATGTTTGTCCGTCCTGATCATCATTGCTCATTCTTGAAGTTAGACTCCAATTTCTCCCTAAACACGGAAACGACTGTGGCAGGACAAAGATGAACAAGCCCAGATAAAAGCCAAAAGCCCAGAGAAAGACGGGCCAGAGTCTACTACTTTGATGGTGCTACAGATGGGGAACTTGAAATTGTCCTTGACATCGCAAGAGGCTCTTAACAAGAGATCTCGCAGCCAGGTTGGTAGTACCCAGGGGTAGACAAGAGCACTGGCAAACAGCCCGCGTCGGCACCATCCCCTACGAGGATGATTGTTTGAACATCCATTTTCCCCGTCCGCGAAATCGGCAAAGGCCTCCAAGAATTGATTCGAGATGCTTCGTATTGAACCCGCGCAATTGTTTCTCCGCATTGATTTCGGCATTCCCGCACTTAATGCAGAGCTGTTCTCCCGCTGTCACCCGCATGATTGTGTCAACAAACCGTACCAATGTGAAAACAAATGAGGGATCTATCAAGGGAATACGCACCTTGGGTCGGTAGACGCCATCGGGCAGATATCTGGTTTCGAAGCAGCAAGAGCGGCGGCCCGCTCGAAAGTAGTCGGCTCCTCCACTTTGACTGTCGCACTCGGCTCGGCATCCACCTGAGCTGCCACAAAAGTGACCGAGGCAAGAACGGAAAGGAAGACGGGAGTGAAACGCATGTTCAGGCTTTGGGTTGTGTAGGTAAAAATTTATGTAGATGAGTTGGCACTTGAGTGGAGTTGAAGACAGAAAGGTTGATAGGCTTGTGGTATGCATGAGAGGCGATTTGGGGTACACTTATATATCTGTGCAAGTGTAGATCTTATACCGCATCTTCTCGTCACTGCCATAGTCTGTGAAGCAAGACCGAGCGTGTACGTGTATCTCGTGCCTTGTGAGAACTCACTAGATTCTTGGCGAGATTCTTGGTGCCTCTAGGATCATTACGCCCTGCACATTATCTTTCGGCGATTCTGGATGTGAATGGTGAGTCTCTCATGGGGGTCTTTCTTCTGGGTGCTAGCGAGAAGTCCAGTCTCCCTAGGATGCATTATGCTCAACGCCTTGGCAAACTCCACCACAAGCCATACATAGTCACACATGAGAGGATCGACCTTCACTATAGAGATCGGACTACTGGAAAATTATCTTTCTTGATGTAGATAGGACTGAGAGCTAACTTGGCATCTCTGTGGCTATAAGGCCACCTCATGTGGGCCTTACCGTCTCAGTAGCAAGACTGCACACCCCAGGGCGCCATGTAAGTATTAAGATTTCCTGCGATTGCACTTTTGCGTGTTACTTTCTTGGGTACGCTGCCTTTGTTCGACTCTCACGAGTAGCACTATTGTCAAGGCGCCAATTGCCTTCGCAAAAAAGCAAGAATAGTCAATTGACAGTACAGATGCTTTCCCGGGGCTCTAGATACGATATGTGTGCTTCGGATACCAAGATCTGCAAGGCAACGGCACAGCTAGAGCCAAGGCGCAAAACTATCCACTTACAGTAATGGCCGTGATGCATCCAACAAGAAAGCTAAGGCGGGCAGCAAAGAAGCCCTCTTGAAGATGATGAGATCACACATTGCCAAGTTGTCGTCTTGATGGAACGAAGCCACGGACTAAGCATATTTTGGTGGATCAATATCTTGGCTCAATGGGAACTCTCAAATTTCAATCATAATCTCAACACGACGACATTCATATTCTGCTGGATAGTTCCACAATTCTCCTGTTATGCCTGCTCAGAGATGTACAGTAGGTTTAGAATTTATTTGTTTACATTTTGTCGGCGAATATTCACCGAGGATTGGCGGTTTTCTTGGCTGATCTGTGCCATCCTCGTTAGGTCTGCCTTATAACCAAGTAGTTACCAGTGAGATTCGCTTGGTACAGGCCGATGTAAGCTCGCTTATGTCCAGTAGTGTTAAAGATGATTTCATTGGAGTACACATCGTTCGGCGGTTGTGAGGCTGACTGAATCGACTTCATTTTCCCGCAGAAACATCAAGGTTTCTTGGCCCGATACTGATGTTTAGAAGCGCATCAATTCCCTCTTTCAGTTTGTGCTAGCTTGTTTGAGCGAGGCTCAGCCGGCATGTCAGCTCGTACATGAACAGCTTAGATAAAAAGAGTCAGATTACACATGTTAGCCCCCATCCAGACTTTAGTCCTTGTTGGATTGCATGCCGATCTTGCTGCGTTGAGATGTTGATGAATCACACTCCGTAGTCTCGACCATCAAAGACCGTATCGTTTTCGGTGAGTCGTTTTCGGCGAGCCCATTGTGATATGCAAGTCTCGCAAGGGGATCCTGCGAAGCGCTCGATTGATGTCATGCCCTCCAACTGTAAATCATATTGGCCTTCTGTACGGTACGCCCTGGCAGGGCCATACCATAGTTACGTTCATAGATAATGGGGTCTCATGATTAACTTCGGGGCGGTCGACGATAATAAATCTGAGGTGACCTCAAACAGATCAGCTTACAATCCGCGATTAGAACAGGTTGGGAATAGTTGAGCTCATATAGTTACCGTATAGGCTGAGACATATATTGCAGCAGTTGTAGCTTCCTTAAGCTGGTGTCATGCGCCCTCGAGCAAGTGTTGATGAGATAACCGCGCGAATTCTAAGGCTTTCATGTACGCTGCATCGTCAGCCATGCTCCACATGCATGAATTGCGCAGTCACGTAGCGGAAATCTGAGCTGGCTTCAGTGTAATATGGATGCCGTCTGAGGACCACTGACTGCTAGTAGTCATATAGCAAGACTCTTCGACAGAGTTGCACTTATGGAGACGAAACTTCTGAAGGTGGCTGCCTCACCATAATATGCGTGCGGTCCAGTTGTAAGTGGCGAAATTGCTGAGCAGGTCCGTCTAAGCGTCCTGATTCCATTTCACACCCACAACCATCACTCGGACCAGCATCCCCAGGTAAGTCTGCTCCTACCCTCAAGAAAACCTAGATTGTGACCTCTCCATTCTCACCAAGATCCTCTAGCCACACCTTAGACCTCAACGGCATCGCAATATCGTCGTTGTAGATCAACTGCCAGAATTTCCAGTCTTTCACCAACAACGCCTCTGACTGCGCATCCGTCTTCGGGACTTTGCTCTTGACAGGAACAGACATACGTGTTCGTGTAGCTAATCTGTTGAGATTGTGAAGGAATGCACGAAATATCCGTGGATCCCACGCCGTGACATCCTGGCTCAAGATGATCTCGACATGATACGGCTGAGCAACTGTGAGTGGTGTTTTCTTGGCTTGAGCGACTGCCCCGCGACTGCGATTGACAAATTCAGTTATGTTGCATCCTTCAGCCATATCTTTAAGTGACATCCCTTGCTGCATGCTCAGAGTGCGTTCGTGCTCACGGGCCTTGGTAAGCGTGTAGCGGCCGTTCACGATTTTTGGTGTCTTGATACCGAAACAGGCGATGAGAGGGCTCTTTCTCGAGACGAGATCTAGGGCTGACGCCACGTCGACGTAGAACCGGACGGGCTGTGAGCGAATGCTGTCGAACTTCTCAGCAAATATTTGCTGTGCTTCGTAGTTGATTTGGCGACATGTTGCCAGGATGCAAATACAGACCACCAGTCTGGAGCGAGAGGTATGCTTGGACTCGCCTGGCGAGATGGGCTTTTTCAGGATGTGGTGGCGAATCATTATGTTGATGCGCTCATATACCATGACACGAAGCTCTGGCAGTAGATCAAGGAAGCGGAAGGATTGAGCAGTCATGCTGGCTGAGCGTTGATAGTTCTGCCCCATCGTGGGTTGAGTTGCGGTGGTTTGGGTGTGGTGAGAGGTAAAGTTAAGAGTTGTCTTGAGAGAAATACTCTTTTACCGAGCAGGGATTCGGCCACTGTCACTTACTTATCATGGCACATGCGGACCGTGATCTTGAGGATATTTTTAAAGCAGCCGTCGCAAGTTGAAGATTCACTTGGTATCACTGGTGATCGTGGAAACCTTCTGGGTCAGCACAACCTTCGGAGTTGTCTGCAGATAGTCTCAAGATTTCATACTGGAGATCAAAGGCATGAACAATTTGGAAGAGCTCCCTTGATTGTTTGTCATTGCGTCGTTATAGAGAGATACTATCAATTGGTAAGGAAGAAGTAGCGAATTAGGCCGTTACAAGTAGCTGATGTAGATCGGAAGAGTGCGGAACATAAGAGTGGTGCGGCGTACATGTTAAATCCTAAATGCATGGATCATATGACAATGAAAAAGAGAGTGTGAGAGATATCGAGTGCTAAATGACGTTGACGGACAACACCTCATCGCCTTACTATTTTCGATGATAAGAGATAAGACTGATAGCTGTTGTAGCGAGCGTGGAAACGAAACACGAGAGAAGAAAGAAGTATGAAACGACTGCTGCGTGTGTTCATGTTCCGCTAGACAGCAGATCTGCTCATTAGTGGTCGCGAGTCAGATTGCACTGTCGACGGAAACTTGGACGTATATTGGTATTCAGAAGATACTGAAGCCAGCGTTTAGGGCGACTTGGAAGACGTATGGGTAGTTGTTGGGGAGTCGTATGAAGTGGATGTGGTATCCTCGATAAGGCTCGGCGGTGAAGACCTACGTAGCGTTCACGTCAGTATGTCTGATCGATTGAATTGGGGCTAGGGATGAAGTCGAATGTCCAAAGATAGCCTAGGGAGAATGACGGTCATTCCTGGGTTAAATCAAATCATAGCTAGCGGTGCTAGCTACATTATAAGTAAGAAATCCAGTGTTACCAGGGATAGCAAATTTATGCGGAAGAAGGGACAAGCAACAGTAAATTTGAAGAATGAGCTGATTAGTACCAATGGTTTAGCCTACCATTGCCAAATGAAGGAAGATTGAAAGTAACAAAGGTGAAGAGATACGAAAGAGCAAGTTGCCT